>VKOC01000172.1:187159-206864 GCA_009364415.1 Spea multiplicata
GCCAGGATCTGCAACCAGGGAGTGACCGCCATTGTTTTAATTTAACATTAGACCCCTCCACCCCATGGTGCATTATTATGTTGTCCCCTTCCCCCCAGTTCCCCTACTACAGACATTTACCCCGGGCATCCCTGGAACGGGTTTTGGCTAGTAATAGATAGTGGAGGTTGGAATGCTATTGTATTGTTAATCCTGTTACTGCCCCTGTTGTCTGTGGTAGGCAGATTAACCCCTTCAATCCCCTATGGACGTACTGGGACGTCCAAAAATAAGCCTAGTAAAAAAAAACCTATGGACGTACCGGTACGTCCAGCCCTTCGTGCAGCGTCAGGGACACATCCCCTGTGATTGAAGGGGTTAAGGGGGCAGTTTGTATCCCAATATCTTGTTTTATGTAAATGTGTGTTTTGCTGGATATAAGCAGCCCTGTGTGTAAGAAATAAATCAGTCTTCGTTTGGTTGTACCCTACACTGAGTTTCTGCTAGGGACTGGGGAAGCGGGGAAAGTGTGGTGTCCCAGGCTAAGGAAGCACAAGTCGGCGAGGTAGTTGGTCGGACTAGCCAGATCCGTGACAGATATAATAATCATAATCCAGTATATGAAATAATAACACAGTGAGTGTATTTGAACAAGCATCTGAGACCAAGAACTTATTAGGGTCTGAATCTTTATAGCAGGGAAGAACTGGCAGACTAGAGATGGGCCGAATGGTTCTAATCTGCTGTCACATTCTGTGTTTCTGTGTAATATCGGGATGCGCCTTTATGTACCGTGAGCACTGCACTGAAATATAATAGCTGCAGAATTATTTTTTGAGGTTAAGAATAAAGAAGAAAAAACATTGACATTGTTTTCATGATGTCTGGTAAACATTGTTCTCCAGGGATTTTGCATGTAATTTATCATCTGATAGAGAGATTTACCCAGTTCTTTATAATCTACCACAACAGAGACCACTGCTTTATCATTATAACAAACTAATCTTGCCAAGAATAAATGGCCTTGTCACAGTAACTCTTCACGTTAGATGTGTAATATATTTTGATGCCCTGCTGATACCCCATGTATCAATGTTTATCTGTGTTTTAGACGGACTGGCAGTTACAGTGCAAAACTCCTGTTAATTGAAGGATATTTTTGCTTTGTCTTCGCTTCTCTTTGGGATGACACGCTCACCCTCTGGTCACCACAAAAGGCTTTGAAGCTTTAGAAGCAGAGGTCACATCCATGCAATGACTCCTGGTCCCTGTTGTGTTCCCTTTGCTTTAAACAATGTTATAGTAAACTAAACCCTTCCTAATTGCACAAGGCTTAAGCCATTTTCAAATAAGATAGTTCTGCTGTCGACCAACTTGTAACCACATTAAATTACTATATATATATATTAAATATAAGGATGTATCTTATTACCGATGATATAAGTATATATAATCTGTGTGTGTGTGTCATCACATGCTTATAGGAAACTATAACTAGTAATGTTTCTGATTTAGCCATTAGCAAGGTGGTTTTTGGAGCATTTAGCTTGCAGAGAGATGGTTTAATTTTAGGATTAGACACCCAGATTATTATTTCCATAATCAATACATTTTACTTAAAAAGTAAAAAGTACCCATATTTGGTGTGTTTTTAATCCAGGAGTATACTAAAATCAATGAATCCACATCCTGATACAAATTTCCAAAAAATTAAACAAATTACGTGCGACACCACCGCCAAGTAATTGTTTTTTTAAAGATGCATGTTAAAGTATTCATAAAGTACTTTAATGTGTATTCTTCTATGGTGACAAGGCCAGGGACATTAATTATGGTTGTAATAAATGTAAATCTCAGCTTTATGATTATATTTTTATGAATATATATCTGTATATTTTAGATACTAATAAGTGGAATGGAAGTATTATCTCTTTCAGGTTAGTATCCTCACGTGTTTCACTGTATAGCAAATATATCACAAGCTCAGAATTATTATTTGTTTTATATAGAGCCATCAAATTCCTTACCGTAGACCGGACATAACATGTGGTATATAACATAACAATTTAACCGGTGAGGTGGGCCCTGCTCGAACGAGCTTACAATCTAGAAGAATGAGCATTGTGCAGGGCAGTACGTTTAAGCCTTTGGTAAGACATCTAGTTGAAGAAGAGATGTGACCAAAAGATGTGTCATCCATTTGGCTTTGGTCCTCTAGTTGTGCCTACACGTTTCATATGAATACATGTATTATTATAATTATGATAATCTTTAATATATATATATATATATATAATATATATATATAGTGCCTACAGTTTACGCAGTGCTTAATACAATACATCAAATTCAAGGGACTGGACCAAGCACTATTGAACCAGACTAAGACAACAACGATGACATTTGGTGGAGGAGCCTGACTCTTGCAAGCTTACATCTATGTACGTCTATGTTTTAATCTGTGGGGTTTGTTCGCTGAAGAGAGAGTTGGTGGGAGCACTATGTCACTATTCATTATGAAGGGTTTAAAATGGTAAATGTATCCACCAAGAAGGGCTGAGCTGGCCCTGTATAATGCACAGTTCAATGGACGAGGAGACTTTGAAGAATTCTCTTTGATTTTACTATGCATTGCGTAGTGCCAGCCAAGCTCTTCCTGCAGCAGAAGCTTAGTACATTGTACCCTCACAATATATCGGTAATTAAATTCTGTGTATGTTCCTACAGACGATGACATGGAATATCTCTATCGGTTTATGGGGTTTCGTTGCCGCTCTAGGTTAAAATCAAGCTCCTTGCTGTAGGAGCCGCAAGTGACTGCTAAGTGAATCTGTCTGAGAGCACAGTACTAGGTCCTCAGAGAAAGCAGCTTGTAACTTGGTTGCAAGTACAAGTTGTCATCTAAAAATCCAGGTAAAAATATATGGGCTACTTAAAAATACGTAATTATTATTATTATTATTTAACCCTTTGAGTACCAGTAGCATATGAATGAGGTGCTTGGTTGGAACCAAGAAGCCATGCTTTGATCTCTAACATAAAGGTTGGAGTGCGGTGTAGGGTACTTCTTCTCACCACTGAGAGCCTTTGATTTAATGTGTCCAAACAACGCAAGCCATCCTCTCCAGGAAACTAGAAAGAAAAGAAAATCAGACACCTGTATTCAAGGATCAGTAGTACAGCTGCAGAACTTGTGGGAATGTGCATTTTATTCCTAGATTGTGTTTCTGTACTTTAATTATGTAATTTAACCCCATCTTAAGTGTGTGTACCCTAGGATATGTTGTGTGCTGTCAGTTACACTGGCCTCACGTGCTCTCTACATGTATGTACAACCACATATATTGGGTTAATGTACTAAGGTGCTATTAAGAAAATATTTTGTTAGATTTAGCATATACAGGGGAATGCTGTTTTGTAATTTTTACCATTATATCATGTTATACTATGCACATTTACATAGTCACTTATGAATAGCTCAACTTGAAAATGATGGTAAAAAATCTGTTTTGTGAAAAAATTATTTGTTTTCTTGTGTGCAAAGTTATTAAATGTAACGTCTGCAAAACTTAGAAGGCTGGCCTCCCAGAGAAAACGTGCCGGGACCCCTAAGGGTTAGTGGATTTTAATAAGCTTTTAACCCCTTTATTTTCGAGAACGATAAAGCGCAGCCTGATGGTTTTGAGTAAATGCTTTTTTCCTTCCTTCGAGCTGTTAAGATAAATCTGCTGCCTGAATAATAAGCAGTGGCAAAGTGACTTGAGCAACCTGTCTATAGTAGCCGTCCCGAGCCCAATAATTCTCAGGATTCGTTTGGCTAGTTTGGTGCTAATAGCTTTCAGTCACTTTTTATCCAGCCCGGATTTGAACCCATGACCTAGAGGTGAAAGAATCTGTTTTTTATGTAAGCGTTTCCTGCTCCTTTAATCCAGATTCCCACAGCGAGCGCGGACTTTCCTCAAATGGGAAATGGAAGTTACACCAAGTGTTATTCTGCGGTAGGACCGGCAGATCCACAGGCCATGTTTTTCTAGAGCCAGCTGTATAGAGATTTTTACCTGAAATTAAATCACTCGAAAGTCACTGGGTCCGCATGCACACTTATCATTTATTTGGGCTCGGTACTGAATGGGTTAAGAAAGAAACTGGCTGAACTGAATCACATCCTTATTATGACTCAAAGTTTGGTGCATCTTCTGTTACAAAAAACAAAACAAAAAAAGGATGACTGTGCTTGGATACACCAAATAACTCGCCTTGCCTTCCGCTGTAAACTCTTTCTTCTGGATACAAATCTGCCTTCCCCCGGGTATTGCAAGTAAAGCACGTTACACAATAAATCTCAATGAAGTGACAACTAAAGCTACTAGAGCAGTGGGTAAAATGTAGAATGCCGCGAATATGAACACTCAATGCATAGAAGTCGTAGCTGCCAGAATTATGGGGTTGTACATGGTGAGATATTACCGGACAACACTCGGCTTAACCCGTTTAGCTCCGGAAGGGTTTACTGTCTACTTACTGCAAGCTCCTGGTATACTTTAGGTCGTGTTTATCAATCACCATGGAAACCAATGAAATGTTTCTTTTGATTTCCCCACATTTCGCCCTCCCCAGCAGCATTGCTCTTTAGAAACATGACCTATTGCTGAAGCGTAATGTTCATATCTGTGTCATTGCAGCTGTGTGAATCATATATACCGGTACATACCAGCTACATTCAGAGGCAGGACGCACCAGGCTTTGCCTAAATGCCCCAAATATATGTACGTGTATACAAATAAACCTAATAAACACTGCTGTATATGCATTAAAACGTCACCTAACAAGCGGGTCACGTTAGTATTGTTTGAGAATAATATCAATTACATACTAGTGATAACATAAAATCTTAACTAATTATTTATACAGTTTTCATATATACTAATACTTCTAACGTACATAAAAAAATACACCTTTTTATTCTGGTTTTGCTGGAAGTCATGGAACTTTTGGATGCTACGGGTACAGGTAAATCTGGAATGCGGTGGATCCGGTGAAGTATTCTATTCTGTGTCCCGTCAGACTAGCGTCTTCCGCAAATGTATTATTCAGGTATATGTTTTCATAAGAATTGTGCGCCGGTTTTGATATTTAATGGCAGACATTTTCATAGTCGTTGATTTTGTTTGTGTTTCACAGATCATTAGGCTGTATTTAATAACCCGAGCCTAGCCTTCTCTGCATGTATGGGATATTATGCAACCAGAAGCCGAGGTAGTTATATCTGTGCTTTGTTCTGCTCCTCTGTTTCACAACTGAGAAAGGGAACCAATTAATTTTTTGTACATCAAATGAACGGTGGCCACAGCACATAGCTGAATGTTCACTTTTTTCTGGGAGTCAAAATGTAAATTAGCAAGTTTAGCTAGTTGTACCCAAAAATCTCATTAGTGAGATATATTTTAACACCAACCACATGAGGAATATGTTTGGCGTTGGAACGATGATGAAAGTGAAAGGAAGGTATTTTTTCAGTAAATTAATTTATTCCAGCTATTCATGGTTTGGGGTTCAGTTCTTTTTTTTTTTTTCTCCAGCGACAATAACATTAACTAGCAGATGTATTACACACTCTGTCTACTGCGCACCCTTTGTGTGGATTTTTAAGACAAAATCAGTTATTTTGTGCTGGTTTGGAGTCTTGTGTTACATTGTCTTAAAATATTTTGATTTAATGGCACATTAAATTAGCTTTAATGACTTCAAAGGTCTTGTGATGTAATTCTAATTCTAGAAAGTTTTCTCATGCGGGGTTCATAAGTCATAACTGTCAATTCAGATGCTTGAAAGCGTGAGGTTACCCCTTCATTGTAAGTAGTTTAGTTCCGCATAGACAAACCATTATTTAGTCCCTTTGCAGATCTGTCGTTGTATTCCGTGAATGTTTAGTTACATCTACGCAGCAGAAGAAGCTTTTAATCAGCGAGGTAACCTCACAGGTTTCATTGCTCATCATGCAAGCCCAAATTGGCCCTTCTCTTAGGAGACGCTCCGCAGAATCCACTCTTCGTAATGCGGATTTAAAGAGACAGTCACACCAATTTTTAGGGTTCCTTAAGCATGGGCAAAGTGCCTGGGAAACCATATATTTTGGTACTTGGGAGGGTAAGCAAACGGGTAAACATTTTAGTCACAAAAGAAATGTATACTCGGGGTGAAATAATTGCTGTGTTTGGTTAGATACTTGTATCCACGTTGTTGCAGGGTTCTAAACATGAAGTTCAATACATCTGTTAGGATATTCTTACATCAATTATAATTAGATTCTTAGTCTAGGCTTGAAACCACACATCAGTTTGTTTTAAGGTAATTTCTCCTCAAACAGAATGTACGTTTCATTGGATTTCAGCCTTCATCAGATCATATAACTTAACCACTTAATGCCAAATCTGCTTACAGCATCACAATCAGTCCACTACTAGTTCAGAATAATTAAGGACCATCTGATAAAGCAAGTGTTTCTTATTAGCCTTTATTAACTGAGCAATAACATTTTTATTATTAAAAAAACAAGAATTCAGCGCATGTCTACAAATATGCATAGCACACAATATATACAAAAAATAGAGCACAGAACCTCAACGCCATAAAAATTCAGATTCCCTGGTTGCTGTTAGGATAATAACGACCAATAAGTACAACAAACAAAGCGAGAATTCAGCGCGTGCCCTGTGAATGTCATTAAAAACCCACGTATCTAAGGTATAAATATTGGGGATTCCGTCAGACTATATGGCCATATATTGCTTAGCCCACAATGCTTTTAAGGTTGTGCTCTCCTCTATTTTCATTATTACTGTTTTTGGGTGCAAAACAAGTATTTTTGGCAGCTTTGTTTACAGTACGGAATGTCAGGTATGGTGGCCAGTCATCCTATCATCATCTTTTATGCTCCCAGGTGATTATTAGCTCCACTAGGAATACCAATTCTGAATCGATTAAAAAAACACTGTACATAGCTTACTGTAGCCCATTTGTATTAGACAGTGCCTTTTGAGCAATGTTTGATGAGGTAACAATAACCTGTTGCATGACCATATTCACTAAAGTGTGATTTTGCAGGAGAACTAAGCATTCTAATGCATGATTACTTTAATGGGATGACTTCCCACAATAACTATGCATTATTCAGGGGCTGGAGAAGTTCACCACGGTTGGCTTGTTCAATGCACAGCAAAGTTGGCTTTATTCACTAAGTAGGGAGTTGGCAAGGAGAATTACAATTGCAAATCACATATTTCAGTATAGATTATGGCAGACTGTCCTTTGAGTGTCACTTCTGCAAACAAAAAGGCTGATGTGGCCCTGTGTAATGCCTAGTTAAATCACTGAGGTCATTTTCACAACCACTTACCAATATGATTATAGAAGGTCAACTAACTTTTCTTGCAAGCTCGCTGACTGGTCCTTCATAATGCATAGAGACTTTTAAGGCATTATGGAATCTGTTCTTCATGAATCAGCAATCAAGTTTTATCAAGAAATGAAATTTATTTCCTAATAACACTAATATACAATATAACCATCCTAGAGCTAAAAGGAATATCCGATAACCGTTATGTTTAGCCTCATTTTGCTAAATGAAGAAATATCACCGTATTGCAGAGGTCGGATAAGGTACATAACTGTTCTAGAAAGCAATTCTTTTTAGATGATTATGTTTATTGATTTCAATACTCATTACATGGTAGGTACTATATGAGGCCATAATAAAGGAGAACATACTGTATTTATACCATGTTACATGATTTCAGAGATGTAGGGTAATGGACCTATCCTCTGCTTTAGTAGCGAATCGTTGTAATTGAGTATGTAGTTTCCCAATTTTGCATAATCAGCTATTCTCTTATATTTACAAAGTTTACCAAACCGTGTTCGGGGGAAGAAGTAGAGCATTTACTTATTTCATTCTGCTAAGAGAGGGTTTGTAAATGTAAATTTGCTCACACACAGTAGGTTTTTGCTCCACATATCTCTGATCATCATTGATTTGCCAAGTTCTGCTTCTTAATCGCTTTGTTGACGTGAGTGGAATCCACTGTGTCTAAAAGAGCACCACAGCTATGCCGGCTCGCCATTTGAAGCATATTCCCATCCCGTGAACTGGAAAATTAAATTAGGTTCCAGCACAGATTAACGTCCAGCCTTATGGGTGTAAAATAAGGCTTCTAAACTCCATGAAATTAAGCATCAAGATTATACTGTTCAGGGCTAATTTCAAAGCTCTGTCCCATATTATTCTTCACAGATCTTTTGGATGTAATCTAATTTAAGACTTTGTGTTACATTGTGTTTTTTCTGTGTTATCAAGGTTTGTAGAGAATAAGCTTTTTGCCTTCAAAATTCATCTACATTGTTGGAACCTATTCATGCTATTGCAAAGGAGTGTGTGTGTGTGTGGGGGGGGGTGGGGGTATGCCGGCACCCCCTGTATGTCACAGTTGATTCCCTCCCTTTTTGTGAAGCTATGTAGTCCTGTTTTCTAGAATTTGTGTCCCAACATTTTTTCATGAAAAAAATGTATAAATCTGAATCCCAGTAACTTTTGTGCGGTGTGTGAAGGGATTTCTAGATTGTATATCCAGTACCTGTTGTGCCGCGCGGAGGTCATCTTGGTCTCTGCTTGTTGAAGGTTCTTCTACGGTACACTGCAGCTGATACAGTTTTCCGGAGGGATTTTTATAGTACTAAAATATACTCTAAATTGTCTCCAAAACACTTATTTGAAAAGCATCTGACAAATATACGCAAATAGGCTGCTGCAGAGCTGAACAGTTTGAGAAGGTTTACTTAACTGCGGTGTGTCAAGCTCTGTATGTCTTCCACTCTCATTCACAGAATTTGGAAATCGTGTTGCTTGATTTCAACAATTCATTGGAGGCAGAAACTCCAGATAAGTGGCAGCTGCTGTTCTTGTGGTCTTGCTTTCATAAATGGGTTTCAAGGCAAGGCAATAATGCCGTTCCGTTAAAACCATCCGAACCAGGTTGCTGCCTAAACAAACTGGGTTGTCAACCTGATGTGACCAAGCTGAAAACCAGCATTGCACATGGATTGCTAGATATCAATTTAAAATAGATATTCCTGTATTAGTTTCAAGGAACACAGTATCTGTAAGCGTTAGTGATACTTGGCCAACGTATTAATATAACAATAAGAATCACATAAACTTTTCAGACTTAGCAGAGGTCCCTTCTTCAAAAGTCTTAGATGTTGCAATTGGGAATCAAAGTGTGCTTATAAAGGGTGTGCTTCTAGAGCTTCTTGATCCAAGCAAATATCCGAATCGAGTCAAGAAGGTTTCCGCCTAAGTTGCAAAAATTGGAAAATGGCTTAATTAGGGATTTTTTTTGCCTTCTTTCGAATGAAAAGCAGGAAGGATAGGTAGAAATGTTGAACTTGATAGACCTTGGGGACTAGGTTATACTTTCTGTAATATGTAGAGGAGGATGGTTGGACAGGTAGGAGTGTGAAGTATATCAATTCAAGCAATGGAGTGTGGTAGTAGTTCAGTGAAAGTTGGCCTTTATGCTGATTTTGCCGAAGTATAGATGTGTTTAATGTTTGAAATAACTGTGTGGTTGGTGTTAGACACTAAGCACTATAGTTGTATGTACCTTAACACCTTAACCTCTCCATACTAATAATTGTGAACTGCATTGCCATTTGACACCTGCTGCTATCAGTGCTCTGAGCATTAAAATGTGTCTTGTATCAGTGGCGATAAGTTAACCATTATTTTGTTAACTTAATGTTATATAAGATAATTACATTAAACATTATTGCTGTAATTACAGGCTGGGCTCTTGTAATTGAAAACATTTTAATGTTACTGTCAGTAATCATTCTGGTCTTAACGATGAATTAATATATGCAATTGATGCCTAGAGAGTATGTCATCTAAAGTATCTAGAGGCCTAACTAAAATTCCTGTGATTGCATGTGAGGCCTGTGCAGATTTGATAAAGGCAGTCTTGATTTTATATCTCCTCATCTTATAATGTTTTGAGTTATATTGATTGTACTCTCTAGAGTGTTAAGTGAATAATCGTTAACAGATCTTCCATGTTTGATAACATTTAATATGTATAGGTTTTTGTGCAAGGAATGGGGTATCAGAGCTTTGGTCAGGAATGTGTACATTGTTTCTACGTGAAAAATAAAATACAAAAATGTAGGGTAGGCACCAACATTGCTCATGATAGACATTTACTGGTGCATGTGGTGGACGATTTAATCATGTACCTTCACAAACCTTGCCACATACACTGTCATTGTACGGACACTTTGCCGATCCCCGAATGTAAGTGAATGTGTAAACTGCAGAAATTGTACCCACATTCAGCACTCACAGAGTTAACCATTCCATTTAATTCCCGTTACCAGTTATACTGTTAGAATTATCAATAAATAAAGAATCCTAACTCTCTACTAATGGTTTTGATACAGTTGTGAGAAAAAAGAAAGTACACTCTTTGAATTCCATGGTTTTGCATAACAAGACAAAAAAACAATCTGTTCAGATTTATTCAACAGAAGTAAAGCCAAAATGGAGAAGCCATGTGTGAAAAACTAAGTACGTCCTTACTGCTTTCTTTACACCACTCGATTCAACACTTTGCATTGTACTTGGTGGTATGAGGTTTGGACGCAGCTGCTCGGCCATGGAAAACCAAGAAGCTCCTACCGAAGCTGCTGATATTAATGTCAGTTGAAGTTTGAAAGTCTTCAATTATGTAATCAGTAAAGCGTGGCAACTTTTACGCACGATGAGCCTCAGCACTCAGTGACCCTGCTCTGTGACTTTATGTGGTCGTCTGCTTTGTGGCTGAGTTGCTGCTGTTTCTAAAAACTTCCACTTACAGTTTACCGTGGAATATCTAGCAGAGATGAAATATCACAAACTGACTTATTGCGAAGATGGTTTCCTATGGCAGTACCAAGCTTGAATTCACTGAGATCTTCAGAACAAGCCATTTTTTCACAAATGTAAATGCAGACTGCATGGTTATGTGCTTGAGTTTATACACCTGTGTCAATGGTTTAAGAGGTGTGTCCCGATACTTTTGTCCATGTAGTGTACCTCAGATTGGAGGTATACATTTAGCAGATGAGAAGCACATAATTAAGTAAGCAGAATTTTACTTTTTATTTATCAACAGCTTATGATGTACAAGCAAGAAAAATCGTTTTAACTACATCCACAGAAGTGCAATTCATCTTTAAAGGGACACTCCAGTCATTATATATTCTTTTAATGCATATAATGGCTGAGAGGTCCTTTTAAATGTAGGTGGTGTCCTCCTTGGAAATGCAGAGTCTCCCATATGCATTTGGCCATCCCCAACTTTTTCCCATGCAGAAGATGTATTTAGACAAATGCATCTCCTTGCATGTGATATACCTACAGTTAACTCTAGTGCTGGCTTGGTGAACACTGAAGATGGGGGTCTGCTGATTTTTGGGGGGAGTCTGTCAGGGACTGTCCCTTTAAATATGTCGAAATGCGCTGTGAAAAATTGTTTCTATATGTTTAAGATTGGCTGCACAAGGGAAGGACAGGTTAAGAGATTTGTAGGTAATGCAGGATTTAATTGGGAGTCAGTAGGAACTGCAGGCGTCTGCAGGAATCGACACTGTTCATAGTCTCCTCGTGTTGTTTATTTTAAAAATGTTACTATTGGTAGAATTTATGCTTTCGGATTTACAATGAGAACCATCCGTGCATTAACACACTCATAAAACAAATTTGGCCTATGAAAAGTCTACACTGAAGCCAACTCTAAGGAACATGTAAACATTAAAATTACTCATGAAAGAATTCCATTGCCCTTGAGCTACAATCTTAACAAAATGAAGTGAGCTGTAAAGATTGTAGGATTGCCTCGCCCAGACACAATGATCAAAACGCTGAGAATGAAGTCTGCATCTGTTAGCGATGTGTCCCAAGGCAACTTTTAGCTCACATATTTGCGAGTGTTATGATATGGAGAGAAAAGGTGTCCAAGGCTAATTCAGCATGAACTGCTTTATTGGACGAGTGCAGTGTGTCCCTCTGGCCAAGAGATGTCATACACTAAGTCTCAGTTACCGTGGATGGTGAATTTTAACTCATGCTCTGCCTAAAGCAGGCATGTCCAAAGTCCGGCCCGAGGGCCAATTGTGGCCCGCGTTTTGGACTGATACGGCCCCACAGATAAGTTGCCCAAATATAGATCTGTTTTTTTATATTAAAGGCAGAGTGATTTAACACCTGTTTAGATTTGTCATCCAAGTCACAAAATGAAAAGTATGCCATTTTCAATAAACTTTGCATAGAATAGTTAATTTGCATTTAATTTTAATGGTTCAAAGAATGTCAGGCAAAATGGTCGGCCCTCGCACATGTTCACTTCATCAAATCTGGCACTCTTCGAAAAAAGTTTGGACATGCCTGGCCTAAAGCAACTGCACTTGCTTGTGCTTTCCCTTTTCAGCCCTACCAGATTTATATTTTCATTCATAAATGAGAGTTTATGTGAAGGTTTGTGTTTAATATATATGTATCTTAAATAAAACAGACAAGTAAATAGTTTATGTATGATAGAAAGGCATATGTCCTTTAGCCCAGGGGCCTTCTCTTGTGCAGACATGATCATGTAATGAAATACCTCCAGGCATTTCAGACAGACTGTTCACAAGGGTACAAGGGAAATGGATGTTCCTTACACACACTGAAGCCATGTTGTTTCTTAGGAAATCATTTTAAAAAGAAGATACCGATCCCTTTCACCCTCATAATCCATGCTGGAAATTATCAGGCTGAAGTTGTGAGAGCTAATTTAGTCTTCATAAAAAGTAAGGCCGGTACTCTTGTTGAGTTGCAAATATGTTGCAGTTTACTGTGTTGTTCCACTTAGAACATTGAGGTACAATTATTGTGATATGCTTTTGGAACAATTTCTGAGACAGACTGATGTGTGTTTTCCATTTCATATTTAGATGTGATTGTGACAGTGCTCCGAATAAGGCCACAGGGTCCCCCTAACCAGCCAGCCAAAACCAAGGCTACACCAGATAAACAGTGCAAATGGAAAATGAGATTGTCTCATTTAATGCCGATTGAAGTCATTAAAGCAGCAGCTAATTACCTGTATGTTAGTTAAAAATCAGTGTTCAGCTAGAATACATGTGATTGGTGGCTGTTGGGTCTATTGATTTAAGTGGGAGCTCAGCTCTCATTGGTTAGATTCAAAGCTTTATTGCGCATACACAGGAAGTGTAGTATGCTTCACGTAGAGGCAGCTGGAGGAAGAGTTAAACAAGAAGTCTCATTTCCAACTCCAGTAACTAAACAGTACATTGAATAAAATGTATTGGAGTTCATGAAGACACCAGTATGCATTTATATTAGAGTGTAGAGATACGCAAACTCTACCAAAACACATTCATTTGGTTCACTGCTCTACCTTACTGGAGAAACGTGAATCTTCTGCGCCTAAACATGTACCAGCTGTGCATCGCAAAGTGGAAGCCCCTGTGTACTGAATATTCTATAAATGTAGTTACTATAAGGTTATATGTTGGAACACAGATACATTCACACACCCAGCACCATGCTGGCAGCACGCATGCACATGCAGTACATTTGTCTTTATAACTGCACATTTACTATTTGTCTTGCTGTAAAATCCAAGCACAGATAATAAAAGGATCGCAGGGACCTTTGTGTTTCCCATGCGTCTGTTAGACTGAGCAAAGCTTTTAGCTCTTACCAGGCGTTTCTGTTGGCCATTTGACAACAGACAGTGTTAGTTAAAAAAGATAACACTTTTTTTCTTGCAAGTCAATTTAAAACTGGTTAGTTGTAGTGTCAGGTAGCAGTTTAGATTTAATGGGACTGGCCTTTTTTTTTCTTTCCTTTTTTTTATAATTTTTTTTAATCTTTCTGGGGAAGCTAAAGGGAGAGTCGCAGAGAGAGTTCTTTGCTTTTCTCAACACAGACCCAGGCTGCCCTCTCAGGATCCCCTGCCAGGATTTCTATCATCTTCTGATCAAATATTAATGTATGATTCTCTGCTTGCTCACTAATCCAAAGCCAATTAATATTATCTGTCAATTATTTACAGATCCTGAGCTGCAGAGGATCTTCCCTGAAGACTTCAGTGACCAGGTTTGGAATGCGTAATTATTTCTTTTTTTTTTTCCTTCCACTAACGTGACACCACATCTCACAACCTCGATACTTCTGGCATCTTTTAATAAATAGAGGTGGATACTAGGTGATATGAAAAGGGAAGGTTTAGCACTAAATAAGATGTCACAGATCATTGCTATATGGTGCCCTGTTATTCGCTGTTATTTATTTTTTCCCCGTTCCCCTCCATGACTTAAGTTGCGCAATCTGCATCCGACAATATTAGCATAGAGTGAAGCAATTGCATTTATACTTCTTTTTTTCTTCATTTTATACTTGCAAGGGAATTATCATGCTGGCAGCAAAGTTATTTACATGCCAGTACATTGGGGGAGGGGGTCTAATTCATTAAAACCGCATATATACATGCGTATTGAAATTCTGTAAAGTCTGTGAAAGACTTCATCTATATCCCATAAAGATCTAATGTCTAGGGATCTTCACACCTTCTGTTTTACCTTATTATGGTTATTGACCAATAAAAAAATGATTACATTTATCAACATTGCATTTGAAGCCGAAGTCACTTTTCTAGTAGCCTTGTGCAAGCACAAATATTAAAGGGACAGTACGTCCCTTACAGCCCCACTAAAGAGAAATACATATTAAAGTACTTTAATACTTTGTTAAGCATCCTTTCATAATGGAAATATATATATATATATATATATATATATTACTTATGTTAGGGAGAAGCTGCAGCTGCACTCCTGCCTGCCATGTAGTGTGATGAATCTTCCCTCTTGAAGCAGCAAATCAGAGGCAAGAAAGTCTTTCCATTGAAATTAATGGAGCTGACTGGTGGTAATACCATGTGCAAGGAACACATCTCCTACCACAGAATATAACTGGGTGGATTCTGCATAATTCCCCAATGCATTTGCAAGGGGAAAGACCTCTCTGATACATTTGCATTAAAGTGTATGATGGCTGGAATTGTTGGACAATGTTATTCATCTCTCTACCAAGTCCTGTGTACGCCCAGTACTTGCAAAATCTTCCTCCGTTCTCTGCTTTTTCCAGTATTTACAATGTGTGCAGATTCTATAATAACTTCATATGCGTTTCACTGTTTGTAATTTAGGTCCTTTGGGAGGAAAGTGTTATAAAAATAAAATTATTATTACATACTCTAGGGCAAAATTATCTCTTCCACTCAAATCGTTCCGTGCATCCCATCTGTCTTGTTCCTTCTAATGAGCTGGTTTGCGCGTGAAATAAATAAAATAAACACACAAAATATGATCAGATAATTTTTACAAAAAAGGGAACATTTGAAGATTGTGAACTAGTGCTGATCGTTTACAGCGTGAAATCTCAATGCTTAGCCTCTGGTCCCTGGCATAAGCTAAGCGTTTTTTTTCCTAGGCATACTTATTTGAAAGTTAGTATTTGTCATGTGATTGTTACGTTTCCACACCGGGATTATAGTGACACTTCATACATTAACAAATGACTTCTATTTCATAATTTACTTTCACAAAATTGTGTTTACTAATAAGCATTATTAAGCAGTTATGTCAACACATAAACGTGATCAACAAATAATATTCTGATTAGGGTTTTGCTTAGTATACATTGATATATACACACCATAACCAAATGCTCTCTTTATGTCGTTCGAGAGGCTTAGTGCCCTGTGCACTGCTAAATTCTGTGTTTTAGGCCTGTGGAACACCAATCTATTGATTTAAATATCTAATATTATAAAGTTGCGCTGAGATGTTTTTAAGAGAGATAACCCATGCAGATCTTGGAAGCTCAGTTTTGAGCGTGGAGAGGTTGTGAGATATTTTCGAGTTTTTAAAGAAAAAATCTGGACACTTTTGATTGTCGTTTATGCCTATAACGTAGATTAACCCTATAAAAACACGCAAGACTCAAGACTTAAATGTTAAATATTTGTGTATGATACTTTGTCTGTACCACTCCAAATGTGAGTGCATAACCTACCATTATTAAAGGGCCATAAAATGGAATAACATTACTACACTATATTTTTTTCATTGTGTTTGTTTAATTTTTGGTTTATTACGCATGCAGAGAATTTGGAATTCTTTTGGAATATAAATTGTGTGAAAGGTTGGGTACAGATTGATTATCAGACAAATCACCAAAGCACACACTATCACTCTGCTCTTTTTCCATATTTAGTTGCTGCTGGTGTTTGGTAGGATAGCTGTTCTCGCAAAGTTGGAGCAATAGCATTGTCCAAAATGTCTTGGCATGTTGAAGGGGACATACTAATACATTTTGGACAATGCTGTGCCTCTAACTTTGTAGGAACAATTTTGGGGGAAGGCACTTTTCTAGTCCAGCATGATTGTGCCACTGTGCACAAAGCAAGGTCCATAAAGACATGGTTGGCTGAGTTTGGGGCGGAACTTGACTGTCCGCACAGGGCCCTGACCTTCATGCCATCGAACACCTTTGGAATATGAACTGGAAAGGAGATTGCGAGCCAGGGCTTTTCTGCCAAGAACGCGTAAAATTCCTACGGAAACACTGCAGAATCTTGGGGACAATCGTTCTCAGAAGAGTGGAAGCTGTTATAGCTGCAAAGAGGGACTAACTACATATTAATGGCTATGATTTCAGAATGCAATATCATAAAAGTCCCCGTTGGTGTAATGGCCAGGTGTCCCAATACTTTTGCCCATATAGTGTATAATAATTACTTCAGCAATTCTAGCAGTTGTAAGCTAGAAGTCTTCAAGCTTCTGTAACTATGTTTATTTTTTAAATTACATCATCGTGTTGGCAAATCTGTCTAAATGATGCGTGTGTCTCTGGAATGGGAGCTCAATGCTGCCCTCCAAACCAGAATTCTTTTGGGAAAATCAGGGGCCAAAATGATGAGCTCAACTTGCAGATCATTGCCTGTCAGCTAGGGATGATGGGTTCTCCCACTGTAATAAACATGAACACACACACACACACACACACATGCTAGTCACACAAGAAATGCTGTTTCTTTTCATTATGCATGTTGTAAGGGCTATCCCTGACTTGAAATAAGACCTGTGAGATAAGAGGAAGACAAAAGCAGGACACATGAAATTTGAATGCTTGTGTAGTGTGTATCTGTGAACTGAAGCTTGTCAGTGGTTTATTGCTAGCGACTATTTGTACATTACAGTAAAAGAATCTGTCAGAAATTATTGAGGCTTAGAGATTCAGAAAGAGAGAAGAGGAGAGAAAAGGCGTGTAGATTGACATCTGCGACTAGATAATAATGGGCAGCCGTCCCTGCTCCCCTCCAGCCACAAAGCCAACCTCGTTCTTCTGGAGGAACAAGGAATAAAAAGAAAGAGGAGTGATGAAAGAGTGTTACAAATCCACAGAGCTACAGACATGTTATAGTTGGGCCAGTTGTCTGCGTTCTACCGTAATCCATTTAGATCTTCTTTGTCTTAATTGTCTGCTAAAGACAAATGGGCAGTAGAAGTTCGTTAGCCTCATCTCGTTTTGCTGAGGCAGAATGAAACACGAAGAAACCCTTTTTTGGAAAATCGAGTTGAGAGCATTTATTAAAATATGTCTTTCTCATTATTTCATCCCTCTCAGCTCCGACTGATCTCAGGGTTTCATGAAATATGTAATCTGAAATGTAAATAGGGGTTTGATGCAAAACTGAAGAAGTAATGAGCAAGCCAGCTTGCGGCAACGGCCTTGCTAACAATTCAGATTTTGTTTCATGGTCTCACCTAATTTTGCTTTTGACCACAAATGTATTCAGTTTAACCATGAAACAGCTGGAGACATGTAGTTCAGAATCAGCGATAGCCGAGATTTCAGAAGTTGCAAAAGAAAACATTGACATGTGTATAGATATAGTATCTCGGAGCCAGTGGAACTTAGGGATAAGTGAAAAGGTCAGGAGAAATACAACCCAGTCTTACTATTGCTGTGCAGTTCATGTATTCACACATTACTTATAGTTTTCATTTTTTACGTTATAAAGTCTGTTTTTCTTCTCTAATAACCAACTTTATTTTGGAAGTACGGCATTGCAACTTGGCTACGTCCTTAAATTTAGCAAGCTATTTTGTACATCCCATACAGTAAACAGTGAGAACAATTTATAAGATCATTTTAAACAGTGGTTTTCAAAATGAAATACTTTGGATTATAATACACCATATGGGGACACCTGGACATCTCATTCCAAAACATTCATATGGAGTTGCCTCCTCCTTTTGTGGTTTAAAAATATTAAAAAAAACAACTCTAAGATTTTGGAGTGTTTTTGTGGGAATTTGTACCCATGCAGCCAAAATTTGCGAGGTCAGACACTGATGTTGGACAAGAAGGCCTGACTTGAATTGGTGTTCCAGTTCATCAAGGTATTTAATGGGGTTGAGGTCAGAGCTCTTTGCAGACCACATTAGTTCCTCCACACCTAATTTATCAAACCATGTCTTTATGGACCATGTTTTGTGCACTAGGAGAACAGTCATGCTGGAATATAAAAAGGCATTCCCCAAACTGTTACCACAAAGTTGGAAGCATAAAATTGTCTAAAATATATTTCAATGATGTAGCATTAATATTACCTTTCACTGGAACTAAAGGGCCTAAACCCTAAAAACAGTCCCATACCATTATGCCACTTGGCATTGTTCATAGTGATCTTTGGCTTGTGTGCAGCTGCTGGGCCACGGAAACCCATCTCATAAAGCTCCGACTCACAATGCTTGTGCCGATGTTGCTTCCAGAGGCAGTTTGGATGGGTGCACCAGCTCCATGGTAAGCCATACAGGCATGTTAGGATTACACAGGGCTTGCCAAGATTGGAGAACCTTGACTTAGTGGTGGGCTAAGCAATATGTGGCCATACAATGTCACTGAATTCCCAATAATTATATATATATATACATTTTTTACATAGCATTTACATCATGTGTCTGCTGGGTGCATGTTCATTCTTTGCTCTGTGGTTTCTACACATTCATTATTTCACAATTACCCCAAATTCTTCATGTTTAAGCTTTTTAGGTGTGTTTTGCTTTTTGTCTACATTCTGTAAAAAAAATGTATGGGCCACTGCAAAAGTTGCAAAAGAATCACCACCAGTCAATTTATTTTATTCAGCAAGATCCTTTAACAGTAAAAATATCAATTATGTTTTATGTGAGAAATATTTAAGATCTATCTAGGTAATTGTCATAAGACTGTAAGTTTATCAGCAGGGCATGTATAATCCCACCATTCTAAGTAGGAACTTTGAAAGTGCCAATTTAATTGTAAGCTCACAGGCAGATCCATCTAACTTGGTGTAAAGCAGCCCCTTCATTTCCTTTTCTCATCAACATTCTGGTTGAGATTGATTGAACTTAAAGGCATATTAGTCTGTTTTACATTTAATGGGATTTTATACATTTGATGTACTTTTTTTCTTTTACTTAGAGGTTCATTGTTAGTGGGGGAATCACAAATTAACAGGAATGAGATATTATTTTTCCTGTTTTCATTTCACAACAGATCAATTGACAACAAGCTGCACTG
>VKOC01000172.1:216573-237280 GCA_009364415.1 Spea multiplicata
GGGCAGATCAGACTTGAAAAATGAAAAGATATGTCTCAATACACTCCCTTTCTACATCTAGATGCCAAGGGCATCCACTGTTATGCACCCAATGCCCGACGATAAAGAATTCTCTGTGCATTGGGAGACTAATGCAACAAAATTCGGGCTTACCTCCCAGTTATCCCCTATGATGCCCCTCTACCACAACAGACTCTTCCCGGCCTGCTTCAGGAAGTTTGATCAAGCAGAGATCTCCAGAATCCCAGACCTCTTTGACCTAAAAGGACCTAATATTATTAGTAAGGGGTTTTTATTTTGAGGCTTCATTTTGGACTGTTTAGTAGCCGACCAGCTCACAATACTCTCAAAAAAGTATATATTTTTGGAGAGAAGACAAGCCAGGGAATTTTACTAGGAGTTGTTGGACACTTACCATGCAACCAGTTGGTCACCAATACCTTGGAAACATAGCAGGAGTGTCTGGAGGGGGGGTTTGGGAGTATATGTTAGCCTGAATACCTGGGGGGAGTGTGTTAGCATTCTTCCTAACACTCTCAGGCAATATCCTGATCAAACCATCTGAAGGACCTACTATTTCACCTCCCCTCAACCACTGACTAGATTGTAAGCTTGCAAGAGCAGGACCCACATCACCTTTTGTAACGGTTTCATATTTTTAATGATTTTCAATTTAATTTGCTGACTTTGTTGTAACAGTGCTACGGAATCTGGTAGCGCTATATAAATAAATGTGATGTATTATGGCTTTAGGAAGAAAGATGTGCAAAGTGGTGATGGCCAGTGGGATGGCAGCCATGGCCGTTTTAAGCTCTTTGTCTCTCAAAACAAGGATTTAGGTTTTAGGATTTAGTCACCATGGCGACCTGGTGCCCAGGGTTTGTCGAGACCGGGATCAGGGTAATCTTGTATAACATCGTTTGTGGCTAAAAGGTAGTACATTGTGAGTTTTCATTTACATGTAATTATTCCTTATTATAGTAGAAGTACTGTTTGCCTTTGCAGGGGCAAATTTACACTCAATGTAAACCTACAAGGACCAGTGGTTCCTCCTACCCTTTGCTGGAGGGGCATAGGCAGAAATGGGTTGATCAGTGCATTGGTGTTATTATCCCGCTGTCTGACATTTACTTTGTGAAAGGTATTTCACCCTGGCAGTCCAGAGAATGCTATCTTGACTCTCCATACAGTATAGTGGTATAAAGAAAGAAGTTAAGGAGAGTTGGGTTGGATGATAGCTCTCTCATATTCTCTTTTACTTTAGTAAACACCCTTATCGCAAAAAGCTGGTCATCATGGACCTGTTGGATGAGCCCACATTCCCTTCACTTACTTACTTACCCACCTTCCCATGTATACTTATGAGTATATTCTATTTCTATTTCATTTTAGACCACGGAACATGTAATTTATATTTTTATATGTTTACCTCCCCTATTCATTTTTTTTCCTTATTGTACTATTTTTTTTGCATTTCCCACTACTTGTCTAAATCATTAAATAGAAAATGGTGCATGTTGCTTCCTAAACAATGACTGCAGACTGAATGGAGTCAGATACACATTTTCCACTAAACAATAACACGCAAAAACGATTCGGCTACATTGGATACACTGGAGTCAATGCTATAGAATTTCATTATTTTTTTCATGTATTATATGAGACTCTAACACTTTGTAGACAGGATTGGGAGAGCTGTTTTTGTGGCAGAAGCAAACCTTAATGACCAGAAAATGCTGAACATCACTAAGAGTTACCATGGTTATTCGCACATGTCACTAGGACAGGGGACATTTTTCAAGAGGAAAGCTGTAGCCCAGGAGAATTTTCAATAATTACAGAATTTTCAGAGAGTTGGTCTATTGACACAAAAGCTTGAGCAGAAACATAAAAGAAGAGGCGGTAACATGCTTTCTGTACCTAAAATGTGGTGGTACTTTTTGTTTCATTGTAACATTCCGGTCATCACAAGAAACTATAATTATTCTCTGTCTTTCAGATTCCTAATCATGATGGCTGGTAAATTGTTTGCAAAATAAACTATAATATAGAAAAGAACTGCATGATGGATTAATATTCCACTAAAGAAATCAGCAGTTAATGACGAAATGAAAAAAAAAAACAGCAATTCATAATCTGATATGAATATGTACAATTTGGGAATTCCAAAGTGAACAAAAATGTTTTATATATATTTGTTTCTTGTATGTTTCTTGTTTCTTATATATATACTTTGCTTAATAGTAGTTCTCCCCATTTCTGATTGTCCTATGCATTTAGACCATAAGCTTACACATTTAACATGTCCATCATACCTTTAATAAAGCATCTTCTTTTTATTTTATTTCTTTTTTACATTATTTGTTGGGGGGAATGGATGGGTAAAACAGGCTCTTACAATGTTTAAGCTTTTAAACTCCATATTTCTTCCTCCAACCTGGGGTTAAAGTACCATTTTTGTAGCTTTAGGAAACTATAGAGTGGAGGGACCAATGAAGAGATTTATAATTGGAGGGGCCTTACCACCATTATCTTCCACTTTCTCTTTGTGTGTAGGAGAGGGGTATGTAGTCAGGGTATCTGCATCTTTGTCATTGCACTGTATGAGCCTGCTGTCTCATCTGATCATTGTTGTGAGGTATGCTATCAAATCTCAGCTCAGGGGCCCAGGGGTTTAAAGGACAGTGATAGGTCTGGTATCTAGATATCTAGGCCATCAGAGACAATCACCTACTAAAACTACCTCAAACTAAGCCATAAAGAAATTGTATAGAGAATGGGCAAAACTATCAGGCCAATTGAGAGACGGGCCATGCCAGTGCTTCACCCCTTGTCCCCACATCAAGTTTTCCATCTAGATGGAACGGTATGGAAAAAAGGTAAACTTGTAACTTAAACCTGACTGCACCTACTGAATGACTCCTAATGTCCCTATTTAGGAGGGACAGTACCTCTTTTGCTTCCAAACCCCTAGTGTACCTCTATGTCACAAAGTCAAATAAAAACTGGAAAAAGCCCCACCCCCTATCACAAAAGTCTTCGCTTTTGTCTATTTGAAGAATTGGGAGCATTACATTGTTTGTTCCACCAAACCATTGAGTGTACTAATCATGAAACCAACTATTAGCTATGAGAAATTCAACTTCCCAAAGCAAAACATTCTGGAAGGTGGACGGCGCTTCATCAATGTCCTGGACTGGATCCTGCAAACATCTACTCTTGCAATAGTTTACATGGATTGGATTTTGCACTGGAAGAAGGAATATAGTGTTTGCCCAACATGCTCTTCAATTGCTCCCCAGGGATGCAAATGCATGATTTGTACAGTACTTGTGCACAAAAACCAAACAAATCATCTCCCTGGGGCTTACAGTGCCACAGTACTCTATGAATCCATGTGAAAAATATCTAAAATAGTGGGGGAATATTAAAAAAAGGCTATATATGTATAAAAAATAACAAATAGCCCTGCACTCCTACCTAAACATACATAAGGTGACAAATACTAGATTCCTAGTTCAAAAAACATGGTGCCAGGTGCTTGGCTAATAGCAAAGTAACAATAATCTTAAAGTAGTAAAGCCAAACACACACAACAGGACCGGCTCTGCCACACCGGCACCCAAACGCACACACACATAGACAGGCTCTGCCACACTGACACCTGCTGTCTTCCCACGTGACAATATTCTCCCTGTCAGGAGGAACTCTAATGTGAGCCAGCCCCCTCGAATGTCACGTCACGGCTGACGAAGGCAGTCTTACAGCTGCACGACGGCTGCTTTGAAAGGGGCCGCATGGACGCGAAGTTCAAAGCAGCCGCCGTGCTAACTGGGAAAAGCGGCCCACCGGGGATATCTCCTGGGCCGCCCCGGGAAAATGCTCACATGGGCCACACCTCGAAGGGCCGCACGTTGGACACCCCTGGGCTACGCCCTTTATTTCTAGTGAAGGGTAATGGCTACCTTTTGTTATTGATTCTTGACCTGGCTTGTTCTGATGCAGTCTCCAGGTTTTCTGATTTGCCTTGAAGATGTTGAATTTGGTTTTGAACCGGCTAGCTTTGTGACTTTTTTTTTTGCATTTGTAGTTTCTTCACCTGAGACCCAAGCTAGATACATACTCCTCCTCTAGACTTCTCTGCTGCTGCTCCAAGCAAAGAGTCTCATCTGGCTTTGCCCACCTGTGTCTGCATCTATTCTACAGCTATATGTTACATATATTTGACAACCAGCATTAAATGTAGGCTTTTAATGACAAATATATACATCATTTGTATATGCATATAGACATAAAATGTCTATGCATTTTTCATGGCCACAATACATTTTACTATATGCAAATGAGTGCATCTGTTCTTTTGCTACCAGAGTTACAACATGAAACTTCTATCTCATTTGTCTACTCCTTTGGCTTGTCCACTGAAAGCAAGAGTAGGGACGTTCAGCGTGAATACATGTGATTGACCTTTGCTGCTTCAGTTACATAGTTACATAGTTATATAGGCTGAAAAAAGACATGCGTCCATCAAGTTCAGCCTTTCCTATATCTGTTAATTTGTTGCTGTTGATCCAAAAGAAGGCAAAAAACCCCGGTTTCGCTCTTTCCAATTTTGCACTAACCAGGGAAAAAAATTCCTTCTTGACCCCAAAATGGCAGTCAGATTTCTCCTTGGATCAATAAGCTGTTTCCCCATAATTAAAGATTATATCCCCGAATATTATGTTTTTCCAGGTATCCATCCAGTTGCAGTTTAAAAGTCTGTACAGACTCTGATAAAACTACCTCTGCAGGCAGAGAATTCCACATCCTTATTGTCCTTACTGTAAAAAACCCTTTCCTCTGCTTAAGTCTAAATCTCCTTTCTTCCAGTCTAAACGCATGACCACGTGTCCTATGCATAGTCCTGTTTATGAACAGATTTCCACACAACGGCTTGTATTGGCCCCGAATATATTTATATAACGTTATCATATCCCCTCTGAGGCGACGTTTTTCTAAACTAAACAGATTTAAATTAGTTAACCTTTCTTCATAACTATAGTGCTCCATTCCTTTTATTAATTTTGTAGCCAGCCTCTGCACCCTTTCTAGTGCTATGATATCCTTCTTTAGAATAGGTGCCCAAAAAAAGTTAATTTCAATCAGAGCGCAGCTCATATTGATTTCAATGGGAGATCTACAGTGGATCTACAGTAGAGTACGTAAGTATACCTCCCACTTTCAGTAGAGGCAGCCAGAATGCTACAACAAAAGAACCCATGGACTGGTTTGGAAGCAGCAGAATGCATTCAGGTGCATGCAAAGGACTCAAAAATGCATTTAGAAAAAAGGGGACTGTCACTTTAATGGCTTGGAAAACGTGTCTGCATTGAGTATAAACGTAAAATTTCACTCTTAGACTTGGGATAAATGCCAAAACAGTAGGAAACTGTGGAAGAGTGCCAAAACTCCTTGAATATCCAGGACAGCTGGTATGTCTGGACTATTTAACATGAAATAAGGGCAGCAGCTCTATTCTTTGGTATCAACAATTTTGAGACTCGACTAAGCTATAGAGCTAGGTAACTCTTTTTTCACATTAAAGACAGGATCGTATTTACATTTCATGCTAGACAGTGGAAGATTCTTATGTATATATATATATACATATTTGTATTAGAATGCAAAATAACTGAATGTTACAGAATCTTGTAATACCTTTTTTTTATTGGACTAACAGTATTTAAAGTAATAGACAAGCTTTTGGGAGTCCTCCCTTTATTAAGTCAAAAACTATATGTATTAAAAACCCACCAACCTGTTTTGCTGTCACTGTAGTATATCAGCACATACTATGAAAAAGAAGCTACATAAACAATATGCATTTCTCTTCATATTTATTGTCTGTTTATTTCATAGTATCATAGTGATATGCACGGAGATGCATGGAGAGGACAATGATTGTACTGGTATATGGTCATTAAGAATTCTTTCTAAACTATTGGCATGAATTTAGTTGCAGGAATACAGGAGAGGTTATAATACATATCTCTATGTTGAATCAAAGCAAGATAAGGGCAAGAAAATGTAACAGAAAATGGACACATATTCATGACCTGGCTGAACTAATAGCCATGAGCTGTGCTCATTTGGAGAACCAATGCACAACATTTCTTTGGCATAACTTGTTATAATTTTATAAGGAAGTTCATTTGTAACAGAACTCTTGAAGATTTACAGAATCTCGACTCTTGAAGGATTGGCGTTTGTGGCAATTTTAAACAAAATGAATTCATGATTTTTGTATTCATTTGGCTCCACATGAGCCAGTTGTAATCAGTGGAACTTATGGGTTACAGAGCTTAGATGCAACATAACCCAACTTTTTAAATATTTCTGCTATTGCAATATGGTGGCTGCATTTATATCATATTCTTTGTATTTTAGATAACATATTTAAAACGCTGCTTGTATTTCAAATTGCTATTCACACAGCCTGGAAAGGAAAATTAGTTCTTGTTTAATGATGCGATTGAGGGCCCAGAAAGGGGACACAATTACAATTCATATTATAAAATAGGAAGAATTTACTATAAAAGAAAGCTACAAGGAATATATGATATAATAATAGCATAGCTTAAAAGGTTACTTTAAAAAAATAGATTACAAAAAATTATATAGAGCCGTAGAAATACTTTGTACCTCCAAAGGAAGGATTTTAATATGTAAATATATAAGAACGAAAGATGGGAGGCTATAGATGGCCAAAGCTATAGATGGCTATAGATCATTTATAGATGGTCAAAGCTACAATGGATGTGTGCTCTTACTAAAATGTTTTTGCACAATTCATCCAAATTTGGATTTTTGGCCTGTACTGACGCTCATCTCTAAAACACTCAGCTCACTCAGTAGAAGTGCAAATACTGTGATGAATGAATTCATTCATTTTCCTTTAAATGGATGTGAATTGTGAATCAATCCCAGAGTTGTATAACATGGTATACAGATCTACTCCTGTCTTCAGATTATCAGGTATAGATGAGAGAGGTGTGTGGATTGTTCCCACCTGAATACATATGGAGTAAGTGATGACAGTTTACATTGCCACATACTGCTCACATTATTTTAGACTTTACCATCATCAAAGGGAACAGATGCTTGGAAGCTTTTTTTGTTGAAAAGATCGGTTTTGGGTGCTCTGCAAACTGTGGTGTCTGAGAACACAAATGTGTCGTTGTAGTGTTTTATATTCAAATCTTGTAAATACCCATGTTAATTAGCCACATTACTCTTAAATGGTTAGTAAATGAACTATGCGACCCATACATACTGTAAATATAGTGTTCCTTTGTGCATACAAAATTACAAACAAATGTATACCTCAAATTGGGTTTTACATTGTGTTTGTTGTGTCCTCTATCTATATATGCCATCAAAATGTAGCACTTTATTCTACATTGTTTATTTATTGCTGTAGTAAAATGAACTATGTGACCCATACATACCGGTACTGTAAATGTAGTGTTCCTTCGTGCAAACAGAATTACAAACTAATGTATAGCTCAAACTGGGTTTTACATTGTGTCCCCTATCTATATATGCCATCAAAATATAGCACTTTATTCTACATTGGTTATTTAGTGCTGTAGTAGCTCATTTAGTATATATATATAAATAATACTTTTCTTAATGATTTTTGCTAAATATTAAAAGAATCAAAAGTAGATGAAACTGTGGAACACAATAATGAAGTGGTGTGTCCCTATACTTTTGTCCATTTAGTGTAGGTAACTGCCTAGGGTACCACTATGACAGGCATGTCCAAACTTTTTTCAAAGAGTGCCAGATTTGATGAAGTGAACATGTGCGAGGGCCGACCATTTTGCCTGACATTCTTTGAACCATTAAAATTAAATGCAAATTAACTATTTTATGCAAAGTTTATTGAAAACGGCATACTTTTCATTTTGTGACTTGGATGACAAATCTAAACAGGTCTTAAATCACTCTGCCTTTAATATAAAAAAACAGATCTATATTTGGGCAACTTATCTGGGGGGCCTTATCAGTCCGGAACGCGGGCCGCAATTGGCCCTCGGAACGGACTTTGGGCATGCCTGCACTATGAGGTTCTCTATTTCCCTAAAAACCCTTGGGATGACCCGGCTGCTCCTACACTCTTCTGTAGGACCTCTAGTCCCGTCCCTTTTACTGCATGATAATCCGCCTACTGTGCCAGTTGCATGGATTCATTGCTGGAGAGTTCAATCCTGAACCCTGCTGCTAAAGAAGTATGGATGCCCACGAGACCTGGCATTGCCTCCTGACATTAAGAGAAAAAGAATGTGCCACCTAAGCCTACATACTTCCCACCGTCTTATGTGGCCAAAGAGGGGCACCTGTTTAGGGGATGTGGTTATATTCAGGGCTTTATGGGACGTTGGGGCCTATTTATAAACATTTATGTAACAAAGTCAAGGAATAATTGTATATTATATTTAATGTTTCTAGACACATTATTGTGGCCCTTTGGGTTGAAAGCTGTGAAACGCTCATACCCATAATAGATTGTAAACTTGCAGTAGCAGGGCCCTCATCTCCTCCTGCAATATTTCTGAACGCCTATTAGTGCTATTGTCAAATTATATAATGTATTTGGGATTCTAAAGAGAGACAATCAGCAGGAGTATGCCTGTCTGCAGCCGTGAAGCTGTGTTCCGGAACGAGTGTGACTGTGACCGTGTTCTGAGGGTTTGTATTCTCCCTCCAGCGCACTCATTGGCGGTGTATAGGGGGAGGAGGTTTACTGCTAACTCCGAGCGACTCTCCAATACTCGCGCCCTCCCAGCCTGTGACAAGCACAGTCTCCCTGCGCACTGCGCCATGGGCAGAGCGCTTGCTGACCGCCCGCGCACAGCACCATGGGAGTCGTAGTTTCAATCCGACTGCTCCAGCTGTCAGGGAGTGGGAAAGGGAACTACAACACCCAGAAACCCTTGCTGCGGGTGCTCGGCTGTGTGACTATGGCGCTGTGTTAATGAGAGAGAGGAACCCGGCGGGACCCCGGACACCGGAGACCATGGGCTCCCGGGTAAAGTAAGTGTCCGGGGTGCGACTCTACTGTGTCTGTGCTTGCCATTGATACAGGGTTTGAAAATAAAAGGCGGTGTCAATAACACATACTTACCCACACACGCATGGCTCTTCATATGGTTTTATCTGTAGGGTGTATGTTTGTGAATGTCTCCCCGTGTTTTTCAGGTATATGTATATGTTTGTGTTGTTTTCCCTTCACACACCCACACCACCCCCGTCTTAACATCGCCTAAAGGCCTGCAGAACGAGCACCTTAATCTTAAAACACAGGCTTATGTGCAGTTAATGTGGAATAAATATTAACGACGGTAGGGTTGATATTTCTTCTCCTGACTGACATTCTGTGAATAAACTCTGTATATGGGGTTTAGGATAATGACAGCTATGCTGGCCCACGATGTGGCAGATGTCATTAAACAATATAATTATTTGTAGATATGGCATTATCTTCTATATACCCCAACAGATTATACAGTGCTGCTGAGGCAGGGTTTACCTAAAAATACATATGTAAACAAACAGTGACTGGATGTATGGAGTAGGATCCCAGGGTTAAAATTGGCATAATACCCTGGCCTAGGTTTTCCAGCTCTGTATTATCCCGGATTGTTTTCTCATTGAATATTTTGTTTGTGCCGTGACTGTTCCTCTTTAGCCTGGTATGGCGAGCCATTGGCACGGATGGATTCCTGCACGGTTTATAATTACGCACACGTATGTGCCCCCTTTGCCTGTACACAGGGGTGCTGCCTGCCAGGGACAGCAGCTGGTAGAGTGAAGGACAATACGATTACTATCATTTAACATGGTTTTCAACAGCAGTAAAGCGCTAAAAGTCCTGAGCTCCATATTTTGTCATGTCTGGAGCCGGTTGAGTGGGATGATATATATATATATATATATAAAACTGAATTTAGTTAATGAGCAATGAGTTAGACTTACAACGTATATAGGTCCGGTGGCTGCTAGATGTTACTGTTTTTTATGTGACATCATTTGGTAATGTCATGAGGATTTGGTTGCTATGGTAATGGGCCATGGACTGTCCTGGTACTGTTCTAACAGCATAGCTATATTTTTTCCATAATGTGGAGCCCGTTGTTTCGGCCTTTAATATTACAAATCATAGGTAAGCTTCTGCATTAATATTGCATTGAGCATATCAAGCAGGTGTCCTTACTTTCAGGAATAACTGCGAAATATCTGAAGGACATGTACTTTCACTGACACAGGCGCACTAACCAGTAAAATAAAACACTTCCCTGAGCTAGAAGCTGCAGCTGCCCTCCTCAGGGGTTAAATGATTCTCGCCACAGCTTGAAGCAGACTAGAGATGTATATATCAGGCATGTAGGAAGGGGCAAATGCATATAGGGCATTTTGCAGAATCTCCCTATTGGTTTTCCATAAGGACCACACAACTAAGTGCATGATGTGACCCTTTAATACAGGGATCTCCAAACTCGGCCCTCCAGCTGCTGCAGGACTACATCTCCCATACTCCTCAGCCAGCCCCTTAGCTGAAGGAGCATTATGGGAGATGTAGTCCTGCAGCAGCTGGAGGGCCGAGTTTGGGGATCCCTGCTTTAATATATTTAAAATCTTTTGAAGGAATACATTTCTGGCAGGTTCTCTCTCTAAGCTCCATGAAGAAGTCAGGCCTGTCCAGCAGGGTCATCTTAGCGGTTGCACCATGAGTCTCATGTAACACTTAGACAGCCACAGGATAAACTGTTGCCACTGCATCTTTTTGTTTAAAAATTCTCCTCCTGGAAGTTGAGATCTATGTCAAAGAAAACAAAAAACACACAAACTGTAGGCAGTTTTAACCATTTAATTTTGTTAAAAGTTATGAAATTGACAGTTTCAAAGAAAACAAAGTGCAAGTAAACCATTGCTCTTGAAATGTTGTAGATAGAAAAAGCAAACCTTTACGTTTTTCAATTAAAATAGAAGAGTTTTAATTGCATTTCAAATGCGTATCTAATGGGTTAAGTATCATGCAAAATATTTGAGTAATTAAGCCTGCTTTTGCTAAATATTGAATTCACAGTCTTTGTCACAGATAGAGCAACATACATAAATAAAATGAAAAAGTATAAACAAGCAGAAAAAAGAGAACTAATGGTAACCTCTGGTGTGGTTGCATTTCCATTCTATAAAGGCTTCTACCCCCTCTGCTTCAGTTTGTGTGCAAGAATCGACCAAACTTTGCCCATCAATTCTTAGCAGGACTGGATAGCCTTGATATTTGAAGAAAGCATTAAACTCTTTAAAGTTGTAATTGTGTCATTCATAACGTAGAATAATAATACAAGAGTGGCATATTCTCATATATGACAACATTTTGTCGTGAGAGCCTCTAGAAGGTTAATGTTTGAGCACTAGGGACCCAGTGAATCCTGCTTAATAAATTATTCATGGCTATTTGCCATACTGCTGGCTCAGTCGTTTTCCGTCATCATTACCAGATGTAAAACTTGCAGACACATTTGTACATCAGGAAATCCGATAATCATAAAAAAAACAGAAAGTTACTGAGTTTAGGAATAATTTTTAGGAGAGGCCCACGGGAATTGGCTTCAGATACGTTACTGATCTTTGATGGAAACTGCAGCATCTTTCTAATTCCTTCCAACTTTACACTTACCTGCTCTCTGAGTGCACATGCAGCTAGTGTAAATTTACAGTCCTACAAACCTTATGTCAACTTCCGACAACATAATTAGAACGGCAAGTAAAAAAAAATAAATGGTTGAAACATTCCGGCCTAGCAAAAAATAGAGCGTTCTGTGAGTGTTGAACACATAAGTTGATCTATACATTTTGCTATGCAAGCAAATACATGAAGCGAAAATGGATTTAACATTTGCACTTTTCACTGTTTAATTCACCAATTAATTTTAATATAGTGCAAATAATTAGCAGGTCCAGGAATATGTGCTTTTTTCTTCTTGGTTTATAAGTTGCTATGCTTTTGTTTGTGGCATCAAATCCCCTCCATTCAGAGTGTGAGCACTGTTTAGGTAACATGTGTTTTCATTTATCTTGAGCGATCTTAAGCCGGAATACATTGTCAAATTACATATATTACATAAATTACATATATTACAAAAATATCAACTTGATTTTATTTTCTTATAAAATGAGTTGTTGTCCCAGCAATTAATTACAAAACTAACGTTAGTGTCTTCATAGTGTCTTACCTCGGATTAGAGATGTAACCGACATTCCCAACATTTTATAAACGTTTTCCGTTAAGAAAGAGAAGAAAAAAAGTCTTCATGACATCACTCAGATCTGTTTGTGACATTACTCAGGCTAGATTGATGGTTCTGTTTTTAACCCTTAAGGACAATGGGCGGTCCCTAAACCCATTGAGCCCGTACATGTATGGGCTTTGTCATTAAGGGGTTAAGCATGTAAGGTCGAAGCTTAAGCTACTTGCTAGTGCTAGTAAAGTAGGGAAAAGTGTGAGTACTGTAAAGTTATTCAACAATAAGGGCAAAGTTTTCTTGTACTATTTTATCTCTTTAATCTCTCTTATTTTGCTTTATGAATAATTAATATTAAATATTATACACCGTATTGACCCGATTATCGGCACCCTTAAAGTTTGGTGCTATTTTAAAGAAAAAATACACATGAGTGGAATGGCAAACAGTATTTTACCTAATGAACAGGAATTTGGAAAACCAAAAGCCATTTTAAGGCCCCCCTTAATTCATAACGCACCTAACTTCTAGTGGGTGTTGTGCGATACGAATTGCGCATCCCTGTGCTAAACCCCGATTATAGGCCGCACCCCAAGTTTAAAGACTTAAAGTGGGGGCGGGGGGAAGCCTATAATCGGGCCAATAGGGTGTGTATATATATATATATATATCTATATATTATATAAAACACCTCTCCGCTTTGTCAGTCTCTTCACTGGCTGCCTGTGCGCTTCATTTCCTGATCTTAACTCCTACTTTCAGAGCTCTTCATAGCGGTTCCCCTCCTTAGATCTCCTCACTACTTTCTAAATACGCTGCTAACGGGGTCTCATCCGATGATCTCCGCCTGTCCTGTGGTTTGTAGCTTGCATGCACGCTTAGAAGACTTTTCAAGGGCCTCCCTGTCCTCTGGAATGTCAATTGATAAATTGATAACGTATTGTAATTTCTCGCTGCATTTTGATGATATGTCCAGCCGTGTCGCTTCATTGTGACCTCAGGTACATGGATGGGGTTGAATGTTTCAACTCTGGCAACTCTGAGAGTTTTGTAGAGTGTCTCCTTAGCCTCTCCATAGCCTCTCCTTTTAAAGTAATCTATCTGCTTTAATAATGAATATTACAGGGTCAGCTCAACTGTTCCTGTGAAAGCTTACAGGAGCTCGTTCTCGATAATTTATTGTGAAGTCATGAGTTGAAACTGCATTTGTCCGGCGAACTCCTGCTTTATGGATAAAGGCCACATCGTGTGTATATATGTACACACGCACACCCCCCCTGTATGGAAAGGAGCCTGAAGTTTTGTATCCAACAAAGCAGACCATGCATTCTTCATCACCTGCTTCTTATGTTCTACGTATTTATGTGAGTGTTGTGCCAGACTGCTGCCTCCTCCTTCTACACACAGTGGGAAGATCTGTCATGAGGTGGCATCTTCACTTCTCCGATTTAAACTTGGCAGAGCTGGAAGGAATATGTGTTCACTCAAAGTTGGCAAATGGCCAAGCGCCATATAATTGTCTCTCGTTTTACAGAAATCATGTTGTACTTTTTACTTGGAAGTGTTCCTAATGATTTTGTCCTATCTGCCTAGTAAAGCCTAATGTTGCGTGGTGTTGGGGATTCTCATTTATCTCCCTCCCCCTCTACTTGCAGCTCAGATTTATTTTTTTAGGCACTAGTGTCTACTCAACTTGCACAACTGCAGTAGCCACATGCAGTAGTAAACTTAAATGGTTCTTTTCTTCTCAGTGACTGTCACGTAACCCACTATAGCACACGTGTGGCCAGTGCTTAAGTTTCTAATTGAATGCATGTTGTAAAATGCACTGAAATCCATGGAAAATACACATTTTACTTAGTATCTAAGGCTTGAGGGATCCATTAATAAACTGTGTGTTCTGTATCTGTTGTCTCACCAAAGGGGTACTCTCACCATAGTTTTATATCCTTTTGTCGTTGTCCTGTGGTTGTAAGGAATGTGTTAATAGTGTTGCATTAATAGTAACTTTTTATGTGTCACATGTGTACTCTCCTACCAATGATCATCTGCCATTTAAGCTAGGTCTTCAAATATTTAATAAAGGGGTTAGTGACAGTGGCGTAATACAGGTCTATACAATGCCCCCCAGGTCAAATACACAATTTATTATTAGATGTGTGATATGCATGATAGGATGATGTATTGATTTATATAGCACTATCATTTCTCAATGAAATGCACCGTCTGTTGGAGAGAAGCAGAAGAAAGATAAACCTAACCGGAACCTGAATTCTATATCTTTCTGCACGAATAATGCAGATTCCAATTACATTAAGTAGAAACCAATAAATCTGTACGTAATCCAAGTCTTTATTACTGATATAGTCCTTGAGTATAAATTTATTTAACCTGATTAATGGTCTAGCAGTAATTACTAGTAACTAAAAAAACATATGTGTTTATTTCTTTCAGACAAAATCCTGAGAATGCCTTTGAAGTGTATGTGGAAGTGATCCGCCCAAAAACATCCAACGAAGGTACCAAGTGGTCCGGCATTTATTCATTTTGAGCATTTACATTTTAACGTACATTTCCTATACTACAGAGCATAACCCTATAAGTGTATGGTTTAAGAATATAATAGATATCATAGTTTAAAACCTCTAGAGTGTGGAGAAGCCCAATAATTGTCTATACACTGGGGAGAGAGCCTTTCGTGAAGCTTGAAGTTACTATTATTGCAGGAATCCCCACAGATTCCAAGTGATAGAACCTGAACACTACCAATGCGCCTTAGGTCTGCACACCTTTCATAGCTCAGTGTATAGCACTTCTGTAAATTGGAAGCTGCATGTACAAGTAATCGTAGACAAGCTATATACAGAACATCGGACACAAAGGGCTACTGAGTCTCCCTTGTTCTAGATCTTCAAATGTGGGTTCAGATCTAGTGGAAAGCAATTAATGATGTTATGCAGACTGGATGTGGCCGGCTTGGTCTATTAAAGTACCTAGACGGAAGAGCTGATGGGGTCTGTCTTCTCAGCTGTGCTGCTGGCTTAACCAAATTTCTCATAAAAACATAGTTTCTGTGAGAATCTGCCCACACATCCTTCTGTTGGTGCCTTTTCACTTTGCACCATGTTACCTTCTGTAATTGTTTTAATGTGCACAGTCACCCTGAAAACTGAGTGCTCATGTTTCGGAGCATGTTATTCCATTTGCACCTTCAACGGGTCTTATAATAATAGTGGTCTCTAATGTTCTTGTAATGTGTTACTCACTGCTCAACTTCTGAATTATTCTATCACCTTCTCTTTTGTAATAATTTAAAATGTTAGTTGTTGGAGATGTTGCCATTTCTTGTGCAACCTTTGGCATTCTACATTATGCTTTTCTGTTTCGCTCGTCCGCGTGGTCTGTACTTTTCTCTACTTTGTAGTCCATTTTGACTGAAGGTATTACCTGTACATGTTGGTGGGTGGCCGTTACTTTTTTCATTTACCTCACTTATCACTGAACATTAGCTTATAGAAAAATGTCTTACCTTGTTGTCCTGCCAGTATTTGTGCAATATGGCCCTGGCACATTATCAAAAGCCACTACAATGCAATGTGTGATTCCTCTGCAATGAAATGAAAACAGGAGTTAAGATTATGTTAAACTGCACTCCTACCATTACCATTCTGTATCTTTCGAGCAGCATAGGGGATTAGTAAAGGAAATGCATCTTATGTGTTAAAACAAAGCTTGTAAAAGGTTCTTTTTATTAACCCAACCACACGTTTTCTCCTTTCCCTCCAAAACATCCTGCTTTTGTTAGAAGGAGAGAGATGAATCTCTTCCAGAGAAATCTATTAACTCCAAAGCAGTTCATCATTGTTTGAGGGCAAAGGACCCCATTAGCATCTGAATGGTCCAATCTACCCATGATCTTGTTCCTGCTGGAGTCTGGGAGCAGTTGAAGTACTTCCGTCTTTACTTTAGGAAAAGGTTTGGCTACAGCTGAATTCTATTGTATAGTCCTCATTGCTATCATTGAGTAGTCGGGTCGCGTCAGAAGTATATGACAGCTTCATTTACCACAAATGTGCTTTCAAATAAAGAGATGTTCAACCATTTCTAACTTTTTTTATTTCTTGTGGCTAATCTTGCTGTACCATGGATCTTGTTGGATGGAACACCAGCCGAACATATCTTTTCTGTAGTCATTTATTGTATGGAGTTCCCAACTCCGCAGCATACAAAGTATGCAACACTGTTTCATTTACAGTGGCATACAATATACAGGTTACATATATATAACATAACCTCACTGCCGTTAAGTTATCCCTCCACTTAAGGGCAAAATAAAAGGCTTCCAAACAACATAAATCTAGGCTGCTTAGTGTCACAGCCTCCATGAGATCCGCAAATGAACCTCCTCTTCAAGTGAAGGTGCGTTTTATTTTAGCCCCAGTAACTGCTACAGCAGCAGATATCAATGAACTAGATTGCTTAGACTCCTGCAAGCAGTTAACCCTTTCTTCAGGGAAACACTTATGCACACCATCACACTTACACAGATACAGGGAATGAGCCCCGTCAATGAAGCAACAATTTTCCCTGGGGCAACACCACTTTCTGCCATAATTTCTCTTTGTACGTGACTCCTATTATTGATATTGTGTAAAGACAGAGGTTGACTTCTAGGTATTACTTAGCAGCTTGCAGCTTGGTGGACCAAATAGTCATTTCCTGTGGTAGAATTTTAGATTTATATAGTTATTGTATTGTATAATCTATAGTTCACCCTTGAGGATAAATTATAGTTGTGAGGTGTCCTTTCTTCTGAGACTCTGTGTTAACACAACTTTGGGTGAGCTCTTTAATTCTGGGCACTTTATATCCCCTGGAGCATTGCTTCTTATGATAAATAAACAGCTTGTTTCCTGCCCTTCAGGGAACGAATGTCCCATTTTGTTCCTCTTCCCCGTACGATTGGGTGTTACTTTGCGATGGCTCTGCGCATGATGATACAGTAGCCAACATCATGAATCATTTGTCCTCTTTGCTGTTTAAACATTCTGCTGTTTTGCTGATCTGTTGCAGCAAAAGAGTTTGAGGTCAGCGTACGTGGTGTTCTGCAACTTCAACAAGTGTGATCTATATAACTCGGAACTCGCCTGCGGAATCTGCCGGCGCTTTATAAATAAATGTAATGCCTGCGTCGTCGTGGGTATAATGTGTTTCACTTATTGCTGCTACAGTCTTTTAGATTTTTTATTTTCTTTTAAGATTTTTATTTTTGTAATTCTTTATGGTTATTTCAACTTTTCATCTTGGTTCTTCTATTCACTTACAAACATACTAGAATTGAGATCCTTGTTATGTCAAATATACTTACAAGCCAGTTTTATTTGACAGTTACAAAAATATTTTTGTTTACTGATTACATTTGTTTATTCAACACTTATTATTAATCTAGGTGTTACCATCTCATGTAGCTGCAAATAATGACACTTGTTCCATAGTCTAACAAAACCTTGTTTTAAATTAAGTCCTGATTTTAAGAAATTTAACTATTTTTGGCATTTGTATAAAATATCTTTAATTGTAAAGTTTCATATATTAAAACTGTCTAAATAAAAGAAATATTAACCCTTTGCTATGCAGCCATATGAATCTTTGAGAGCACATGCCACTGTTTTACTGAATGCTAGTGCCGCATCTTGAAGTGACATGGCTCTTCTCGTTGGTTATTACCGCATCCACCTTGTGTATCACGTGTGGGATATTCAGCGTAGATGTGCGTAGAATATTCGTCTTTAAAGGCAAGAACGCACGGACTGCAAATTCAACCTCAAAGCTTCATAAGGGATCCCCCTTATTTTCTTGTTGATTTATCTTCTTTTTTTCGTCTTCCCAAGCCTGACATCCTCATCAAGTTCACAGTAGGCCTGCTTTGTTTGCTTTCTGTTCAGTGCTTGATAAGATTTTTTTTTTTGTTTGCTTCATTGTTTTGTGAAGCAAGGACAAGACTTGCCAGAGTCTGGTGAGGGCTTTGTAAAGCCACAATACGGTCATTGTCTAGGGTTGAATAATTGTGGCTGCTTTTTGTACAACCAGAACTAAGGCATAGGCTGTGAACGGATTCCTTCTTAGTGTGAAAGGGGACTAATCCATGTAAATACAGGCGAAAAATAAAGCTATACAGAAAAAGGGAAAGATTGCTAAGCAGGAGGGCAGAGGTTAGCAATTTAACCTTTAACCTAACAAATAAGAAGCATGAATTGGTTTACAAAAGGGAGCTCCTGTGATCTGTCAGTTTTTCTAAAGAGGACAAGGCTAGAATGGGCAACTGACGGACCCTGCCTTTTAACTGCATGTAAATTTGCCGAGTGTATACTTTAGTAAGAGCGAACATCGAGGATGATCTGGATTTTGTGTCAACAAAATCTCACATTTTTATTTAAATGCTAAAAAAAAGTGAGCGTTCTTGAATGTTATACATGTTCTGAGGTATGTTAAAAGTGGAAGACCGCCAAATGTTGAATCAAGTCAAGAATTTTCTACAACTTGGGTATATGAGCTATGTGTTCACTACTGTTGCTCAGCAAAATGTATATTTCTCTGGGGTACCATTTTCTATAACATACCAAACCCCTCCCCCAAAACTCATAAAAATGGTTACCTTGTGGTCATGTTTTACTTATTTTAAATTTAATTTTAATGTAAACATTGGGGTTAAAATTTGTTGCAGGTGTAAAACTGGTGACGAAGACGTACAAAAATGTGATTGTACCAATATATTGATTAGTTTGCAGCAAATATACTGTATCTGAGGCCATCACACCAAAATGTCTATCCATGAATGAAAAAGGGCGGTCTTGTGTTTTCTAAATATTCATGTCAGACTTTCGTAATCCTCAGTAGCCTTGCATGTATAAATATTGCCCGTCTCATGGGGCGCAGTAGAGTGCTGGATCAATCTGTATATAGGCATCGGTTTATGAAGCTGGTAGTTTAGTGTAGCTGCTGGTTTCCATGGTAATAAGAAAACCCCAAGTCTCTGCATGCTGGCAGGAACTAATTTGTTAAATCAGTCTGTCAGCATGCAGGAATATCTGTCTAATTTATTCTCACATTACATTGCATGCCCTTGCCTGTAAATGGCAAAGTTTAAAGCGGTATGAACTGGCATGCTCTTGCCAACAACTTGCAGATTAGTGAATATCTGAGTTGTTTTGCAAGTGTTAGTACGCAAAGCTATCCAACTAAACTCAAGTTAATTCGGCTAACCACTCAACTTCTTATGGAATAGACCCAAAAAATGTTACTGGTCTGGGACTGATCTGGAGGATACCCTAACCGTAGTTGAAGCCTTTGCATTTAATTGTGAAGCTTTCCCCTTTATTGGCATTCGTGAGTGTACAGTTAAACACGTGAGACTTCCTCTGCAGGTAGGAGACACGGCTGCCGACATGCTTCAGCCCCGCTAAAATGGCACGCTACGGTACCGCAACATATTAGATAGGTGGTTGGCATCCTTGGCCACTTTGCAAACCACATATCACATATGTGATTGACACTAAAACTACTATGTTGTTATGAATAGCTTAACTTTAAAATTAAATATGGGGTTTCTCTAGGTAAAGTGTACGCTGTTTAAGAGTTTCACCTAAATATAACTATTGGTCTGCTCTCCCAGGGGGGAAATGCGTCCTAGCCTCAAGTGCTCCATGGCTTAATCCAGCCAGTAGTATTTTATCGGTTAGTTGACAGATCAAGAAGAGGAACGCAGGAAACATTTTACTCAAGATTGACGGGTAGTCTTAAAGATGAAAAATTGAGTATCTCATGATATTTGTACAGTGAACAGTGTGAAATGAGCTGGATCCTTGTCAGTGTCAAGGTGTTCTCATTTTCATTTGCACTTGTTAGTCCAGTTGGAAGTGTTATAATGTACAGAACCACAGATCGGAAAAGTCAAATTTACTTTTACAATTAAAGTTTTTTAATCTATCGTAACATTCGCAAATACGTCAGTTGGATTTCCCTGCTGAAAATACACTTGTATTTAGCATATTAGTTGTAATTAACTCCTTTAGCATTGAGGGTTTTTAGTAGAGCTGAAACAACGAATCGATAAAATCGATAATAATCGATAACGGAAATCATTGTTGACGATTTCCGTTATCGATTAATTGAGTGATCGATTCGTTGTTGGAGCACTCGGCTCCTTTTACCTACCTCCGCGAGCGTTTCCCGGCTTCTGCTACGCGCTCTGCAGTCTCCACCTTCTTTGAGCTTCAATTAAGAAAAGGATGTTTGTCCGCGTGTGAATAAAGTTTTCAACTTCTTGAAGCTTGGAAGTGGTCGTTCCTTTTCTTAATTGAAGCTCAAAGAAGGTGGAGGTCCATAGCTGAGGTAAGTGATTCTCTATGTGT
>VKOC01000172.1:237380-265955 GCA_009364415.1 Spea multiplicata
CCCTGCACCCACACTAACACCCAGCCCTGCACCCAGTCACCCACTCTGACACTCACACATAGACATTCACACATAGAGAATCACTTACCTCAGCTATGGACCTCCACCTTCTTTGAGCTTCAATTAAGAAAAGGAACGACCACTTCCAAGCTTCAAGAAGTTGAAAACTTTATTCACACGCGGACAAACATCCTTTTCTTAATTGAAGCTCAAAGAAGGTGGAGACTGCAGAGCGCGTAGCAGAAGCCGGGAAACGCTCGCGGAGGTAGGTAAAAGGAGCCGAGTGCTCCAACAACGAATCGATCACTCAATTAATCGATAACGGAAATCGTCAACAATGATTTCCGTTATCGATTATTATCGATTTTATCGATTCGTTGTTTCAGCTCTACTAAAAACCCTCAATGCTAAAGGAGTTAATTACAACTAATATGCTAAATACAAGTGTATTTTCAGCAGGGAAATCCAACTGACGTATTTGCGAATGTTACGATAGATTAAAAAACTTTAATTGTAAAAGTAAATTTGACTTTTCCGATCTGTGGTTCTGTACATTATAACACTTCCAACTGGACTAACAAGTGCAAATGAAAATGAGAACACCTTGACACTGACAAGGATCCAGCTCATTTCACACTGTTCACTGTACAAATATCATGAGATACTCAATTTTTCATCTTTAAGACTACCCGTCAATCTTGAGTAAAATGTTTCCTGCGTTCCTCTTCTTGATCTGTCAACTAACCGATAAAATACTACTGGCTGGATTAAGCCATGGAGCACTTGAGGCTAGGACGCATTTCCCCCCTGGGAGAGCAGACCAATAGTTATATTTAGGTGAAACTCTTAAACAGCGTACACTTTACCTAGAGAAACCCCATATTTAATTTTAAAGTTAAGCTATTCATAACAACATAGTAGTTTTAGTGTCAATCACATATGTGATATGTGGTTTGCAAAGTGGCCAAGGATGCCAACCACCTATCTAATATGTTGCGGTACCGTAGCGTGCCGTTTTAGCGGGGCTGAAGCATGTCGGCAGCCGTGTCTCCTACCTGCAGAGGAAGTCTCACGTGTTTAACTGTACACTCACGAATGCCAATAAAGGGGAAAGCTTCACAATTAAATGCAAAGGCTTCAACTACGGTTAGGGTATCCTCCAGATCAGTCCCAGACCAGTAACATTTTTTGGGTCTATTCCATAAGAAGTTGAGTGGTTAGCCGAATTAACTTGAGTTTAGTTGGATAGCTTTGCGTACTAACACTTGCAAAACAACTCAGATATTCACTAATCTGCAAGTTGTTGGCAAGAGCATGCCAGTTCATACCGCTTTAAACTTTGCCATTTACAGGCAAGGGCATGCAATGTAATGTGAGAATAAATTAGACAGATATTCCTGCATGCTGACAGACTGATTTAACAAATTAGTTCCTGCCAGCACGCAGAGACTTGGGGTTTTCTTATTACCATGGAAACCAGCAGCTACACTAAACTACCAGCTTCATAAACCGATGCCTATATACAGATTGATCCAGCACTCTACTGCGCCCCATGAGACGGGCAATATTTATACATGCAAGGCTACTGAGGATTACGAAAGTCTGACATGAATATTTAGAAAACACAAGACCGCCCTTTTTCATTCATGGATAGACATTTTGGTGTGATGGCCTCAGATACAGTATATTTGCTGCAAACTAATCAATATATTGGTACAATCACATTTTTGTACGTCTTCGTCACCAGTTTTACACCTGCAACAAATTTTAACCCCAATGTTTACATTAAAATTAAATTTAAAATAAGTAAAACATGACCACAAGGTAACCATTTTTATGAGTTTTGGGGGAGGGGTTTGGTATGTTATAGAAAATGGTACCCCAGAGAAATATACATTTTGCTGAGCAACAGTAGTGAACACACAGCTCATATACCCAAGTTGTAGAAAATTCTTGACTTGATTCAACATTTGGCGGTCTTCCACTTTTAACATACCTCAGAACATGTATAACATTCAAGAACGCTCACTTTTTTTTAGCATTTAAATAAAAATGTGAGATTTTGTTGACACAAAATCCAGATCATCCTCGATGTTCGCTCTTACTAAAGTATACACTCGGCAAATTTACATGCAGTTAAAAGGCAGGGTCCGTCAGTTGCCCATTCTAGCCTTGTCCTCTTTAGAAAAACTGACAGATCACAGGAGCTCCCTTTTGTAAACCAATTCATGCTTCTTATTTGTTAGGTTAAAGGTTAAATTGCTAACCTCTGCCCTCCTGCTTAGCAATCTTTCCCTTTTTCTGTATAGCTTTATTTTTCGCCTGTATTTACATGGATTAGTCCCCTTTCACACTAAGAAGGAATCCGTTCACAGCCTATGCCTTAGTTCTGGTTGTACAAAAAGCAGCCACAATTATTCAACCCTAGACAATGACCGTATTGTGGCTTTACAAAGCCCTCACCAGACTCTGGCAAGTCTTGTCCTTGCTTCACAAAACAATGAAGCAAACAAAAAAAAAAATCTTATCAAGCACTGAACAGAAAGCAAACAAAGCAGGCCTACTGTGAACTTGATGAGGATGTCAGGCTTGGGAAGACGAAAAAAAGAAGATAAATCAACAAGAAAATAAGGGGGATCCCTTATGAAGCTTTGAGGTTGAATTTGCAGTCCGTGCGTTCTTGCCTTTAAAGACGAATATTCTACGCACATCTACGCGGAATATCCCACACGTGATACACAAGGTGGATGCGGTAATAACCAACGAGAAGAGCCATGTCACTTCAAGATGCGGCACTAGCATTCAGTAAAACAGTGGCATGTGCTCTCTTAAAGATTCATATGGCTGCATAGCAAAGGGTTAATATTTCTTTTATATAGACAGTTTTAATATATGAAACTTTACAATTAAAGATATTTTATACAAATGCCAAAAATAGTTAAATTTCTTAAAATCAGGACTTAATTTAAAACAAGGTTTTGTTAGACTATGGAACAAGTGTCATTATTTGCAGCTACATGAGATGGTAACACCTAGATTAATAATAAGTGTTGAATAAACAAATGTAATCAGTAAACAAAAATATTTTTGTAACTGTCAAATAAAACTGGCTTGTAAGTATATTTGACATAACAAGGATCTCAATTCTAGTATGTTTGTAAGTGAATAGAAGAACCAAGATGAAAAGTTGAAATAACCATAAAGAATTACAAAAATAAAAATCTTAAAAGAAAATAAAAAATCTAAAAGACTGTAGCAGCAATAAGTGAAACACATTATACCCACGACGACGCAGGCATTACATTTATTTATAAAGCGCCGGCAGATTCCGCAGGCGAGTTCCGAGTTATATAGATCACACTTGTTGAAGTTGCAGAACACCACGTACGCTGACCTCAAACTCTTTTGCTGCAACAGATCAGCAAAACAGCAGAATGTTTAAACAGCAAAGAGGACAAATGATTCATGATGTTGGCTACTGTATCATCATGCGCAGAGCCATCGCAAAGTAACACCCAATCGTACGGGGAAGAGGAACAAAATGGGACATTCGTTCCCTGAAGGGCAGGAAACAAGCTGTTTATTTATCATAAGAAGCAATGCTCCAGGGGATATAAAGTGCCCAGAATTAAAGAGCTCACCCAAAGTTGTGTTAACACAGAGTCTCAGAAGAAAGGACACCTCACAACTATAATTTATCCTCCAGGGTGAACTATAGATTATACAATACAATAACTATATAAATCTAAAATTCTACCACAGGAAATGACTATTTGGTCCACCAAGCTGCAAGCTGCTAAGTAATACCTAGAAGTCAACCTCTGTCTTTACACAATATCAATAATAGGAGTCGTGTACAAAGAGAAATTATGGCAGAAAGTGGTGTTGCCCCAGGGAAAATTGTTGCTTCATTGACCAGGCTCATTCCCTGTATCTGTGTAAGTGTGATGGTGTGCATAAGTGTTTCCCTGAAAAAAGGGTTAACTGCTTGCAGGAGTCTAAGCAATCTAGTTCATTGATATCTGCTGCTGTAGCAGTTACTGGGGCTAAAATAAAACGCACCTTCACTTGAAGAGGAGGTTCATTTGCGGATCTCATGGAGGCTGTGACACTAAGCAGCCTAGATTTATGTTGTTTGGAAGCCTTTTATTTTGCCCTTAAGTGGAGGGATAACTTAACGGCAGTGAGGTTATGTTATATATATGTAACCTGTATATTGTATGCCACTGTAAATGAAACAGTGTTGCATACTTTGTATGCTGCGGAGTTGGGAACTCCATACAATAAATGACTACAGAAAAGATATGTTCGGCTGGTGTTCCATCCAACAAGATCCATGGTACAGCAAGATTAGCCACAAGAAATAAAAAAAGTTAGAAATGGTTGAACATCTCTTTATTTGAAAGCACATTTGTGGTAAATGAAGCTGTCATATACTTCTGACGCGACCCGACTACTCAATGATAGCAATGAGGACTATACAATAGAATTCAGCTGTAGCCAAACCTTTTCCTAAAGTAAAGACGGAAGTACTTCAACTGCTCCCAGACTCCAGCAGGAACAAGATCATGGGTAGATTGGACCATTCAGATGCTAATGGGGTCCTTTGCCCTCAAACAATGATGAACTGCTTTGGAGTTAATAGATTTCTCTGGAAGAGATTCATCTCTCTCCTTCTAACAAAAGCAGGATGTTTTGGAGGGAAAGGAGAAAACGTGTGGTTGGGTTAATAAAAAGAACCTTTTACAAGCTTTGTTTTAACACATAAGATGCATTTCCTTTACTAATCCCCTATGCTGCTCGAAAGATACAGAATGGTAATGGTAGGAGTGCAGTTTAACATAATCTTAACTCCTGTTTTCATTTCATTGCAGAGGAATCACACATTGCATTGTAGTGGCTTTTGATAATGTGCCAGGGCCATATTGCACAAATACTGGCAGGACAACAAGGTAAGACATTTTTCTATAAGGTAATGTTCAGTGATAAGTGAGGTAAATGAAAAAAGTAACGGCCACCCACCAACATGTACAGGTAATACCTTCAGTCAAAATGGACTACAAAGTAGAGAAAAGTACAGACCACGCGGACGAGCGAAACAGAAAAGCATAATGTAGAATGCCAAAGGTTGCACAAGAAATGGCAACATCTCCAACAACTAACATTTTAAATTATTACAAAAGAGAAGGTGATAGAATAATTCAGAAGTTGAGCAGTGAGTAACACATTACAAGAACATTAGAGACCACTATTATTATAAGACCCGTTGAAGGTGCAAATGGAATAACATGCTCCGAAACATGAGCACTCAGTTTTCAGGGTGACTGTGCACATTAAAACAATTACAGAAGGTAACATGGTGCAAAGTGAAAAGGCACCAACAGAAGGATGTGTGGGCAGATTCTCACAGAAACTATGTTTTTATGAGACATTTGGTTAAGCCAGCAGCACAGCTGAGAAGACAGACCCCATCAGCTCTTCCGTCTAGGTACTTTAATAGACCAAGCCGGCCACATCCAGTCTGCATAACATCATTAATTGCTTTCCACTAGATCTGAACCCACATTTGAAGATCTAGAACAAGGGAGACTCGGTAGCCCTTTGTGTCCGATGTTCTGTATATGGCTTGTCTACGATTACTTGTACATGCGGCTTCCAATTTACAGAAGCGCTATACACTGAGCTATGAAAGGTGTGCAGACCTAAGGCGCATCGGTAGTGTTCAGGTTCTATCACTTGGAATCTGTGGGGATTCCTGCAATAATAGTAACTTCAAGCTTCACGAAAGGCTCTCTCCCCAGTGTATAGACAATTATTGGGCTTCTCCACACTCTAGAGGTTTTAAACTACGATATCTATTATATTCTTAAACCATACACTTTTAGGGTTATGCTCTGTAGTATAGGAAATGTTAAAATGTAAATGCTCAAAATGAATAAATGCCGGATCACTCGGTACCTTCGTTGGATGTTTTTGGGCGGATCACTTCCACAAACACTTCAAAGGCATTCTCAGGATTTTGTCTGAAAGAAATAAACACATATGTTTTTTTAGTTACTAGTAATTACTGCTAGACCATTAATCAGGTTAAATAAATTTATACTCAAGGACTATATCAGTAATAAAGACTTGGATTACGTACAGATTTATTGGTTTCTACTTAATGTAATTGGAATCTGCATTATTCGTGCAGAAAGATATAGAATTCAGGTTCCGGTTAGGTTTATCTTTCTTCTGCTTCTCTCCAACAGACGGTGCATTTCATTGAGAAATGATAGTGCTATATAAATCAATACATCATCCTATCATGCATATCACACATCTAATAATAAATTGTGTATTTGACCTGGGGGGCATTGTATAGACCTGTATTACGCCACTGTCACTAACCCCTTTATTAAATATTTGAAGACCTAGCTTAAATGGCAGATGATCATTGGTAGGAGAGTACACATGTGACACATAAAAAGTTACTATTAATGCAACACTATTAACACATTCCTTACAACCACAGGACAACGACAAAAGGATATAAAACTATGGTGAGAGTACCCCTTTGGTGAGACAACAGATACAGAACACACAGTTTATTAATGGATCCCTCAAGCCTTAGATACTAAGTAAAATGTGTATTTTCCATGGATTTCAGTGCATTTTACAACATGCATTCAATTAGAAACTTAAGCACTGGCCACACGTGTGCTATAGTGGGTTACATGACAGTCACTGAGAAGAAAAGAACCATTTAAGTTTACGCAATGCATGTGGCTACTGCAGTTGTGCAAGTTGAGTAGACACTAGTGCCTAAAAAAATAAATCTGAGCTGCAAGTAGAGGGGGAGGGAGATAAATGAGAATCCCCAACACCACGCAACATTAGGCTTTACTAGGCAGATAGGACAAAATCATTAGGAACACTTCCAAGTAAAAAGTACAACATGATTTCTGTAAAACGAGAGACAATTATATGGCACTTGGCCATTTGCCAACTTTGAGTGAACACATATTCCTTCCAGCTCTGCCAAGTTTAAATCGGAGAAGTGAAGATGCCACCTCATGACAGATCTTCCCACTGTGTGTAGAAGGAGGAGGCAGCAGTCTGGCACAACACTCACATAAATACGTAGAACATAAGAAGCAGGTGATGAAGAATGCATGGTCTGCTTTGTTGGATACAAAACTTCAGGCTCCTTTCCATACAGGGGGGGTGTGCGTGTGTACATATATACACACGATGTGGCCTTTATCCATAAAGCAGGAGTTCGCCGGACAAATGCAGTTTCAACTCATGACTTCACAATAAATTATCGAGAACGAGCTCCTGTAAGCTTTCACAGGAACAGTTGAGCTGACCCTGTAATATTCATTATTAAAGCAGATAGATTACTTTATAAGGAGAGGCTATGGAGAGGCTAAGGAGACACTCTACAAAACTCTCAGAGTTGCCAGAGTTGAAACATTCAACCCCATCCATGTACCTGAGGTCACAATGAAGCGACACGGCTGGACATATCATCAAAATGCAGCGAGAAATTACAATACGTTATCAATTGACATTCCAGAGGACAGGGAGGCCCTTGAAAAGTCTTCTAAGCGTGCATGCAAGCTACAAACCACAGGACAGGCGGAGATCATCGGATGAGACCCCGTTAGCAGCGTATTTAGAAAGTAGTGAGGAGATCTAAGGAGGGGAACCGCTATGAAGAGCTCTGAAAGTAGGAGTTAAGATCAGGAAATGAAGCGCACAGGCAGCCAGTGAAGAGACTGACAAAGCGGAGAGGTGTTATAATATATATATAATATATATTATATATATATACACACCCTATTGGCCCGATTATAGGCTTCCCCCCGCCCCCACTTTAAGTCTTTAAACTTGGGGTGCGGCCTATAATCGGGGTTTAGCACAGGGATGCGCAATTCGTATCGCACAACACCCACTAGAAGTTAGGTGCGTTATGAATTAAGGGGGGCCTTAAAATGGCTTTTGGTTTTCCAAATTCCTGTTCATTAGGTAAAATACTGTTTGCCATTCCACTCATGTGTATTTTTTCTTTAAAATAGCACCAAACTTTAAGGGTGCCGATAATCGGGTCAATACGGTGTATAATATTTAATATTAATTATTCATAAAGCAAAATAAGAGAGATTAAAGAGATAAAATAGTACAAGAAAACTTTGCCCTTATTGTTGAATAACTTTACAGTACTCACACTTTTCCCTACTTTACTAACACTAGCAAGTAGCTTAAGCTTCGACCTTACATGCTTAACCCCTTAATGACAAAGCCCATACATGTACGGGCTCAATGGGTTTAGGGACCGCCCATTGTCCTTAAGGGTTAAAAACAGAACCATCAATCTAGCCTGAGTAATGTCACAAACAGATCTGAGTGATGTCATGAAGACTTTTTTTCTTCTCTTTCTTAACGGAAAACGTTTATAAAATGTTGGGAATGTCGGTTACATCTCTAATCCGAGGTAAGACACTATGAAGACACTAACGTTAGTTTTGTAATTAATTGCTGGGACAACAACTCATTTTATAAGAAAATAAAATCAAGTTGATATTTTTGTAATATATGTAATTTATGTAATATATGTAATTTGACAATGTATTCCGGCTTAAGATCGCTCAAGATAAATGAAAACACATGTTACCTAAACAGTGCTCACACTCTGAATGGAGGGGATTTGATGCCACAAACAAAAGCATAGCAACTTATAAACCAAGAAGAAAAAAGCACATATTCCTGGACCTGCTAATTATTTGCACTATATTAAAATTAATTGGTGAATTAAACAGTGAAAAGTGCAAATGTTAAATCCATTTTCGCTTCATGTATTTGCTTGCATAGCAAAATGTATAGATCAACTTATGTGTTCAACACTCACAGAACGCTCTATTTTTTGCTAGGCCGGAATGTTTCAACCATTTATTTTTTTTTACTTGCCGTTCTAATTATGTTGTCGGAAGTTGACATAAGGTTTGTAGGACTGTAAATTTACACTAGCTGCATGTGCACTCAGAGAGCAGGTAAGTGTAAAGTTGGAAGGAATTAGAAAGATGCTGCAGTTTCCATCAAAGATCAGTAACGTATCTGAAGCCAATTCCCGTGGGCCTCTCCTAAAAATTATTCCTAAACTCAGTAACTTTCTGTTTTTTTTATGATTATCGGATTTCCTGATGTACAAATGTGTCTGCAAGTTTTACATCTGGTAATGATGACGGAAAACGACTGAGCCAGCAGTATGGCAAATAGCCATGAATAATTTATTAAGCAGGATTCACTGGGTCCCTAGTGCTCAAACATTAACCTTCTAGAGGCTCTCACGACAAAATGTTGTCATATATGAGAATATGCCACTCTTGTATTATTATTCTACGTTATGAATGACACAATTACAACTTTAAAGAGTTTAATGCTTTCTTCAAATATCAAGGCTATCCAGTCCTGCTAAGAATTGATGGGCAAAGTTTGGTCGATTCTTGCACACAAACTGAAGCAGAGGGGGTAGAAGCCTTTATAGAATGGAAATGCAACCACACCAGAGGTTACCATTAGTTCTCTTTTTTCTGCTTGTTTATACTTTTTCATTTTATTTATGTATGTTGCTCTATCTGTGACAAAGACTGTGAATTCAATATTTAGCAAAAGCAGGCTTAATTACTCAAATATTTTGCATGATACTTAACCCATTAGATACGCATTTGAAATGCAATTAAAACTCTTCTATTTTAATTGAAAAACGTAAAGGTTTGCTTTTTCTATCTACAACATTTCAAGAGCAATGGCTTACTTGCACTTGGTTTTCTTTGAAACTGTCAATTTCATAACTTTTAACAAAATTAAATGGTTAAAACTGCCTACAGTTTGTGTGTTTTTTTTGTTTTCTTTGACATAGATCTCAACTTCCAGGAGGAGAATTTTTAAACAAAAAGATGCAATGGCAACAGTTTATCCTGTGGCTGTCTAAATGTTACATGAGACTCATGGTGCAACCGCTAAGATGAGCCTGTTGGACAGGCCTGACTTCTTCATGGAGCGAGATAGAGAACCTGCCAGAAATGTATTCCTTCAAAAGATTTTAAATATATTAAAGGGTCACGTCATGCACTTAGTTGTGTGGTCCTTTTGGAAAACCAATAGGGAGATTCTGCAAAATGCCCTATATGCATTTGCCCCTTCCTACATGCCTGATATATACATCTCTAGTCTGCTTCAAGCTGTGGCGAGAATCATTTAACCCCCGAGGAGGGCAGCTGCAGCTTCTAGCTCAGGTAAGTGTTTTATTTTACTGGTTAGTGCGCCTGTGTCAGTGAAAGTACATGTCCTTCAGATATTTCGCAGTTATTCCTGAAAGTAAGGACACCTGCTTGATATGCTCAATGCAATATTAATGCAGGAGAAGCTTACCTATGATTTGTAATATTAAAGGCCGAAACAACGGGCTCCACATTATGGAAAAAATATAGCTATGCTGTTAGAACAGTACCAGGACAGTCCATGGCCCATTACCATAGCAACCAAATCCTCATGACATTACCAAATGATGTCACATAAAAAACAGTAACATCTAGCAGCCACCGGACCTATATACGTTGTAAGTCTAACTCATTGCTCATTAACTAAATTCAGTTTTATATATATATATATATATATATATATATATATCCATCCCACTCAACCGGCTCCAGACATGACAAAATATGGAGCTCAGGACTTTTAGCGCTTTACTGCTGTTGAAAACCATGTTAAATGATAGTAATCGTATTGTCCTTCACTCTACCAGCTGCTGTCCCTGGCAGGCAGCACCCCTGTGTACAGGCAAAGGGGGCACATACGTGTGCGTAATTATAAACCGTGCAGGAATCCATCCGTGCCAATGGCTCGCCATACCAGGCTAAAGAGGAACAGTCACGGCACAAACAAAATATTCAATGAGAAAACAATCCGGGATAATACAGAGCTGGAAAACCTAGGCCAGGGTATTATGCCAATTTTAACCCTGGGATCCTACTCCATACATCCAGTCACTGTTTGTTTACATATGTATTTTTAGGTAAACCCTGCCTCAGCAGCACTGTATAATCTGTTGGGGTATATAGAAGATAATGCCATATCTACAAATAATTATATTGTTTAATGACATCTGCCACATCGTGGGCCAGCATAGCTGTCATTATCCTAAACCCCATATACAGAGTTTATTCACAGAATGTCAGTCAGGAGAAGAAATATCAACCCTACCGTCGTTAATATTTATTCCACATTAACTGCACATAAGCCTGTGTTTTAAGATTAAGGTGCTCGTTCTGCAGGCCTTTAGGCGATGTTAAGACGGGGGTGGTGTGGGTGTGTGAAGGGAAAACAACACAAACATATACATATACCTGAAAAACACGGGGAGACATTCACAAACATACACCCTACAGATAAAACCATATGAAGAGCCATGCGTGTGTGGGTAAGTGTGTGTTATTGACACCGCCTTTTATTTTCAAACCCTGTATCAATGGCAAGCACAGACACAGTAGAGTCGCATCCCGGACACTTACTTTACCCGGGAGCCCATGGTCTCCGGTGTCCGGGGTCCCGCCGGGTTCCTCTCTCTCATTAACACAGCGCCATAGTCACACAGCCGAGCACCCGCAGCAAGGGTTTCTGGGTGTTGTAGTTCCCTTTCCCACTCCCTGACAGCTGGAGCAGTCGGATTGAAACTACGACTCCCATGGTGCTGTGCGCGGGCGGTCAGCAAGCGCTCTGCCCATGGCGCAGTGCGCAGGGAGACTGTGCTTGTCACAGGCTGGGAGGGCGCGAGTATTGGAGAGTCGCTCGGAGTTAGCAGTAAACCTCCTCCCCCTATACACCGCCAATGAGTGCGCTGGAGGGAGAATACAAACCCTCAGAACACGGTCACAGTCACACTCGTTCCGGAACACAGCTTCACGGCTGCAGGCATACTCCTGCTGATTGTCTCTCTTTAGAATCCCAAATACATTATATAATTTGACAATAGCACTAATAGGCGTTCAGAAATATTGCAGGAGGAGATGAGGGCCCTGCTACTGCAAGTTTACAATCTATTATGGGTATGAGCGTTTCACAGCTTTCAACCCAAAGGGCCACAATAATGTGTCTAGAAACATTAAATATAATATACAATTATTCCTTGACTTTGTTACATAAATGTTTATAAATAGGCCCCAACGTCCCATAAAGCCCTGAATATAACCACATCCCCTAAACAGGTGCCCCTCTTTGGCCACATAAGACGGTGGGAAGTATGTAGGCTTAGGTGGCACATTCTTTTTCTCTTAATGTCAGGAGGCAATGCCAGGTCTCGTGGGCATCCATACTTCTTTAGCAGCAGGGTTCAGGATTGAACTCTCCAGCAATGAATCCATGCAACTGGCACAGTAGGCGGATTATCATGCAGTAAAAGGGACGGGACTAGAGGTCCTACAGAAGAGTGTAGGAGCAGCCGGGTCATCCCAAGGGTTTTTAGGGAAATAGAGAACCTCATAGTATAGTGGTACCCTAGGCAGTTACCTACACTAAATGGACAAAAGTATAGGGACACACCTCTTCATTATTGTGTTCCACAGTTTCATCTACTTTTGATTCTTTTAATATTTAGCAAAAATCATTAAGAAAAGTATTATTTATATATATATACTAAATGAGCTACTACAGCACTAAATAACCAATGTAGAATAAAGTGCTATATTTTGATGGCATATATAGATAGGGGACACAATGTAAAACCCAGTTTGAGCTATACATTAGTTTGTAATTCTGTTTGCACGAAGGAACACTACATTTACAGTACCGGTATGTATGGGTCACATAGTTCATTTTACTACAGCAATAAATAAACAATGTAGAATAAAGTGCTACATTTTGATGGCATATATAGATAGAGGACACAACAAACACAATGTAAAACCCAATTTGAGGTATACATTTGTTTGTAATTTTGTATGCACAAAGGAACACTATATTTACAGTATGTATGGGTCGCATAGTTCATTTACTAACCATTTAAGAGTAATGTGGCTAATTAACATGGGTATTTACAAGATTTGAATATAAAACACTACAACGACACATTTGTGTTCTCAGACACCACAGTTTGCAGAGCACCCAAAACCGATCTTTTCAACAAAAAAAGCTTCCAAGCATCTGTTCCCTTTGATGATGGTAAAGTCTAAAATAATGTGAGCAGTATGTGGCAATGTAAACTGTCATCACTTACTCCATATGTATTCAGGTGGGAACAATCCACACACCTCTCTCATCTATACCTGATAATCTGAAGACAGGAGTAGATCTGTATACCATGTTATACAACTCTGGGATTGATTCACAATTCACATCCATTGAAAGGAAAATGAATGAATTCATTCATCACAGTATTTGCACTTCTACTGAGTGAGCTGAGTGTTTTAGAGATGAGCGTCAGTACAGGCCAAAAATCCAAATTTGGATGAATTGTGCAAAAACATTTTAGTAAGAGCACACATCCATTGTAGCTTTGACCATCTATAAATGATCTATAGCCATCTATAGCTTTGGCCATCTATAGCCTCCCATCTTTCGTTCTTATATATTTACATATTAAAATCCTTCCTTTGGAGGTACAAAGTATTTCTACGGCTCTATATAATTTTTTGTAATCTATTTTTTTAAAGTAACCTTTTAAGCTATGCTATTATTATATCATATATTCCTTGTAGCTTTCTTTTATAGTAAATTCTTCCTATTTTATAATATGAATTGTAATTGTGTCCCCTTTCTGGGCCCTCAATCGCATCATTAAACAAGAACTAATTTTCCTTTCCAGGCTGTGTGAATAGCAATTTGAAATACAAGCAGCGTTTTAAATATGTTATGTAAAATACAAAGAATATGATATAAATGCAGCCACCATATTGCAATAGCAGAAATATTTAAAAAGTTGGGTTATGTTGCATCTAAGCTCTGTAACCCATAAGTTCCACTGATTACAACTGGCTCATATGGAGCCAAATGAATACAAAAATCATGAATTCATTTTGTTTAAAATTGCCACAAACGCCAATCCTTCAAGAGTCGAGATTCTGTAAATCTTCAAGAGTTCTGTTACAAATGAACTTCCTTATAAAATTATAACAAGTTATGCCAAAGAAATGTTGTGCATTGGTTCTCCAAATGAGCACAGCTCATGGCTATTAGTTCAGCCAGGTCATGAACATGTGTCCATTTTCTGTTACATTTTCTTGCCCTTATCTTGCTTTGATTCAACATAGAGATATGTATTATAACCTCTCCTGTATTCCTGCAACTAAATTCATGCCAATAGTTTAGAAAGAATTCTTAATGACCATATACCAGTACAATCATTGTCCTCTCCATGCATCTCCGTGCATATCACTATGATACTATGAAATAAACAGACAATAAATATGAAGAGAAATGCATATTGTTTATGTAGCTTCTTTTTCATAGTATGTGCTGATATACTACAGTGACAGCAAAACAGGTTGGTGGGTTTTTAATACATATAGTTTTTGACTTAATAAAGGGAGGACTCCCAAAAGCTTGTCTATTACTTTAAATACTGTTAGTCCAATAAAAAAAAGGTATTACAAGATTCTGTAACATTCAGTTATTTTGCATTCTAATACAAATATGTATATATATATATACATAAGAATCTTCCACTGTCTAGCATGAAATGTAAATACGATCCTGTCTTTAATGTGAAAAAAGAGTTACCTAGCTCTATAGCTTAGTCGAGTCTCAAAATTGTTGATACCAAAGAATAGAGCTGCTGCCCTTATTTCATGTTAAATAGTCCAGACATACCAGCTGTCCTGGATATTCAAGGAGTTTTGGCACTCTTCCACAGTTTCCTACTGTTTTGGCATTTATCCCAAGTCTAAGAGTGAAATTTTACGTTTATACTCAATGCAGACACGTTTTCCAAGCCATTAAAGTGACAGTCCCCTTTTTTCTAAATGCATTTTTGAGTCCTTTGCATGCACCTGAATGCATTCTGCTGCTTCCAAACCAGTCCATGGGTTCTTTTGTTGTAGCATTCTGGCTGCCTCTACTGAAAGTGGGAGGTATACTTACGTACTCTACTGTAGATCCACTGTAGATCTCCCATTGAAATCAATATGAGCTGCGCTCTGATTGAAATTAACTTTTTTTGGGCACCTATTCTAAAGAAGGATATCATAGCACTAGAAAGGGTGCAGAGGCTGGCTACAAAATTAATAAAAGGAATGGAGCACTATAGTTATGAAGAAAGGTTAACTAATTTAAATCTGTTTAGTTTAGAAAAACGTCGCCTCAGAGGGGATATGATAACGTTATATAAATATATTCGGGGCCAATACAAGCCGTTGTGTGGAAATCTGTTCATAAACAGGACTATGCATAGGACACGTGGTCATGCGTTTAGACTGGAAGTCTGTACAGACTTTTAAACTGCAACTGGATGGATACCTGGAAAAACATAATATTCGGGGATATAATCTTTAATTATGGGGAAACAGCTTATTGATCCAAGGAGAAATCTGACTGCCATTTTGGGGTCAAGAAGGAATTTTTTCCCTGGTTAGTGCAAAATTGGAAAGAGCGAAACCGGGGTTTTTTGCCTTCTTTTGGATCAACAGCAACAAATTAACAGATATAGGAAAGGCTGAACTTGATGGACGCATGTCTTTTTTCAGCCTATATAACTATGTAACTATGTAACTGAAGCAGCAAAGGTCAATCACATGTATTCTCGCTGAACGTCCCTACTCTTGCTTTCAGTGGACAAGCCAAAGGAGTAGACAAATGAGATAGAAGTCTCATGTTGTAACTCTGGTAGCAAAAGAACAGATGCACTCATTTGCATATAGTAAAATGTATTGTGGCCATGAAAAATGCATAGACATTTTATGTCTATATGCATATACAAATGATGTATATATTTGTCATTAAAAGCCTACATTTAATGCTGGTTGTCAAAAATATGTAACATATAGCTGTAGAATAGATGCAGACACAGGTGGGCAAAGCCAGATGAGACTCTTTGCTTGGAGCAGCAGCAGAGAAGTCTAGAGGAGGAGTATGTATCTAGCTTGGGTCTCAGGTGAAGAAACTACAAATGCAAAAAAAAAAGTCACAAAGCTAGCCGGTTCAAAACCAAATTCAACATCTTCAAGGCAAATCAGAAAACCTGGAGACTGCATCAGAACAAGCCAGGTCAAGAATCAATAACAAAAGGTAGCCATTACCCTTCACTAGAAATAAAGGGCGTAGCCCAGGGGTGTCCAACGTGCGGCCCTTCGAGGTGTGGCCCATGTGAGCATTTTCCCGGGGCGGCCCAGAAGATATCCCCGGTGGGCCGCTTTTCCCAGTTAGCACGGCGGCTGCTTTGAACTTCGCGTCCATGCGGCCCCTTTCAAAGCAGCCGTCGTGCAGCTGTAAGACTGCCTTCGTCAGCCGTGACGTGACATTCGAGGGGGCTGGCTCACATTAGAGTTCCTCCTGACAGGGAGAATATTGTCACGTGGGAAGACAGCAGGTGTCAGTGTGGCAGAGCCTGTCTATGTGTGTGTGCGTTTGGGTGCCGGTGTGGCAGAGCCGGTCCTGTTGTGTGTGTTTGGCTTTACTACTTTAAGATCATTGTTACTTTACTATTAGCCAAGCACCTGGCACCATGTTTTTTGAACTAGGAATCTAGTATTTGTCACCTTATGTATGTTTAGGTAGGAGTGCAGGGCTATTTGTTATTTTTTATACATATATAGCCTTTTTTAATATTCCCCCACTATTTTAGATATTTTTCACATGGATTCATAGAGTACTGTGGCACTGTAAGCCCCAGGGAGATGATTTGTTTGGTTTTTGTGCACAAGTGCTGTACAAATCATGCATTTGCATCCCTGGGGAGCAATTGAAGAGCAGGTTGGGCAAACACTATATTCCTTCTTCCAGTGCAAAGTCCAATCCATGTAAACTATTGCAAGAGTAGATGTTTGCAGGATCCAGTCCAGGACATTGATGAAGCGCCGTCCACCTTCCAGAATGTTTTGCTTTGGGAAGTTGAATTTCTCATAGCTAATAGTTGGTTTCATGATTAGTACACTCAATGGTTTGGTGGAACAAACAATGTAATGCTCCCAATTCTTCAAATAGACAAAAGCGAAGACTTTTGTGATAGGGGGTGGGGCTTTTTCCAGTTTTTATTTGACTTTGTGACATAGAGGTACACTAGGGGTTTGGAAGCGAAAGAGGTACTGTCCCTCCGAAATAGGGACATTAGGAGTCATTCAGTAGGTGCAGTCAGGTTTAAGTTACAAGTTTACCTTTTTTCCATACCGTTCCATCTAGATGGAAAACTTGATGTGGGGACAAGGGGTGAAGCACTGGCATGGCCCGTCTCTCAATTGGCCTGATAGTTTTGCCCATTCTCTATACAATTTCTTTATGGCTTAGTTTGAGGTAGTTTTAGTAGGTGATTGTCTCTGATGGCCTAGATATCTAGATACCAGACCTATCACTGTCCTTTAAACCCCTGGGCTCCTGAGCTGAGATTTGATAGCATACCTCACAACAATGATCAGATGAGACAGCAGGCTCATACAGTGCAATGACAAAGATGCAGATACCCTGACTACATACCCCTCTCCTACACACAAAGAGAAAGTGGAAGATAATGGTGGTAAGGCCCCTCCAATTATAAATCTCTTCATTGGTCCCTCCACTCTATAGTTTCCTAAAGCTACAAAAATGGTACTTTAACCCCAGGTTGGAGGAAGAAATATGGAGTTTAAAAGCTTAAACATTGTAAGAGCCTGTTTTACCCATCCATTCCCCCCAACAAATAATGTAAAAAAGAAATAAAATAAAAAGAAGATGCTTTATTAAAGGTATGATGGACATGTTAAATGTGTAAGCTTATGGTCTAAATGCATAGGACAATCAGAAATGGGGAGAACTACTATTAAGCAAAGTATATATATAAGAAACAAGAAACATACAAGAAACAAATATATATAAAACATTTTTGTTCACTTTGGAATTCCCAAATTGTACATATTCATATCAGATTATGAATTGCTGTTTTTTTTTTTCATTTCGTCATTAACTGCTGATTTCTTTAGTGGAATATTAATCCATCATGCAGTTCTTTTCTATATTATAGTTTATTTTGCAAACAATTTACCAGCCATCATGATTAGGAATCTGAAAGACAGAGAATAATTATAGTTTCTTGTGATGACCGGAATGTTACAATGAAACAAAAAGTACCACCACATTTTAGGTACAGAAAGCATGTTACCGCCTCTTCTTTTATGTTTCTGCTCAAGCTTTTGTGTCAATAGACCAACTCTCTGAAAATTCTGTAATTATTGAAAATTCTCCTGGGCTACAGCTTTCCTCTTGAAAAATGTCCCCTGTCCTAGTGACATGTGCGAATAACCATGGTAACTCTTAGTGATGTTCAGCATTTTCTGGTCATTAAGGTTTGCTTCTGCCACAAAAACAGCTCTCCCAATCCTGTCTACAAAGTGTTAGAGTCTCATATAATACATGAAAAAAATAATGAAATTCTATAGCATTGACTCCAGTGTATCCAATGTAGCCGAATCGTTTTTGCGTGTTATTGTTTAGTGGAAAATGTGTATCTGACTCCATTCAGTCTGCAGTCATTGTTTAGGAAGCAACATGCACCATTTTCTATTTAATGATTTAGACAAGTAGTGGGAAATGCAAAAAAAATAGTACAATAAGGAAAAAAAATGAATAGGGGAGGTAAACATATAAAAATATAAATTACATGTTCCGTGGTCTAAAATGAAATAGAAATAGAATATACTCATAAGTATACATGGGAAGGTGGGTAAGTAAGTAAGTGAAGGGAATGTGGGCTCATCCAACAGGTCCATGATGACCAGCTTTTTGCGATAAGGGTGTTTACTAAAGTAAAAGAGAATATGAGAGAGCTATCATCCAACCCAACTCTCCTTAACTTCTTTCTTTATACCACTATACTGTATGGAGAGTCAAGATAGCATTCTCTGGACTGCCAGGGTGAAATACCTTTCACAAAGTAAATGTCAGACAGCGGGATAATAACACCAATGCACTGATCAACCCATTTCTGCCTATGCCCCTCCAGCAAAGGGTAGGAGGAACCACTGGTCCTTGTAGGTTTACATTGAGTGTAAATTTGCCCCTGCAAAGGCAAACAGTACTTCTACTATAATAAGGAATAATTACATGTAAATGAAAACTCACAATGTACTACCTTTTAGCCACAAACGATGTTATACAAGATTACCCTGATCCCGGTCTCGACAAACCCTGGGCACCAGGTCGCCATGGTGACTAAATCCTAAAACCTAAATCCTTGTTTTGAGAGACAAAGAGCTTAAAACGGCCATGGCTGCCATCCCACTGGCCATCACCACTTTGCACATCTTTCTTCCTAAAGCCATAATACATCACATTTATTTATAAAGCGCTACCAGATTCCGTAGCACTGTTACAACAAAGTCAGCAAATTAAATTGAAAATCATTAAAAATATGAAACCGTTACAAAAGGTGATGTGGGTCCTGCTCTTGCAAGCTTACAATCTAGTCAGTGGTTGAGGGGAGGTGAAATAGTAGGTCCTTCAGATGGTTTGATCAGGATATTGCCTGAGAGTGTTAGGAAGAATGCTAACACACTCCCCCCAGGTATTCAGGCTAACATATACTCCCAAACCCCCCCTCCAGACACTCCTGCTATGTTTCCAAGGTATTGGTGACCAACTGGTTGCATGGTAAGTGTCCAACAACTCCTAGTAAAATTCCCTGGCTTGTCTTCTCTCCAAAAATATATACTTTTTTGAGAGTATTGTGAGCTGGTCGGCTACTAAACAGTCCAAAATGAAGCCTCAAAATAAAAACCCCTTACTAATAATATTAGGTCCTTTTAGGTCAAAGAGGTCTGGGATTCTGGAGATCTCTGCTTGATCAAACTTCCTGAAGCAGGCCGGGAAGAGTCTGTTGTGGTAGAGGGGCATCATAGGGGATAACTGGGAGGTAAGCCCGAATTTTGTTGCATTAGTCTCCCAATGCACAGAGAATTCTTTATCGTCGGGCATTGGGTGCATAACAGTGGATGCCCTTGGCATCTAGATGTAGAAAGGGAGTGTATTGAGACATATCTTTTCATTTTTCAAGTCTGATCTGCCCAATCAGAGCAGGCCAAGAAACATTTTGAGAGAGCTGGGCTGCAGTGTGATGTCTTGGAATGTCCGGCAGACCCAGTCCTCCTCCTTGCCCAGGAAGCCGCAGGGTTGTCCTGGAGATTTTGGAGAATTTCTTGCCTGCCCATATAAATGTTGTTGGAGGACTTTCAGCTCATGTAACAAGATTGGGATGAGAAGTGGCTGGAACAGATATGACAACCTAGGTAGAATGTTCATTTTGATGGAGCAGAGGTGACCTTGCCAGGAGATTTTAAGTGGTTGCCATCTATGTAGGTCCTCTTTAATAGTAGGTTGGTTGTGAATAGCGAAGTGTAGTCGGCTCTGATGCTGAGGCCTATGTATGTTTATGGGAAATTGATTTTACCTGAGCTCTCTCTTTAGGAAGATTGTGAGGGCTTGTGATTTCACCACATTCATTTTGAACCCAGAGACATCAGCAAAGCTCTGGGGATCCTGGAATAAAAAAGGTAGTGAAGACATGGGTTTTAAAATCAAAAGTAGAATGTCACTAGCATAGGGTGTTCTCTTGTACTGATCTGGATAATTCCATCACAAGAATCCAATAATTATTGTGAAATGTCTGGAAAAGGGCTCTAACGAGATAGCAAAAAAGTGCAGATGACAGCAGGCACCCCTGTCTAGTTCTGTTATGAATGGAGAAGCTCTCGGGGATCAAGCAGCAGAGGCAAATAACAAATGGGTAATCCAGAGAACTCACCAATGTCATAACCAGTTAGTTCAAAACGGGGTAAGGGGAGTCAAGTATACAGGTAACAGGTAGGCAAGAACAGGATAAGGAAGGTAAAGTTAGGCCACGGGATCAAACAAGGAAAATAAAATGCCAGGTTATACTGAGAGGCACAACCATACAACTGAGCACATGCCTAAAGCCGCCCTTCATGCACGCCAGGTCATGGGAAGGAGACCTGGCGTTCGTGATTAAACTTCCTGAGTCATCTGAGAAAGCTATAAGATTCTTTTTAAATTAAATTTTTCAATTGTTACTCGACATATGGAAAGTAATTACTATAAAACAACTAGGTGGAGACTTCTCAAACATAATGGTTTATTCACCAAAGAGAAGGTTTTGGGAGGAGAGTTTTCAGGAGAGATGTGATTTCAACTTCTTGACTTCACTATTCATTATGTAGTGCCAACCCCAATGAGCTTCTGGTGCAGGAATCGTTTGGTTGGCCCTGCATAATGCATAGTTAAATCAATGGGATTTCTTTAATCATTGGATTATGCATTATACAGGGCTAATTTACCTCTTCTTTTTGCAGAAACTTGCCAATGTTGTCTCTTTATAGTGAATAGTGAAATGTGGGAGTTAAAATCAAAACTCAGCCAACTCTCCCCTTAGTATATAAATATAATCATCCAAAAATTAGGTACTAAAGGATCAGGAGGCAGATGAATAAGTAAAGGAATTGGGGCAGAGCATATGGGTCAAACGCAAACAAAGATCAGGAACTGAATAAAGCTAACCAACAACAATTGCCAATGGAACAACACAAGCAGTTGAACACAGTGGTCTAAGTTTGGCTTTGTCTAAGTAGAGTATGCTTGGTCCGTTGTGTCATGGCATATGAACAGTACATCACTGGATCGCTCTGTGACAGGTGATTTCTATCCATTGAGGCAATCATGTATCATATTCTGACTTCTAAGCAAGCGGCCATATTGCATCTTGTTTCCACGGGTGCATTTGTGACGGAGAGAATCATTTTGATTTTAACGAAGCAAGCTAGCATTTTTTGGTAGTGCGGACATTGCAGGGGTACGGATTTGGACATTGCTCTGTGATACTGCTGACACTGGAGGGATCGTTATTCAAGTACAATCATGTTTTCTCTCATAAGAGAAACAATAACCCAGCTGTTTCCCCCTATCCATGTACTAATAAATCACTCAGTCAGGGGACCTGTCCCTTCTCAATGTCCCCAAAGGACCAAGAGCTCTCATCAGTCCGTATAAGCTCGTCCTCACCGGGGAACTGTATGGCAGGTTCATCTATCTTAGTTTTCCATCTTGGCATGGAATTCTTCATGCTATATTTCTAATTTTAATAAAACAGCATTTTCACATCCTGTTTTGTTAAACTTAAGCGGTGATCATGGCCAATATTCCTTACGATAATGGAAAGTGTTCCAGAGAAGACACCAGCTGAAGGAACAGTATTAGGGATGCACCGGTTTGCAGAATGGAAGCAATATATTTAAAAGTCTATTTCTCAATAAAAAAAATATTCTACATTAATCAATGCAGCATCTGTAGACATCTAGACACAAGCTGGATATTATGTTTTTTTTAATGTTGTACTATATATTAATGTTGCCTTATACATTACCATATGAATTTCCACAATCCTTATAATGGACACTGGTTTTACCATATGGACACTTTTGACTGAGTTTACCAATTTTCAGTTAATTACATTTATAACCTTATCGTGCAGTGCTGTTGAATCTGTCATTGCTGTATAAATGAAAGCAAACACAACACATACATTCACACCATACAGTCCTCTTCAGAATCACTGCTATCTTTGATGCATTTTCTACAACTCCAGTAAGTTATTTGTGTGCTACCAGCATAAACATTTACCTTGGGCACTGCCCTTGGGATGACCAAGTGTGGTATTTCCAACTGTCTTGTTGCTGAGCCCCGGGATATGACATTGTATGCTTGTACTCCATCTCTTACAGCACCAGGTACTGCATACTATGAAGGCTGTGCTGGCTCATCACAGTCATCAGTCCATTGATTATCAGCACATCTGGGGGCCTGATTGTCCAATAGGGTTATGTGCTCCTGGTTTTGTCTAAGAAGGACTTCTGCCCCCCCTTGGAATGCCACACTGACCAGACCTTTTTTTTTGGCTTCTTAAACAGCAAGTTCTTTACTACAGCTTTCCATGTTGAGAGAACAGAAGAATCATGATCTCCCCACTTCTAAGGTAACCAAAAAAGGGTCTGTTCACTAAAGAAGAAGATTCCAGGAGATTCCAAGGGCAAACTTCAGTGAACTTCCCTTGCAAGAAGAATTGTGGAGACCACGGATAACGTATAGCTAAAATGATGAGATTTTTAAGAACCCTCAATACCATTATGCAGGGCAAACAAAGCTACCTGGGGTTTGCATAATGGATATTTGCATCATAGGTACCCTCTTTCGGAATAGACCTTAAAAGACTGAATTGAAATGTATTTGCAGACTAGGCTTTCTGAAAAACTGATTTATGTAGCAGATCATTTTTGTTTAGCGTTTGCTTGTACTTGTGTTGGCAGCTTTGTCCCATGTATAGAAATTAACATTTCCTGCTGATTATGTTTGATTTCATTCTCTCATAAAAGTACAATAAAATTCAAATTGAAAAAAAAGATCAATAACTCTGGAGGTTTGATTGTTCTAGCTTTGTAAATTTTATAATAAAAACAATATGAATATACCCATAACGTTTGGGTTTGAATAATTCAATGCAAATATGATAGGGGCAAAAGCAAGGAAAATACATATTTTGGCTGTTAAAGAAATTAACCTTTCAATTGCTCCACAAGATATAAAATGCAGTGATTAAAACCTTGAGAAGGTCAACTTAGCGTGAAGCAAGTGTACTTTGCAGATATTTAACAGCAGAGTAGAAGCAATTAAAATGTATTCAAAAAATCTTTCCATTTAGTATCATATCCTCATGCCAGAGATTTCTATGTGACCTTTATTGGGATTTGGTTGGAAGGTTTTAGTTCATATAAGCATTAGATCAATTATTTTTATTTAGAAATGTCACTAATTAACCATGATACTGTAAAAATCCTCTTATGAGTCTCTCTTAAATGAAGGGCGGTCTCCACTGAACCTTTCCTGCAAGAGCTGGCCCTGTACAGTGTATAGTTAAATCATTGAGAATTATAAGAAACAATACCCTCTTCACCTGTTTTTTTTTAAAATCAAATTATTATGTTATACTACTTGTTATGTCCTGTCTACCCATTGTACAGTGCTTTGGAATATGATGGTGCTATAAAAAAACAATAAATAATAATAATAAAAAATACATTTCCCACATTATGAAAAGCATTTGGTGGAAATTAACTATGGAACTGCCACCATAGGCCTAGTTGACCTAGGCCGGAATAACAGTGACTGGAGGTCACAACAAGAAGTCCCATGTGGATGAGGAACTAAAGTTACTTTAATTGTTGTGTTTTTTTATTATGACAAATCGAGCTATAAATGGATATTCTTTGACATTTACTGTCTTCAGTTTCGTAGTGTTAAGTATTTTACTGTGATCCCACAATTCTAATCTTGATCTTTAATCCCGACTAACATGTGATGTTAAGGTAGATTATTAATTTCACGTATGAATATCATGTTATTTTATATAACAGACAAAACCCCCCTTCAACGGGCTTCTCAGAATGCTATTTAATTAATGTGAGTACAAGGTTAAGGTACAAGAAATATATTCTTAGAAAGAGCTTTCATTCAGTGTCTCATGACACTCAAGGGGGCTTGTTTTGGAATTTTGAGAACTTGATCGCTGGCAACTGCTGGATGGCCATGAGAAACCTTTAACCACAGAGTTGTGAGCGCATGACAGGTGTCAGTGGCATTACTCCACAAAGTTACATTTGAGAAATAGAGAAATGTATGCATGGATAATGTAGATAAAAAATGTCTTTTAGTTTTAATCGAGAGTAATGTTGCTTTAACAATCTTCTCATAAATTATATATTCAGCAGCATTTTTTCACTAAAAGGAGAGTCGTCTCTACAGTTTTTAGGAGAGTTATTATTTCAACTCCCTGACTTCACTTTTCCTTATGAACGCTTCTCGTTGTCACATCCGCCATCTCCGCAGAAGTTCTTCAGCTCTGATTCAGTTGGGCCCCAAACTAAGCGGATGATTCCAACAGTTACATGTGAATGAACAAAGAAATGTAACGTTTGAATTAACATCTCTATTACACTATTAGGACGTAGGTTTACATATAATTTTACTTCACTCCTCCCATATGCTCTGAGGGAGTCTTCAAACAAATAGGGGCCCTAAGAAGCTTCTTAATCTGCTTTCATTGTAGAACCAGGTCTGCCTACAGGAGACAGACAAGGCAATATTGTTCGCCACTTACAACAGAAGGAGATCCCAAGATGCTATTTGTTTTGTGCAGATTACTATTTCCTTTGAGAGTTTCCTTTTTTTGTTACTACAGGTCACAAGGGCAGAGTTAAACTGTGTGGGCATTTTTGTGTGTAAACAAAACAGTCCATTTACTAGTGGCTAATTGTGTGTTGCGTTAGTAGATTAGTAGTAGTGGTGTGCAAGTAAGGACCACCCTTTAGGCTGTAGTTCGCCAGGAGAAGTTTTGTACCCCTGCCTGCGGAATGCAGAAACATTTGGTTGCAAGTGGATGACATATTTTGTAGTTTCAACCAGAACAGTTTTATTCTTCATGGCCTGGTTAGGATATACCACCTGCATCTGCGTACTGCAGGTATAAGGACAACTCGCCGCTCACAGGATTGGCCCTATCTATCTGTATATCTAGATAGCAATAGATTGGACCACATATTTTAATCACAATTTCATTTCATAAACACATGGCTTAATTTAATTGTAGAAAGGAAGAACCGAATACACGTAGGATTATATTTTTATAGGAGCAGAACGAAAATAAACTTGGGTAATAATTACAATGAATATTAGCATCTGCTGCTCAAGCTGAAAATTAGAAATGTCAGGCTTAGAATATTTGTGATGCTTCCTTAAGTCTTTTTTCATTTGCCTTACCTGGGGAAGTTTTATGTGTTAGGTAAAATATGCCCCAGCTGCAAACCCTAGTGTTCTGAAATATACGTGCTGTTTTAAAAGTTTGTTTGTTTTATAGAACGTATTTCCTAGTATACCAAATGTATTGGACTTGTGAGTGATGTCCAGAAATACCCCAAATGTGGCATTTGTCAGATACTTGTAGGTTTAGGAAAAGGGTTAGTTTTAGTATCATTGTGGAGACAAATGCTAATAAAAAATATTATCAATATTATTATCATTTTCTCATGGTTTCATTTATTTACCATTATTATTACTATGGGTGAAATGGAAGGTAGGTGCTATGTAGGGGATGGAAACAGATGGGGCATTTATCCATACTTCTGAATTGGTACATATATACATAGTAAGTCAATTTATGGCATCGTCCTGTTTCACTCAAGAGGCAAAATACTTCCCTGTCTGTACTATTGCATTTTTTGGATGGTCATGCTCCTATCTTGTCCCTTTCCATGGCTGCATGGGTCAATGTTGATTTTACTACATGGATGTATTGGCTGAGGATGCAGGGAAATGATCTAATGTCTGGGTATGGACAACAAAATTACATCATTAGAACCCCTTACAGCATTACACTTAATTCACAGATTGGTGATCTTGCACGACTATGTAGTGCTTGCAGTCCCTCTATACAGGGGCCCGACCCTTTCCCTTTCACCCAAAGAACATCCTTTAAAAAAGGAAAACAATTGAAATTAACTCAGCAAAATTGACCTCAGCTGCCTATTGTTAATGGTACAATTAAATAGTTTAATCTACTTCTTCGAGACAACACAGAAGTTTAACAAAACTGTAGAGGACAATGGTCTATTTAAAGAATGTGACCTTTTTCATTTCTGGGTACTTCTTTTTTGGCAAACATCTTTTCATTGTGATTTCTTCATTTAAAATGAACTATTTTCATTGTTATACAAACAACTAGAGGGGGTAGGATACAATATTTTCACTATTTGACAGATTGTAAATAATGCCCTGGGGTGAAAGAGTTAAGTAAATGTGGTTGTTTGGTTGATTTTTCTTACCTCCGTGACATCCTTCTTTGGCACATGGGGTCTGTGTCACAGGAGTAGGACAGGTGGCTGATATGTTTGGGATTTTTTAACCTCCTTTTGACCTATCTCCCGCTGAGAACGAATAAAAAAAAGCATTGGTTTCCCTATATGCCATGAATATGGATATATGTAAGATAAAGACTGCATCATTCTCTGGGTCATACTCGGTTTGGTATTATTATATTCCTGTGTATTTCTGGGAAAACAATGCCCTTCAAAGAAAAATCACATTTGCATTTAAATGGGTAGTCATGACAGACGACTATACCAAGGGCACAGACAAAAACGTGACTGCCAACTGATTTTCTTATCTACTTTAAAACTTAATCTCACTGTAATTTTCGGCATATCTCGGGCACAGAAAGCATGAATTTACAGGGAACTGTCATATCTCCTTCACAATTCTTACACTCATATACAACATTTTAATCATAGAAATTTGTTTCTATTACCTAAATTTAGATTAAACAATAAAAAAGTTATTTATATATTTATTATATAGAGAGAAGTATAAATGGTAATGAATTTTATGCATAGCATTATACTACTAACACAGTTTTACAGTTAGGAGAGATCAAAGGATCTTCACAAGTAGCCCATGATCCCTACTGCCATAAAAAATGGGACAGTGGGGCATCTTCGCCGGACAGTGCCTGAAAATTGAGATTGGGGAAGTACGGGCTAAGCTAGTTAGGCATCATAATAGTATATACATATATATGGTGATATTTGTAAGCTTGCGAGCGGGGCTCTCTCCACCTAATGTTTGTCTTAGTCTGTCAATTCTAGTCTTGCCATACCCCTAGAATTTATGTATTGTAAGAAGCGCTGCGTAAATTGTTGGCACTATATACATAAAAGATAATAAAAATAATATTTCCTGAATATCAGTTTGATCTATTAGCTGTGCATTAAACATCAACCAGAGCCCTCCGCACCTTGTGTGTGTGTATATATATATATATATATATATATATAATTTTCTGTATACCCCCATTGTATAGCACTGCTGGTGTATATAAATAAAAGGAAGAAAATAATAATATGCATAATTCAGGCCCAGCTCTGTCCCTTCCTGCATCCTTGGATTCCAAGAATGGACTTTCCCTTCTGAACTGGGACACTCGGTAAGTATGCTTTTGCTATTCTCCCTCAACTATTGCTAATCTTTCTCCAGAGCTGTGGAAACCTCCTTTTGTTCTTCTCTGCCTACTACCGTACTTGCCGGCGTATAGCACGCACCGGCGTATAACACGCACCCTCGCCGGAACCGGAAGTGCGGGAGACGCGGCTGCAGATCGTGCAGCTCTAGGAGTTATCGGCGTATAACACGCAGGTAGGGTTTAAGCTTATTTTTTAGTTATAAAAGTGTGTGTTATACGCCGATAAATACGGTAATTACCGTATTTGCTCGATTATAAGACGAGGTTTTTTTCAGAGCAAA
>VKOC01000172.1:272952-333098 GCA_009364415.1 Spea multiplicata
TGGTTTGGTATATGTGTGGCTTGGTATGTGTGTGGATTAGTATATATGTGTGGATTAGTATATACCGGTATGTGTGGTTTGGTATGTGTGTGAGAGTGATGGGTGTTATGCTATACCATTTCCAATGAATTTTTCATTATATAATTATGCTCTAAAGTACATCATAACTCCCATCACTCTATACCAGTGATGGCAAACCTTTTTGAGCCCAAGTGCCCAAACTGCAAACCAAAACGACTTATTTTTTTCAAAGTGCCAACACTGCCATTAAACCTGAATAACGAGGTTTTACAATTCGTACAGTTTTTCAAACTAATTAACAGCTTTTGTTTAAAAAGAAAAACACAATAACAGAGCTTTCCATTAAACATTTTTTGTATTGAAAAAAACAAAAACAAAAAACAACTGTACACGTGCATGTATTTTTTTAAAGACGCCTTTTGTGGGCACAATTAATGTGATTTTTGCTGTTGTATGCATGCTGATAACTTGTCAAACCTTGGCTCATACTCTGTTAGTTTAAGAGCAACACATACAGCACTGAGTTCATCTGTTAGTCTATTTCTGGCATCACATTTGATATAATTCAATGCTGAAAACAGCTGCTCACAAGCATAGGATGACCCAAACAAAGAAAGAAAAGCAATCCCAAGTGTTTTCATTGACTTAAAATTATTTGGCAGAGAATTCCACACTTTAAGGATTTCATTTTCCGAACTAGCAACTGTGCTATCCCTTCACACTCCATCTTCTCAAATGTTGCACGCAGGTCATAGAATTTATTTTTCCAGATAGAGCTTTCTTGAAATTCCAGTACCTCCATTTCAAGATTTTCTAAATCTAACCAGTGTAAGCAGGAAAGATCAAGTTCTTCACATTTGGCTTTATCTGGAGACGTAAGAAAACACAGGGTTGTCTCCATCTTACGGAACTGTAAAAATCTCCTTTGCAACTGCTATAATGCTAGAGAATTCCTTGTAGATTTCATGATGGTTTGGATTGTCTGTAAATGTTGTAGAATTTTCCAAATACATTTTTAGATTTGGAAAATATTTCAGCTGCCCACTTTCAAGGTCTCTTTCAAAAACCTGCAGTTTTCTCTCAAATGTTCTGATATCAGAAAACATCCTTTCTGCTGTTTTCCCTAAACCTTGCAGTTTTTTGTTCAGTACGTTGAAGTGTATTGTAAAATCAGTAAAAAACATGAGGTTGGTGAGCCAGGTCATATCAGTGAGCTGTGGATATTCCTGCTCCTTTTCATTCATAAACAGCCTAATTTCATCCAAGCAGGCTACAAATCTCTCCAAGACCCTTCCTCTGCTTAGCCACCGTACATTATTGTACATAAGTAAAGTATTATACTGTGCCTGTACCTCATCAAGAAGTGCTTGAAACTGTCGACAATTAAGAGCACGAGCCATGATGTAATTCACCATTTTTGTGACATCCTTGAGAATGTCGTCTAATTTTTTGCTGCTTTCCTTGGCACAAAGAGCTTCTTGATGTATAATACAATGAAATTGAATGACTGGATGCTTTGCTTCTTTAACAAAAAACTGTATGAAACCAGATGTTACCCCCAGCATGGAAGGTGCCCCATCACTAGTAACTGAAACCACTTTTTCTGGCCTTATGTCTTGTGACAAAAAAGCCTCCATCACAGCATTGTAGATATCTATCCCTTGTGTTCTTCCAGGCAAAGACACCAGTTTCATGAGCTCTTCTCTCATGGTGTCACCAACAGCATAACGCAAAATTACTGCTAGCCTTGCATGATTATTTATATCTGTGCTTTCATCCAAGCACATGGAGTAACAGACTGCCTTTTGTAAGTCAGTGGTGAGCTGCTGACTAACATCACTTGCCATACGCAGGACTCTATCTTTAACAGTATTTCTGCTAAGTGGCATTTCAGAGATTCGTTGCTTAATTTTGTCCTTGTTTGGGAAATCATGAAAAAGGGAATTACTCACAGCCAACATGGCCGTTTTGATAAAATCGCCATCAGAGAGGGGCTTCCCATGTTTTGCTATGCACAGTGAAATTTCAAAGCTGGCAGTTGCCAGATAATTTGTTTTAGAAAGATAGTTGCAAAAACGACGATACTGGCAGTGATATTTCCTTAATTTCCCATCAAGAAACTCAAAATGACGTCTGACACTTGATGTGCGAGATACAACACTTTCACTTCACAGAACACATAACGCTTTCCCATTGCGTTCAATCACTCCAAATAACTGTGTCCAGGCCTCTTGGAATGATCTTCCGCTATCTGTTTTTAATTTTGCCTTCTTTGATGTACTCATTTTTGGGTGTTCATGTCTACAAAAAACACAAATTTTTTAAAATAAAGACGATGAATGGATGAAGCACCCAATACAAATCTATCCCTACCTATACCAAAAATATTATTGCAACATTTCACAAAAAAGGTACATAATAAACACAGAATTGTAGAAGAGCAACTCACAGTTTTGTAGATAGATACACATCGGCCAATGTCCTGTGAAACCGCTGACACTGCTCTGCTGCGTCTGAAAGCCGCTGTAGATACAAAGGGCTGGAATGAAAAAAAAAATTGTTGTCCATAGGCCAGGACACGGGTTCAAATAACTACCATATGTTATATATAGCGCCACCTTAAGGTGAATATACACTGCCCATACAGACGTACACATATACACTGCCCATACACATGTACCATATACACTGCCCATACAGACGTATGCACATACACGCACATATACACAGCTGCCCTATACACACACACATATGCCTGCCCAAGTGCCCATACACATGCCTTACCATATGTATATGCACACACAAATCAGACCCCCCACCTTCGTTCTCCACATCAGACTCCCTCCATTCTCCACATCAGACCCCCCCAACCCACCTTTGTTCTCCACATCAACCCCCCACAACTTTTTTATCCACATCAGACCCCCAACCCACCTGTTCTCCACATCAGACCCCACCTTCGTTCTCACATTCAGACCCCCACCTTTCTTCTCCACATCAACCCCTCCCACCCACCTCATTCTCCACATCAGACCCCTCAACCCACTTTGTTCTCCACATCAGACCCCCCAACCCACCTTTTCTTCACATCAGACCCCCCACACTTTTGTTCTCACATCAGACCCCACAACCTTTGTTCTCCACATCAGACCCCTCCCACCCACCTCATTCTCACATCAGACCCCTCCCCACTTTCGTTCTCCACATCAGACCCCCCATAATCAAACACCCACCCACCCACCTTGGTTCTCCACAAATCTTACCTTTTCTTCCTGCTTTCCCTTCCTCCTTTCCCTTCCTCCTTTCTGCTTCCTGTTCCAGCTTTCCTTGTGTTTTGCAGTCTGTGAGAGCGGGGGGCGTGGCTTCAGTGTTCTCTGGGGAGATGTTCACTGTGGGAGATGTAGTCCGCGGGAGCCGACGCCGTAACTACAGTGTATGACTGTAGTCACGGCGTGCCCACAGAGACGGCTCGGCGTGCCAACAGCGGCACGCGTGCTACGCGTTCGCCATCACTGGCCTAGGCTATAGGAAGATGGCCAAGACCCTGAAACTGAGCTGAGGCACTGTGGGCAAGACCATAAAGTGGTTTCACAGGACAGGTTCCACTCATGAACAGGCCTCGCCATGGTGGACCAAAGAAGTTGAGTGCACCTGCTCAGCGTCATATCCAGAGGTTGCCTTTGAGAAATAGACGTATGAGTGCTGCCAGAATTGCTGCATAGGTTGAAAAGATGGAGAGTCAGTCTGAGACCATACGCTGCACACTGCATCAAATTGGTCTCCGTGGCTGTTGTCCCAGAAGGAAGCCTCTTCTAAAGATGATGCACAAGAAAGCCCACAAACAGTTTGCTGAAGACAAAGCAGACTAAGGACATGGATTACTGGAACCATGTCCTGTAGTCCGATGAGACCAAGATAAACTTATTTGGTTCAGATGGTGTCAAGCATGTGTGGCGGCAAACAGGTGAGGAGTACAAAGACAAGTGTGTCTTGCCCACAGTCAAGCATGGTGGTGGGAGTGTCATAGTCTGGGCCTGTATGAGTGCTGCCGCACTGGGGAGCTACAGGTCATTGAGGGAACCAGGAATGCCAATACTGTGACATACTGAAGCAGAGCATGATTCCCTCTCTTCGACTGGGCCGCAGGGCAGTATTCCAACATGATAACGACCCCAAACACCTCCACGACGACCACTGCCTTGCTAAAGAAGATAAGGCTAAAGGTGTTGGACTGGCCAAGCATGTCTCCAGACCTAAACCCTATTGAGCATCTTTGGGGCATCCTCAAACGGAAGGTGGGCGAGCGCAGGGTCTCTAACATCCACCAGCTCAGTGATGTCGTCATGGAGGAGTGGAAAAGGACTCCAGTGGCAACATGTGAACTCTGGTGAACTCCATGCCCAAGAGGGTTGCTGGAAAATAATGGTGGCCACACAAAATATTGACACTTTGGGCCCAATTTGGACATTTCCACTCAGCTTTTGTTGCCAAGGTTTAGACATTAATGGCTGTGTCCTGAGTTATTTTGAGGGGACAGTAAATTAACACTGTTATACAGGCTGTACACTCATGACTTAAAGTCCCATTGCGGGACTGCCATGTGGTCATCCCAGTGCCACTGGGTTTATTACTGAATCCAGCCATAAAGAAAAGAATACACATTATTAATGTGAGCCAATTATTTAAATAGGAGCATCTGTATTGCTATGACCCACTCATGGAGGTGTGTAATTAGGAACCACAGGGTCTATGTGAATTTTGTGCTACCCACAGGTGTTATACAAATTAAGTGGGTGAGCGTTACAGTGGGAGGTGATGCTGCCAGCCCTTCCTTTAAGTATCTTCGCAGGTACTTAAAGGCTGTGAGGAGGCAGTCATTTGGTAAATATACATGCAGTATTTCTCACTTCCTCTTGAAAGACAGGGACAATGGGGCAAAACATGTCTGTTATTAAAATTATTGTATTCTATTACCATATTTGTCTTTTAAAACAACTACCCATATAACAAGTATACTGATAATGTTACATCAGATATAAAATACAATTGTTAAGAAAATAAATGCCTTCTGAATCCAGAGGCTGATTGTGCCTTAGGTGGGTTAATAATTAGCTTATGTTCTAGATGCTGATGTAGCATCCCATTAAACAACACAGAGGTTTGTAAAAAAAATACTACAATTACTTTTCAGTATCTTAGCAGGTCAGTAAAGATCGCACAGATTGTCTATAGCACTTTTGAGACCTTTTACAAGCTTGTCCAAGGAAACATGTCATCCCTATTTTAGGGTTCCAACATGTTTATGAAGTATTACTCCGGAAACGTTTTTTTCTTTTTATGACTTAAAACACCATCTACACTTGTCATGTGTTTAATGGATTAATAACATACAGTGGCAGCATTAGTCTGACCTTAAAGGCAGCTATTTTTTATGCATCTCAGAAAGTAGCAGCAAGAAAGAAGTGCTTGGCTTGCAGACTGCCCTCTCTAACCTTCTTCCGATGTCCTATTTGATCCAATGGATTTTATATTCATGACATCCCTAAATGTTTTCCAAGACTATTTTAAAATCTAACAGCATGGACTCGCTTATTTTAAGTGTAATATTTTTGTTAGTTTCATATATAAATTTTACCTCCATGTTCTCACAAATTCCATAAACATCTACTCTGCGGGAGTTTCAGCCACACACATTGTTTGCAGGTTTATAAAATCAAGCACATAGACAGCAATCTTTATAGACAAACATTGGCAGAAAAATGGGTCTTACCGAAGAGCCCAGTAACTTCAAACATGGCACTGCCATAGTCACACCTTTGTCACGTCAGTTCGTGAATTGGCCTGCTTGATCGGCCTTGGTTCACTGTAAGTGGTATAATTTTGAGGTGGAATTGTCTAGAAGCAGCTCAACCATGACACAGTAAACCACCCACACTCACAGAGCAGGGCTGTGCATTGCTGAAGCACATAGCGCTTAAAAATTGTGTCAGCTATAGTACTCTCTGTACTCTGTACTCAACACCTTTGGACTCTGGAGTGATGAATCAGGCCTCACTATTTGGTTTGATATATGATGAATTTGAGTTTGACGGAAGTAAGCAGAACTCTACCTACTGGACTGCTTTGTGGCTACTGTAAATTTTGGTGGAGGAGGGACAATGTTCTGGGGCTGTTTTTCAAGGTTTAGGCCTAATATGTTACAGCATACAAATATATTTTGGACAATTGTATGCTTCCAATTTTGGCCTAGCCTTTTCCAGCACAACTGTGCACCTTTGGGAAGAATTGTAATGCCAATCGCGAGCCAGGCCTTCTCGTCCATCTTCAGTGCCTGACCTCACAAATGCTCCACTGGGTGAATGGGCAAAAATTCCCATAGGAATGCTTCAAAATCTCATGGAAAGCCTTCCTACAAGGGTAGAAGCTGTTATTACCACAACAGGAGAGTGGGGCAAAATGAAGCAAATGAGAAACATGCTTGCGTCCTAGCATATCTTTTTTTACAAAACGTTGCCAACAAAGGTTGAAAAATAAGAATGTAGAATTGTATCACGCTAAATTTATCTGCACGTTCATAGAACTGGTGGCAAGTAAATCATAGCATTCTTTTTACTTTTGCATCACACATATGTATTAAAATTTGCATTTAATATGCATATGTATAGTTATTATATGTTATGTCTCGTTTTAGGATACAATTGTGACTTAAAATGCTGAAAATACCCATAAGTTGTGTGTGTATATATATACTGAACTACTGTCATGATATGAAAGGGTATTTGTGGTCATTATTTGAAGGACTTGTGGGAAGTGGTATTGGAGGGGAGGGCCCTTACTTGGGACCATAGGGCGAAGCAGAGGTCATGTAATTTCACTGCCTTGGGGAATTTGAAGATATATACATACATACATACATACATACAGTCGGATGAAAAATAAAGTTTGAATTCTGTTTTATATATCAGTATATAATAACAATTATCTGTTCCTGTGCAGGTCTAAAAATTAGGTAAATATGACCTCAGATGAACAACACATGACATATTGCACCGTGTCATGATCTATTCAGCAAAAATAAAGCCAAAATGGAGAAGCCACGTGTGAAAAACTAAATACACACTGCTTTCATAGGAATTAAGATGCTAGGTTGAATTAGGTGCTGCTAATCAAATACCCTTAAATATGTGATCATCAGCAAGTGTGACCACCTATAAAAGCTGGGAAAAAACCTGAAGCATTCAGGTGTGTGTTAACACAATGCCAAGAAGGAAAGACATCAACAATGATCTTAGAGAAGCAATTGTTGCTGCCCATCAACCCGGGAAGGTTTATAACATAATTTCTAAACAATTTAAAGTCTCTCATTCTAATAGGAGAAAGAATATTAAAAAGTAGAAAACAAAGAAGTTGCCGATCTTCCCATGAGTGGATGTCGCAGCATATTCACCCCAAGGTCAGATTGTGGGAAAAAATCAAGAGTTACACCTCAACAGGCTTTAGTTTGCATGTTAAAATCCATGGCAGTACAATTAGAAAAAGCCTCAACAAGTATGGTTTGTTTGGAAGAGTTGCAAGGAGCAAGCCTCTTCTCTCTAAAAAGAACATCGCAGCCAAGAGAGTAATTAGGAACCACAGGGCTCTGGTGTGAAAATGACCCCAGGGACCCTCAACTTCAACAGCTGGACTGTGTCTTTTTTGACCCCCTTTCCAACAAACGCTCTGGCACACACATGTAAGCACACTTATACTCATACTAACACACATGTACACATTCATTCTAACACACACTCCATCTCACCCCACTTATATGTCCGTGCTCACACACACACACAAATACATATCCATACACACACAATTACACAACCATGCTCGCACACACACATCCATGCTCATATACACACACACACTTACACATCCATGCTCATATACATACATAATATATTATATATATACATACAAACACATATACATACATCCCACCTCCCTCCCACCAGTGCTTACCTCTCATCTCTCCTGCAGCTTTATCTCCAGCTGCTTGAACACTATGACCAGGAGGTCACGTGAAGTAACGCAATCCCGATACGTTCTTGTCTCCCCACACAGGATCAAAATAGTTTAGAAAGGGCCTTACCGACCTGTACTGGTGGTGTCACACCGGGCCCTCTAAAGGCATCAGCCCCGTCGCAGGTGTGCCCCCTGTAGTTACGCCACTGATGACAGCATGGCTTAGGTTTGCAAAGTTGCATCTGAAAAAAACACAATACTTCTGAAACAATGTCCTTTGGACAGATGAGAACATGGTAGAGATGTTTGGCCATAATGCACAGCGCCACAGCTGGCAAAAACCAAACACAGCATATCAGCACAAACACCTCATACCAACTGGAGTCATTGAGTCAACCATGAAGTCCTCTGTATACCAAAGTATTCTAGTGCAAAATGTGAGGCCACCTGTCAGACAACTAAAGCTTGTGTGAAACTGGGTCTTGCAACAGGACAACGATCCCAAACACACCAGGAAATCTACAACAGAATGGCTGGAAAAGAACAGAATTCAGGTGTTGCAATGACCCAGTCAAAGTCCAGACCTTAACCAGATTAAAATTCTGTGAGAGGACAATTCTACCCTAATACTAGCTGTTCGCTGTTTCTCGCAATTCTTGATGAATAGCAGTTAAACATTTGCATGGCTTGGTTGTCACATTAAGGACTCATGCGGGTCATTCTTCCAATTCCTCCATACACCTACTTGCTGGTTAATGTAGAAGCACCAGTATAGCCCTTGAAGTGGCTAGTGATCCAGTTCTCTACCAGGTCACTTTTAACACACACTGAATATCTTTGATTTACATTTTTATAATAACATGCCAGCATGGTGTACTTTTTGCTGCAATTAAAAGCAAAATAAGAAAATAAAAATAATAATAAAAATGTTATGTCATGCAGTTCCCTCCCCAGGTAGCTGCTGGAAACACTCATTTTCTAAGCAGTCCTTTGAATAATGCTCTAGGGTTTTGCATAATTACATAGTAGCATAAACATCCTGTATCAAAGACACAAGGTTGAATTAAAATTCATAAATATTGACAATGCTGAAAAACACAGTCATTTGAAATCTCTCCTGTGCTTTTTATTTTTTTTTTAGCGCTACCCAGGCAGTGAATTCATCATAATGAGAATCTTTCTTATTTCTGCTCTGTATTACCTTCTGCTTTATACGCCTGGCTGGAGTTTAGGGCATAGTCTACACCTTTTAAAATGCTGAACTCCACAAGGTGAGTATTACCACTCTATAATGTATGATGAAGGGGTTCATTAATAATGAACAAGGTGTTCTGCATTCTAGTAATGAGTGTGTACAAATCATGAACTAACAAACCTAATATGCACTCTTATTTAAGTCACATTTATAACCCTTAATTATAGGATCATTGCTCAAATGGCTAATCCAGTCATACCACCACTAGCTTTATAGCAGTAGCCCCGCTCTGTTAGCTACTGCAGGTGGGCAAGCAGTACTGTACCATCATGGCAGATCTTGACCTTTGGTAGGAGGACAGGATACATGCCTAAGACGTATGATTTGGTTTTTTGTTCGTATGTATGCATGTATGTATGTATGTATGTATGTGTGTGAACTGCCTATTCCTTAAAAGCAGCTCTTTACGTAGCAAAGGCTTTGACGCAAATGTCCATCATATGCGACCATACCCATGACACCAGTTATTATAGGTTATTTCTGAACGTACTTTATATAATATGAAGCCCCCTTTCAGCTCATCTAAATTAGTTATCTCATATAAAATAATATATTCTACATTATACTGTTAAAGTGTGAATTTTTCTGCTCTCAGTTGGCTCCGTCTCTGATATAATTGTCTACCTTTTTAATTGATTATGCCTAAAATGCCCTTTTGAACCGCTTTCAACATATTTTGTTTCTAGTAAATGCGCTTTGACTATGATACAATAAGCAGGGAGACATGCAGGAGCCATGGACTGAATTTAATCTTGTATTGTAAGGGTTTTTATTTTACCACTGCATACATTTCCATAGAGAATTATATATGCATGGAAGGTGTGTCAGCCTGGTAGAGGTCTTGTTTGCTTTAAGGTGAAGTGGATGTCTATATTGAGCATGTTGTAGTTTTTAATATACAACATATGATGCGCCAGTGGTTGTCCAACTAGTCTTATATGTCTCTCCCACCCATACCATTTATACCTCTTCTTGCCCATCTATTTCAGATGTTCCTATATGTGACTCCTCAAATGTGGAGAGCAAATTAAAGACGGACATACAGAAAAGAAATGGATTATGTACACATTTTACATGAACATCAGCTATAAAAATCTAACTATACATCTATGTCAGGCATCATTATGAAAAAGAGCAAACCATTGAAGCAAAAGCTGGTCTCTCGTGTCTGTTGAATAGCAGAAATAGCTGTGGGCTTGAAAGCTTTTGTTAACCCCATTCCCAACCGCAAATGAATAGAAATATAGCAAAACATTTTATTCCAAACACACAGTTAAAATTGCCTCTGAGAATCAATGTGTGGGATAAAATGCTGTTGAGTTTTATGACTACTATTTTAATTTGGAAAAGTAAATCTTTTGGGTGGATTTCTTGGATGGCACATGTCAGACTGAGGATTTTTTTTCTGCAAAGGCTATACCAGGATGAAAGTTTGTGGCTAACATAGAAGTGTCCTGGGATTACAACATAGTTTTACTTGTTTAACGAATGTATTTTATAAGGCCTCTTTTTCCATCCAAACTCATCAAACTCCCACTCATTCCACAAAGTCCATCAATGTGAAACAGAAAATGTGGATGACTGGGACTCATTGAGCACCACGTCAATCTATTGAAGCAGCACACAATATATTGATAAATCCATAAAGTGCTGGTGTTGGTGGAACACAACCTTCAATGATTACACATTGGTTTACAATGGCTCCAAATGCAACTGGCTGTTTGATTATATTGGTTATTATTTAACTCTTCAAATGACAATAAACAGGTAGATGCAGAGTTTGACACTTACACATAAACTTTTTTCGTCTAAATTAAAAATATTAGGGGGGTTGACACCCGGCGCTCTGAATAGCATGGTGCATTGAGTGGGGGGCAAAGCGTGAGGGGTTAAGTCTGTGCCAGCTGAGTCTAACTACCTTCTCTGTCGACCTCTTTCTCCAAAAGGCTGTGTGCATGTGGTGTGTGGAGGCTCCGCCCTCATGCGGAGACACATATATATATATAGAGAGAGAGAGAGAAAGTGAGTGAGAGAGTGGGAATGTGTGCTTAAGAATGTGAGGGTTTGTGACAGAGCATGATAGAGTGAGAGTGCATGTGTAAGAGTGAGTGATGGTGTATGAATAATGGCTAGTGAGCATAAGCACGAGTGAGAGAGCGTGCGTAAGAGAGGGCGAAAGTGAAAATGCAAACGAAAATGATGGCAAAGATGAAGCCTTGTTAGGTATGTTAAACAGACTTTTACACATATAAATTAGGCAGGTGGCTGGCATTTATACTATGTTTCAATAAACTGTCAATTTAAACATGCTTAGGCAGTCTTGGTAACCCAACAGTCATAAGCAAAACCAAAAGCTACATCTTCTGATCTCTGATGAGGGTCAGGGTTGGGCACAATGAAACTGACTAAGCAGCAGGTCTGTTTCCACATTCACAAAATGTAATTTCGCACTTTCCAAATCAACAGCAAGACCATGCGTCATAGAGAGGGATTAGTGGTGCTATTCGGAAAACACGCTGAACTGTACAGAAACAACATTTCTCCTGGGAGATACATTACAAGAACAGTGCCCATAAATTAACATTGCGTGTCAAATTCCCTAACTCAGAGAGCAACCAGAGCTTTAGGTTTCTGCCTGAATGAAGCAAAATAAAATAATAGCTGGTTTCTAGGTTATTAATACAGCTTGACAAAAATGCCATGGTTTCATCGGACAAAACATATGTTTTTTCCTCATGTCAGTTTGATCATGCACTAGTGTGTTTGTGTGTGTGTGTGTGTGTATATATATATATATGTTTATGCTTCAAGATGAATAGATTTGACTCACCCCTGGTAATATACTTTGAATGTGTACACAAGATATCATCCTTTCTGTAATACTTTCCACAGCTGCTGGATCATTCTAACAATTGTTACAGGGGCACACCCGGGGCGGATCCTGTATGTGGCGCATCCCCCACCCCGCAACTTTAAAATGTAAAGACACCCACAAAAAAATGAATGTTGGCAAAAATATTTTACAAATTTGTAAACTGTGTGTTACCTGGAGAAAATAAGAAATCTGAAAAAATGATTAACTAATGATAACTAAGTTTAAATGAATGATATTTACTGAACAGATATGGTACAGCATAACCCCCATCACTATGCGTAACCCCCATCACTATATAGTGAGCCAGACATTGATGGTGGTACAGAAAACCCCACACCACTATACACTGAGCCAGACATTGATGTGGTAGGCCTCTGCCCCTGAAGCAGCCGGCCTGTGCCCCCTCTGCCCCTTAACAGCCTGCCTGTCCCATTTCTGCCCCAAAACAATCATAACAGTCACTCACTCATTCAACAACACTTACAGTACTGGGTACTTGTTAGACAAACGCTTCATCCTTGGGGTACTTGCTTTAGACACGCTAACCTATAATACAGCCTACAGTACAGTATACTCACCTCCCAACATCCTACTGAAAAGCAATTGGACATCAAGGCACATTGCCTTCAGCTTATACATTCACACTGAGCACAAGCTATATTTACAACTTCTGCATAGATCTCACAAAAAGCCGTTTGAGCTGCTTGATTTTCTGTGGCCATTGTTCGGTGATTGAACACATTCAGTGCCTCTCTGCAGTCTGATCTTTCTATGCTCATTATCAAGACTGCAGAATGTTCTATCTATTTGAGTCGGATTCTTTAACACCGCTGTATCAAGCAATACCTCTGAGTGTCTTGCACTTTGAGTCTGCTGGTAAATGTTTCCTTTTGATAAAAATGAACCTTTTGAAAGCATTCTTCTTATTCCGTTAGGTCTTCTGTGGACTATGTGGTGTTGGAATTTGGTGTAACAAGTCCTAGAGGTATTATTAAATTGCGTCCACCATTAGACCAATTGATTAAAATATCCTACAAATTCAATTCAGACTTTTTGGAGGGTATGGTAATACCAATTGATTTCTATTTTAGTTTTGCAAAAGATTAAAGACACAAAGGAATCCATTACTACATGATTAATGTTACTAGAGACATTTTTGACTTCCTGGTAACTTTATCTTGATGCGATAACAAAGTATCTCACACTTGGTATGAATGGAAGAGAACATAGAGACAGGAGATAGTTTTCCAGGATACCCTATAACACAATATATATAACAACTTGAGAAGTATTTCACATGTGTGTTATATCAGTTCCATGTGCGCCTAATTTTATTACGAGTTTAGTGTTCCATTATTTAATATAGATTCATAAAGTTATTAACAAATGATCATGCTCCAATAAGATAAAAATTAAAAAAAAAAGTCTTACCTGAGGTAGAGGTTACAGCTACAGAGCTGCGGTTTCAGTCCTATTCCGTGGTGGCAGGAAACCTCTCCCACTGAAATTAATGGGAGCGATGTCTGCAAATGGACACAGGGGTTCCCCGTTCGCCATGTTTGGCAAGCTGACGGTATGTATATCACACACACATGGAGATATGTTAGGCACAGCTGTGGGAGCAAGGAAGGGGCAAATGCATACAGGATGATTCTGCAGACTCTACCCATACAGTACATTTGCACGGGGACGCCATAGATATGTAAGGGGACCTCTCGGCCATCATATTTGTTTTAATGCATATGATGGCTAAAGTGTGCCTTTAACATACTAGAAGAAAACACTGCCCTCCTACACGACCAGGGTTGAAATCACCAGGACTTATGATGGATAACCGGGCATGGTCTGCGGGTGTCCCAACCTTTTTTCTGACATGGGTGTTTAGTCCATTAGTCTTTCCCTAATGATAAAATATGATGCCAGTCATAATCTGGCATCCTCAAAGTGTTATGTAAGAGAGTTTTGCCTAAGATCTTTACCAGTGGTGAGCAATATTCCACTTTTTCTACAATACTATTGTGAGCGTTTGGCTGGTTGAGAGATTTTTATGTATTGGTGGATATAAAAATACAGCACGGGGAATATAACGTTTTTTTTTTTTTTTACACAGAAACATGCAAGTTGAAGACTAAATAATCATACAGAAATGAACAGCTAATATGGATAATGGTTAGCTACAATATGGTGATAAATAGCCATAGTCCAAAAACTAAGAATGTTATCTTCTTACACAACAAAAACCTGTCTGAATTCATCCTGTAGATCATTCATGCTTTAGATCCATCAGTAAATCATAACACATAACACACAGATTTACTGACAATATATAGCAGGGTATGTTAATGATATATATAATATCAAAGAGATGGATATGTATAACGAGTGCTTGTGACTATTAGGTGACAATGAAAACCAAGCATTTTGGATTAATGACTGCATGAATCACAACAAACATATAGGCAAACTTATAATATATTGTCAGGCTCCATAACACATGAAGAAAATATCGTCCTACTCACATTATTATGGACAGCTGCAGTATTCTAATCAACCGTGACATATTCTATACATCTGGATACACAGATCAATAAACTGTGTAGACACAGGGATTGCTCATCTTTCCAAATGGGTTAAAATATGAATTATGCTGTGTATTTTAGACTGAGGCCAAATGTATAACCGATTTAAATCTGTTTGAAAAATTGTAACAAATGTATTTTGTAGCAATTGTTGTGCATATGCTCTTGTTATTGATCATTTTTAAATAAAACATAAGAAAAAGGTCAATAAAAAGAATACTGTATACCCCTGTGGATTTAGAACTGAATACATCCTGTTATAATTTATTGTACGCAGCCTTTTCTAAATGTCATATTGATTTAAGACATCTGATAAAAAAAAGTAGTAAGTATATGAGTCTTTATTTAAAAAAAACAGTATATCATCTCTCTTTATCTATAGGTACATAGACAGATCATGAAGTTGCCTATGCATGATCCACATGGTCTTCTCCTTAAAACTGACCATGCGTAATATTGTAAGTGACCTCTTCTAGCATTAGTGTCAGAATGAAAGAACACTGTTGCCAAAACACAAGCTTACTATGACTTATGATGTGTGGACTTTTTTTTCACCATACAGCTTTATAATTCCTCTATTCTCACAATGCGTGTCGGTATTATTCCTAACTACACCCTATGATACTGGTATATATTATTATTTACACAGCACCAACTACTGTATATCACATGAGAGGTACAGTAAGCGCAGGTATTAGCATTAATGCGTGAGGATCTTCATGCTCTGTGTACATTGTTAAGCACACTATTTAAAATTCTTCAGCACTTATGGTATGGCACTTTGTTTTCAGATTCACATCTTATCCTTCTCGATACTACTTTTATTCTTTTTATGACTACAAAATAAATGTTATTTTATGTGTTAAAAGAAACCCATTGTACTCTAGATACTACTTCCCAATGGGAAAAAAACACTACCACTGAAGACTACCAATAATGGCATCATTTTGCTATGTCTAGGGTACATTGTTTACATATTTTAATGGCAGAAAACAAACTGGTGTCCTAGTGTTTTCTAGAAAGAGGAAGTTGAAGAGCAGCCCCTAGTGGTGGAATATTAGGAGGACATATCCCAGTCTTGTAAGACAGATGGTTACATCAATATGATATGAATCCCTTTTATCAAGTCTTATTTCCATAGCTGTTACACTGGGTATTTTGTTTTTCCATTTCACATCAAATAGCACAAATAAGAGGAAATTGTGACTGCAGGGCTAAGTATATTATTTGCACAACAACCAATTCAAAACAGCTACATTAAATATGCTTTTTCTGTTTATGTCAGGAAATGCATCAATGTAAATTATACATACACATATATGTATAGTTTATTGATAGATATAATAATAAAATTAATAACAAATTAATAAACTGAAAGTCATGTATGTGTAATATAATATATATATATATCATAATATTGAGTAATTGTTCTCTCTGCTACATATCCCATTGTTTGAATGTGAATACACTATTATTCCACAAAAGGGCCAATACAATGCTTGTTCTTAATTCAGCCTATCCCGACAGTGGCAAGAACTGATTAAATGATTTAGTTATTGCTTGTCCTGATTCAGAACACGCTTATATTTTCCACCATATCTTTATACTGAGTTGCCATAAAACACACACATCACCCATTAATATTTCTAAAATCTGAGATCACAGCAGAGATATTTTTAATAATGTATATCTATCACTAAAAAAAACTACCAATATAGTGTAATATTCTGAACATATGGGCGCCTAAGCCTATGGGTTTTTAATCTAGAACCCTTCCTGTGAGTTAATTTATTGGACATTCTTTTAAAGCAATAAAACCCAACAACAGTTTAAAATGGAACCAAATAGAGCTATCATATGCATTAAATTCCATGAATGGAAAAGTGTCCCTATTAAGAGAGGGATTGTCTCACCTAACAGGGACACCATTGGTGGATATGAAGTCAGGAGGACCCAACCTACGCAGTTGACCGCTGTCCTTAACTAGAAGGCCGAGGACCCTGATGTTTGCATTCCACAGACGGGGTCAGTGTGTCAACTCCACTCACAAGTAGGATTGGTCTGTGTGGTAGATAGCAGGGTGACACCTATGAAAAGAGGCTTGCGTACATAGCCGTCATTGGCATCGGAGGAGGGGGCAACCCCATTAGAGAAATGAAGATAAGAAGCCAACTGGAGAAAGCAGCAGAGAAAAGAGAAAAAGTAGCTTATTCAGAGTAAGGCTAACTAGACATAAGAGAACTGATAGTCCAGGGGAGTGGACAAAAAATATATTTAGTTAATATCTGCACTCACCCTGCTGACCAGAGTGGTTTGCATCTGCTTCTCTTATCGCTCTCTCTACAGCTGGATCTCCTCGCCTATTACCTGACAAGCTGCTCCTTCACAGACACAGTCCTTGACCTGGACACAAACAACAGTTTGCATAGCACTGCAAGACACACACAAGCTTTTATTTCAAATCATACATTAGCACGCACAGTAGAGATTACGTTAAATACTACCAGGCACCTGAAACTTCACTTCATTTCCCATGACTCTCAGCCAGTCTGGTATGTTAAGCATCATGAGAAAGTGCATCCCATGATTCTCAGCCATCCATTTTATTGGCTGAACAGGACTTCTACTGCCAAACGTGTCCTATGCTGCTCTAGGCCTTTATACACATTTGAACTACCCTTAGAATGTTTGCAACATTGCTAATTTATTACTGCTGGTAACTGTAGATTGGGGTTGGGGGGTGCACTAAGTCTACAATAGAAACACTGACATTTGTTGACTGTATCTACAATAAAATTCAGCCAGCCATATTGCTGTCTGAATTTCATGGGGATTTAAATTGTAGACTGGGGTTGTGGTGGCCTCCACTACACAATAACTTTTTGTTGTTGACTACAGCTCCCTGATATACAGTCAGCCATTACTGTCTGAACAATATGGGGTAGTTGTGGCAAAAATTTACCACCCTAGCTACCGCAAACTAAAGCTCTTATGTTGCGCAGGTCCATGATAGTCTGTTAGCTACTACTACCATTGTCATTTTTCCTATTAATGGGTAACTACCATTTGCCATAAAACCCCTCTCCTGAAACAACAAATTTATGCAATGGGGTTGAGTTAAGAGGTATTGGGGTGGGGAGAGGGAAAGTTGAGGATTACATTTTGCCCCCCTAAAAAAATCCTGCAGCCACCCATGCTTGCCTAAGGCACTGTTAGCATTAAAGAAAGTCATGGGAATACTGCCAGCCGTGCCACTTATATTATAACACAGCACAACAACCTAAGAAAGGACAAATAAGGGGAGATGTGGAGGAACTGGGTCCTGGTCCATTCAATCTTGCAGTTGCGTACTTTTCTGGCATGAAATGTTAATGACATCCCATAGCTTCAAGAGTAGATATATACAAAAAGGCATTCAACAAAGTATGGAACCGAATTATATTTCTAAGGAAGAGAAAGGTTAGGACAAGAGGCCATAGGTTAAGACTAGAGGATGAGAGGCTTAGAATATTTTACTTTGCTGAGAGGGTGGTGGCTAAGTGAAACAGCCTCCCAGCAGAAGCTGTAGAAGTTAATACAGTAAGGGAATATAAACATGCATGGGATAGGTATATGGCTATCCTGACCAAGGGCCAAATGAGGTTTGAGATTTTTACATCAGGAACAAAATGGACAGACTAGATGGTTTGTCAGATTATGATGTTCTTAAAACACTTTGCAGATGTAAGGATGTGATTGAGTCTGTAGTTCGTTTTACATATCTATAACAATAACATGGACAGAATTCTTTCGAAAAATATATTTAACTTAAATTGCAAAAAGCTCAATACAGCATGTGCTGAAACATAAAAATACATAGGCACCAAGTTCATTTTAAATCTGGCAAGGATTAGTTGGCAACCTGAAAGCTAAGCGGCAATTACTCCCTGAACACAAAACTCAAAATAACACATCTGTGCTTGTTTTGTTTTTCCTACATATCCTCACGAGGACTGTTGGGAGCCCATAGGGAAATGGTAACGACTGTTTGGTATCTCAGGGCAAGGCACCACAAAAATAAAAAGGATTTTCTGTGAACTGCACAGGACAAATAATGGAAGAAAGCATTCCCCTTTATTAGTGTCGGCTCTTGATTTCATTTCTTATGCTTTTTCATATATAAAATTTTGAGTTTCAGATAACAGTGCTCAACAGTGACAGCAGATGCAGGTGATCACAGGTGAAGGGAGGGATACTTCTCTGTGTCTGCGCTAAAAAATGTCTTTGCCAGAGATGGAAGAACCTGGCCCAGGGATCTATACTGTCACAATAATGTTTATATGTAACTGGCATGGAATTTGACTAAAACATTTTATTTTTCCCAGTGTCCATAAACAATTGTCTGTCATTCATAGGTAGGATCTCACATTTAAACAATGCTCAATTGGTACTAAGGGGCCCAAAGTGTGCCAAGAAAATGTCCTCCACACCATTACACCACCAGCCTGAAACATTGGTACAAGGCAGGATAGATCTATGCTTTCGTGTTGTTGACGCCAAAGTCTGACCGTGCCAGACCAGGCAACGTTCTTCCAGGCTTCCATTGTCCAATTTTGGCCTGTGCGAATTGTAGCCTCAGTTTCCTGTTCTTAGCTGACAGGAGTGGTATCCGCTCTGCTGCAAGGTTCGACGTGCGTTCAGAGATCGTATTCTGCATACCTTGGTTGTAACGATTGGTTATTTGAGTTACTGTTGCCTTTCTGTCATCTTGAACCAGTCTGCCCATTCTCCTCTGACCTCTGACATCAACAAGACATTTTTGTCCACACAACTGTGGATATTTTCTCTTTTTCAGACCATTCTCTGTAAACCCCTGGGGATGGTTTTGCAGGAAAATCCCAGTAGATCAGCAGTTCCTGAAATACTCAGACCAGCCTGTCTGGCACGAATAATACCCATGCCACGTTTAAAGTTACTTAAATCCCCTTTCTCCCCCATTCTAATGCTCGGTTCGAACTTCAGCAAGTTGTCTTGACCACGTCTCCATGCCTAAATGCATTGAGTTGCTGCCATGTTATTGGCTGATTAGCTATTTGTGTTAACAAGCAATTGAACAGCTGTACCTAATATAGTGGCCAGTGAGTGTGTGTATATACACAGTATGTTGATACTGATACTAATACATGCAAGTATACTGTGTGTGTATACATATATATTTTAAACTTCGCCGACGCCCCCCCCCCTGGTACTTACCTTTAAAGAGTCCTGCGGTGAGTCTCCCTGCTCTGCCACGGTGCCGGCTTGTAATGCTGAGCACCGGAAATTGATGCCACTTATGGCGCTCAGCATTACAAGCCGGCACCAAGACCGAACAGGCAGACTCGCCGCAGAGGAGAGAGAGAGGGGCGCCGAGCGGGTAAGCGAAAACCACTCCGTGCCCCTCTCTCTCTCTCTTCCGCTTCAAAAAAGTGCCGCCCCTTCTAAAGTGCCGCCTGGGGCAATTGCCCCAGTCGGCCCCATTGTAGGGCCGGCCCTGTATATATATACATATACAATATGCTTGCATGTATTAGTATCAGTTGACTATAAATTTTGTCAACTTTACGTCATCACATGGACATGCTTTGTCCTCTCAAATGCATAAGGTGTAACTATGGGGCCTAACAGCGGTTTGCTCAGGGCCCCTGAAACATAAAAAAATGTATAGGAAGTACTCTGAGGAATCCCACTATGCATTTGCTTGAAAAAAAAAATGTTGAACTTTTGGAATATCAGCATCCTTAAAACTTTTCAGGGATTTGACAGGTAACCTCAGTGTGTGTGTCTATAAGTTATATTACAACGTGATAGGCCATTTTATATTGTATTGTCCATTTAATGTATCCGTCAATCACAATTTACATTAGATATCTGTGTAATGTTACCCTGTTACCTCAAAGAATTATTCCCTGTCTATTGTTAGAAAGGCCAACCTGTTAGTGTATCTATATATATACTCCAGTTTTCGTTACTGGGTAAGCTATAAGAAAGCTGTGATAACAGCGAAGGTGTTACATGTGTGGGAGGAGGTGGTGCTTAGTTCGATGCTCTTGTCCCATTGCATGTGGCGGCAGCTCGTCATGTTTGGTGAGGGCAGAAGTGAAGTGTTATACCAGGACAGATGGAGAAATGCTGTATTTGTGACAATGAGTCAGTGAAATGCTGGCTGCCACATCTATCCTCATCCTTTCATTAACAGCTGTTCCATCAACAAGGACAGCTTAAAAGATTCAAGTGAAAATAGCAATAATGATTATATATATATATATATATTCATATATATGTATATATAATTCATATATATATATATATATATATATATATATATATATATATAGCTATAGAAAGACATGCATATTATTTTTCAATTTGAAAATAACCAAATCTGCTTGAGCGTCAAATCTAGGAATTATTATTATTATTATAAATTATTATTTATGCACCATCAGATTCCGCAGTGCTTTACAATGGATAAACAGGACATAACAAATATTATAACAATTTTCACTGTAATAAAGAAAAGGTAAGGAGAGCTAAGGTCTTTAGTTTTGCTCCTATAAACTTGCCTTATCTACAGCACTGGGGGGTTGCTGTTGTTGTCAGCCATGTGATATTTTGGATGACTTTTCCTCGCCAAACACCACACTGAGCTTATTCTTTATGGAAATGCTAATGAAGTCCAGCTTGCACAAGAAACCATTTCCTCCATAGCCTTTAATTAGTCAGAGTGTCAAGCTGGGAGTATTATTAGGAGTCAGGGTGTGTGTCTAGTAGACTAGGCCACGATAATAGCGCTCTAAAAACATATTTTTATTACTTTTACCAGTAACAAAATGTGGTGAGAGTTTTAATGAACTCTCCCTTCTCCTAAACCTACCCTTACAACTATTGTCTGAACCCATTCTGAAATGTTTTATCTAATATAGTGGTCAGTGTTAAAAAAAGTTTCCTCTTTTATACATCATGAATCTAGCCCTGTCGAGTGTATTCACTAAACCAGGAGAGTTACACATTCCAGGTCTATGTTATTATAATTTTTATGAAGGGACAGGAAAGGGGAGCTGCTCCTTAAAGAAGGGCCAAGCGAGTGCATTGTTAAAACAATGAGATTAATTTAAAGTGGTTGAGATTGCACACAGCTACTAAACAATCCCTACCTGTTCTTCATAGTCGGAATCTTTTAATTATACTTATACTCTCCAAATACATTTACCCTTCTCTGTCTCGTTGTACATTTGCAAATTAATAAACATATCTTGCTCTGCATGTATTATTTCTGTATAGAATGGATGTTCATAAGCAAAAATGAGCCATTCATTTAAATGATAACTTCCAGATTGCATATAAATGAATTCAAGAGAATTGGACAACAGAAAGAAGTGCTCTGTTTTCTTGCTCAATCAGTTTTAAATCCATTATTCATAAAGTAGCTTATTGCGTCATTGTACTTAAGGGCTTGAGCAATAGCATAGATCACAATGACTGAAGCACCATAATCTATATTTGACTTTTTATATTTTCATTGAAAGCAAGTAACATAGTTTCACATGATATATTACCCACAAACCTACGCTAAGCCAGCTAATGATATTGTTATGTAAAACAAATCCCTCAATAATGTCCCTTAACAATCCTTTAAATAGCTTTCCCACGTTTACTGGTCTACAGTATCAAGCCTCAGATTGTATTCCTGTTTTGAAAAATGGCACAACATCTGCCCTTCTCTTTGTCCAGCATGACACCATCAGATGAAAATGAATCCTTGAAATGTAAATATAGCATATGCATTAAGAACGCCACCAACATTCTGTGCATGTGAATATGTTGATTTCTTGGAAATTGTAAGAATGCATTTTTTTTTAAACTTAATAACATATATCAGAGTTAAGCAACATGATGCCTATCCATTCCCAAATTGTTTCTGGAGCCAACCAGAGACTGGTCTAATAGTACTTGATGTTCATCTGAAACTGATAGGACTGGCCCTAATGGACGCATATGTCTAGAACTGTAGGTTGCGAAATATATCATTTTCTGCACTGTAGTAGGAAAATCACTTACACGTTTCATTACAATGCAACTGCATTACAAGATACCAATATACTTAGCCTAATGTACAGTATACATCTACGAGAAGTATACTTATTAACCTAAGACACTGTACTTCCTATTTTCATCAAAACATGTTGTTGAGTTACTCCAACAATATCCCCCAGATGATCGTTGATATGATCTAATTTAACACTATCAAGTGTGTATAAAACTCTGAAAAACAGTCCTGGTAAAAGTCACAGATTGGTTTGGGGGTTGTGTAATCTTGTTTTCAGATGGGACCAGATGTCTATACCTCTTGTTCGTAGGAGCCGCATGATTATTCACCTCCATTAAGTTATCTTTTTCTTTTAGTTAAGTGGCTGAGTAGACAGTTGTTGACTGGTACTGGTAACCACTGTATGGGTAATGTGACAAGATGGGACTTCAATTCAAGACAGGAAGTTGTGTAAATAATACTAATGGTGCCACATTGATACATAGCTGTGCATCCCTGGGGTAAATTTTAAACTAGATATTTCCAACTAATTAACAATTAAATTGATCAAGCTACGGGTAGTTCTAAACAATTAACTTAGATATACTGCCTTCAGTCCCTACTGAGGATATGTCGGGACTGTTTGCAGAAGCTGGCAAATTGTAATTCACAAAGCATTCTCCCTCACAGCACCCGCACTTTGTCCCAATACTTAGCACAGTAACATAGTGGAGGTTCTTTTTTTTTTTTTACAGTATTAAGTTAAGATGAAGTGGATTCATATGAAATATAAAAAAGTAATTCACTATTTAGTCAATGTTTACTCATGTCACGGCCAAAATTTATTCTTCATATCAAGAACACTAATGTTTCTGTATTAAACAAGAACAAAAAGTCATACGTTCATTCTATCTTAAAAATTAAGCATTGCTGAGGTAAAATTATCCATTCAAAAGATGCGACAACATCTCAGAATCGTCCTGCCCTTATCCAACGTTACAAATAGGTAAATAAAATTGTCACAAAATGCTAAGGAATGGAATGGACCCAAAACAGATTATAAGAAGCAGCTTTTTTTATTAGTATATTCATTCTCTTACCTGCTTTATACCTTTAAAGACCAAACAAAACTTTACAAAAAAAAAATACACAAAGGCCATAAGGTTGCTTGGTTTCAACTGGCTTAACAATATTATAAATTAAAACTACATATGCATTTAGTTGTAAAAGGGTGTTATACCTAAATACTTCTTGGGACTCTCTCAGAGTCAAAGTGGCCTGTAACATATTCTTATAATATCTCAGGCAAATGTTGCGCTGAATAGAACATGTCTAGGGTGGAATATGATAATGTGCCTTTCTGAATATCATCTTCTGCATACAGTTCTTCCTAAACACTCACATTATGTTATTAAGTGCAATTCTGTTATGTAAATGGTTTAGCAGAACTTTCTAGTAACAGTCACTTATTCACTTTGGATTCCTGTCACGTAAATGTTTCTGGTGAACAAAAAAAATTTATCAAAGACATCAATCTTCAGGTTCGGAGAACTTCATTATTTGGATATACAAAGACCCCCTAATTAAACATTTGGACAGCAAGACATTGCTCTTCTTGAAACCACTATAAATTCTAATTTCTGAATCAATTTTGTTAATAATAATTTTGTATAGCTAAATGGATATTTTAGATATCGCTATCATTCCCACAAACACCAACTCCACCTGGTGCTCTAGATAAAGACCCCACTCAGAGAGCGCACTTGTGCAATAGATGTCATGGGAATTGAGGTTCAACGTAGTACTCTTAGGGAGGTAATGGGGGCCTGCTTATACAAGACTACAGAGATGAACTTACAGTGACTGTAATGTCCACTTACTTATTACTTAAATTACAGGAATATTTCATGATCTTCTTTAATGTTCACTGAGTTGGTATTTCTTAAAAAAATGTAATACTGCAGGAAAATAGGAAAAGGAATCTTGTGGAGTCTTTTAGAAGATTGTTCTACAATCAACAAGATGATCTTTAGCACTCAAATGCGCTTTCACAGTGAAATATACTTATTTGTTTAAATAGATTAAGATAAAGCACTGATACTATTTATTTCATGTGCTGATGGCCAAATCTCTTAGCCTCACTAGGGCCCCTGTAAATGAATAAATGTGCGTGAATGGCAATTCATATCTAGATGTGTTTAATACTTATTTCATGCTGGCCAGCAACAAATATTTCTAAAATTTGCCATGGTATGTTCACACATTTACTTGTAAAAGCAGATCGGGTCGGATTGTCTCAATTTAAGAGTCAAGTTATCCAGAGAGTATTCTTGACATAACCACATAATTTAATGAAGATGTAGAGTAATGAGTGCTTACTAAAAATGGATTCTTTATGGTAAAACCATTGCAAACCTTAGAAAGCAGTGTCTGTCAAGCCACCATGAGATCTATTCCTGCTCAGACATTACATCATTAGCTAAAGATTTTGTTGAAAAAATGTCTAAAACAAAGTACTTTAAGGACTTTTTCAAAAGTAACAAACTTGTAACAATTTTGTTCTGGTCATAAATATACAGAGAGAAATGTTGATAAGACAGTATTTAAGGCACGTAACAGTCTTTGAGAATACAGAAGATTCAGCCAACTTAAATTAATGGTTCTTTCCCTTGTTTAGTCCGTAAAACTGTACAATTACACAAATGTTGTGCTGCAGATACATCTTCCAAGCAATCCACCAGTTCATCTTCACACTAGTACAATGATCTTTTCACCAGGACATACCCCCAAAAAATGTTATTTATTCATTGAACAAAGTCTCTATTAAAATACACTTGGAAATTGACTAAAAATATTTTCTTTATATTAAAGAAATTTTTGAGAGAGTCATCAGAACAGATTTGTAAGCGTTGTTTGCGGAGGGCTTCGAGACTCATGTACATCTAAGCTGCCAGGCACCGATGTTAGTACGGAGGTCACAGTTGGCATGGTAGGGTTTGTTAAGTCTGTTAATGTGGTTGGAGTGCTTGAGGGGCTCATTGAGGCATTAGATATTTCTGAAGCTGGTCCTGAAGGAGTCCCAGCTTGAAGTGTGGAATCTGAAGTTTTGTCCACTCCATTGTTTTCTTGACGCAGGAGGTTCCTTCTGAATTTGGCCCTTGCATTCTGAAACCAGACCTAAAATAAAAGTCACATTGTGTTAGATGATGGGCGCACGTTGGAGCTAACAACTATAAAAAATATAAAGAGTGACACAAATCAAAAAATAATGGCCAGTATCTAGTTATGTGGTTTCACATAAAATTTGTTTCACAAATTTGGTTTTGTGGATATAATTTGCTCATAAAAGTGTGTCAAGTGATGACATACAGCTAAGGCACCTTTGAGCACAAAACTTCTAGTATCATTCCACAGTCTTAAAAGGCTCTCAAAACTGTTTTTGTTCTGAACAGGTCAAGAATGAGAGAGACTGGGTAGAGCATGGTCAAAAGAGGGTAGAGTGTGGTAACTAAACCATCCATTCACCTCACTATAAAGTGGTCTTTAGAACAGTACCAAGGTGAACATTTCACCTCAGGGTACTTACTAAAGTATTTAAAGGAACAACACTCATTGCAGGAATCCTCACTGGCTCAGATCTCTATTCGTCCCTAAATAACACCCCCCCCCCTGCATACATTTGACAGATCATCTTGCCCACAAAAGCAATCACATGGTTCAGACATGCATAGTCCATCAGCACATAACCAAGGGATTTGCATCTCAAGTTACCAAAGCTAAGCATAGGTCATGGTGTAGGGCAAAGAAAACAACCTATCTTTGCAGGCACAAAGCTCAATCTGTGAATTCCTGCATAGGAAGTGATGGAAATATATATTTGAAGAAATAATTTAAGTCAACAATGCAAAAAATTAAGGTTAATTGTTTGTCCACAACATAAAAAATGCTCATATATAATCTCAAGTACCCATATAAAAATCAGTTGGCTACCTGTAAGACTCTTTTGGTTAAACCTGTCTTCTGAGCTAGCTGTTTTAAGTCCTTTGCATCCGGGTTGTGGTTAATTGCGAAGTACGACTTCATTGTTCGTAGCTGATGGTGTTTGAAGGAAGTCCTCATGCGTTTGGTTTTCTGGTTGGGTGTGTACTGCTGGTCTCTGTCCATATGGTCTCCATCATTTTCATTACAGCTAAGTGCTAATCGAGACAGCACAGGAGATGTTATTAATTACAGTACAAGGCGCCTACATAGCATATTCACATGCAATGCATGTTCCATCAATTGCACATTTAGCTTGGAGTTGGCTTACAAAATACAAGGCCATAAAACCAAATAGTATGATCCATTATTAGCAACAATAAACGTTAAACATGCATTTCTATAATAATATTTATATATCATGGATGAGGGTGATTATTTTTTTTAATATATGAAAAAAGCATTTAGAAGCAGAATCATTTGTGAAGCTGTATTTTTGTAACTTTTGTAACTATATAATGAAATGCTTCAATTAATTGGATGATCAGTTTTGTAATGCCTGAAAAGTATATAATATATATTATAATATAAAGTCTATAATGTTTGAAAAGTACAAAATAAAGCAAACTTTAGCACTCCAACTCTAGTTTTGAGTACCTCCCATGATCAAACCCAATCAGTCCCTCGCCTTGTATCGCATTCTTCCCCTACTATAATAGCGCTACAGAATCTGCTGGTGCTCGATTAATAAAATATAATGTAAGAATAAATTCCTCACACAATCCTTCTTAACAGTGACATCGAGGCATTACATGCCTTGGTGGTAAAAATACCCACCAAGAATTCATGCACATTACATTTTACTTAATTCTTTTCATTCTACAACCCTAGCTAATCAAAAGCTGAAGTTCCAAGATTTTCTTAGCTCTTGGTTAGATTGTATTACATTTACAGGCACCTACCCACCCTCTAGACCTTTACTGATTTATGTACCAGTTAATTAAAAAAAATATATAGGTTATGAATTCTACACAAGAAGAACTAGAGGACATGATGATAAAGATTGTATTCCAACATAACGTAACCCAACAGACATAAACACAAAAAAATCAACATTGTGTGCTGTTATGGAAGAACAGTGCATGACATACATGAATATACACTACAGTATCTTTATGTGATGTTTAATGAAAATATTTTTAGATGATCCCAAGTCTAAAAAATCTCATGTGTGTAAAAATAAAGCGAGTGCTTCCCAGCTATAACCATGTAACAGCACATTCTATTTAGGTAGACTTAAATTGGATGTCTCTCGCTACCCTCTGAATTCCAGTCATAGCTTTGAGAAATGTATCATGTCCACAAGCCTTCCATGAAAAAGATTCCCTGTTTTAACTCTTACACCCTCGTAGTCAGAATGCAGATATATTGGGGGGCAGTGGTCTGTGGTCGAGGCAGCTTTCCCCATATAGAAAAGACACCCCTGTGAAAACTGTGCTGTGTCTGACCCATAATTTGGGGTGATTTTGTTTGTTTTGAATGATAGAATTGATCCATATAGTTTGGCTATTTGTTCCTGCTGTCAAAACATCAAACCTTCATCAGCCCTTGGTCTTGTCTTAGATTACGAATACCCTGTTCTATGCATGTTTAAATCCCCTCACTATATCAGCCTCTGTGAGGGAATTTACGGTAAATATGCGTTGGATAGGCCTATGGCTTTTAGCATCTGTGCTAGGATTAGCACACTGATTTATAAAGATAATACTGCTTTAAGAGTCTCGAATCCCGTCCTTACGAATGGTATAATAACAGATTTTGCCGCTATGGATTAACAACATCTATTCCAGATAATTAACTTGTGATTTATTAAAAAATAGCCAGGGGTGTTTTGCCTCTGGATAGACGTATCTCAGCAGTCACTAGTTGTTCATGCCACTGTTTGACATGAATATGTTTCGAGGTGCACTTCTGTAGCGCCCGTATATTTCCAAAGCAACATGCTACTTTAAACTACTTCAAATCACATAATTACAGGATAAATAGGCAGTATTATCCACGTATTGCAAAGAGCATAGCTAATTAGGGGAGCACAGATTTAAGTCTTGCAGCAAATGCTGGGACAGCAGGGTATTGGCAAACTGAAACTAAACTGAAAATAGGGACTGTTCCTGGAAATTCTCGTTGGTTGGCAATTATGCAAGAATATTCTTCAATACAGATTGGGTATCTTTAGTCACTGTGACAAACACCAGGTTATTTCTAGGCCTACACTGTCACTAACATATATATAATATATTATATATATATATATTACACATATTTTATATATATATTAATATATATTTATGTATATATATATCTATCAAAAATATACAAAGCTTACTGTTTCAATATATGATACCATTTTCCCTAAAGGGATACATTTTCCATTTAATTCTTTGTTGTGTTTCTTATGTACGTTTAGCTTAATTTGTTTTCTTTTTTTAATACAAATAATTTGAATACATATGGACAGTCATTACCATTTTCTTTCTAGGCCATCATTGTATCCCTATTTCTGTGAGAACCTCTAAACTGTCTCAGGGAACAGCTGCCTCTTCATGTCATTCTCCCATTCACAAGTTCCTAGTGCAAATTATAGGTAATACAATGCATGTAAGACAGACAGAACCAAATTCCATAAGGCCATATACAAGCTACCCTCATCATCATAGCTCTTTATTAAAAATGTAAATCTATCTATCTATCAATCAATCTATCTATCGTGTATTATATGTATTGAAATAGTTGTTTTTTTGCTTTTCTGTTTTATACGTTTAGAACCGATGCTATTAATGTAGTAGCACGTATCAAATACAATATTTAATTTTTGAATGTGTATGTGGGGTTACGAAGAGTAATATAAAATAAAATCGGGTCTTGCTTGATCTGTAAAAGAGCTAGATTTGATTCACTGAGATACATTTTCCAATAGCCTACAATAGAATGAAATGCAATAAATTTTAACCCATGGGTCTGGATCTGGCCTAAACTGTTTCCACTCATTTATTTTTGGTTCGCATGCCAAGACAGTTTGGGAAATGTTCATGAAGGCAGATTATCATGAAAATAACAAACAAGAAAAATGATGTTTTGCCCTGTAGGACTATGTAATTGTCTACATAACACTCCTTCTTTTGTAGCTTGGTCTTGCTTTACAATGCTGATCTCTAAAATCCATGACCAACAAACCTATCTATGAAGCTTTTTACCCTTTGCCAGTGGCAAAATCATCAGGTAAGTCTGCCATATAATTTATTAGTTATAAAAATAGATATAAATATGGTGCATCCAAAAGGAACCTCAGGGAAATATCACAATGGCTACCAACCAATAAGACATTTCAGCACCTACTATTCCCATTACCAAACTATTATTATTAAGTGTTGAAGTCCACGTGTTTGGTCAAAATTGACAGAGGATAATTGGGAGGGTCTGGGGCTACTATTTACCGCCTCCTTCAACACCCCCAAAATAATGACGCTGTAGACACACGCCTAATGGGAAATTCAGTCAGGCATATTACTAATCACAATATTAAAGAAGAAATAAAGAAACGTCCACTATAATTTTGTTTTCGGATAATATCTAAGAAAAGTGAGAACGTTTCATAAATGAAAATGAGATGGTCTCACGAACCCATAGATAACAAAAATGCAGTAATAAATATACACTGAGTGGGTATAAAACTATTATATGATAAACGTCCTCACTCATGCATACAAGATACTAACACAGGCGACTAAGACTAAAAGCTTCATCTGGAGCACCTTCCTCCTCAAACAATAATCAAAGTAGACCTTAAACTATAATTTTATAACTTAAGTAACCACAATTGCAATGTTCAAAACCGGGCACGAGTTAATCTCCCTGATAACCAGATACCATAACTATTCGATAATGGTGTTTCAAGAATTAAAATCAGAGTAATAACCCGAGAGATCTTTCACAGCTCTTTACTTTCCCCAGGATCAGACAGCTCATAAGACAACACAGCCCACAAAATACAGTGCATGTGCTACCAACATGTTCTAGCAAGAAAGGGTTAAGAGACCTTTGTGTTAAAATTACAAAAAAACATGCAGCCTTTCCAATTGTAGGTTTTCAGCGAGACACAGTATTACTTTGTTATTGTAAAATGTGCATCTATTCTTTATTTAGGACACTGGATGTGTACAACCCGTGTACATGGATGTGTAGCACATCATTACCATTTTCTGGAATCGCATTGTTTTTGAATTATTCAAAGGAAAATGGAGCAATGTCATTATTCCAGAGGTAACACCAGGAAAACTTGAGAATGTTGCACACTTGAGAAGGAGCAGCTTGCTTTTGAAAAAGATCCTGTAGTGTGATGTGTTACCGCTCTTGGCTTCCCTCTCCAGCAACATGGAAAATAATGTACTGATTCTGTAAGATCTGGCCAGAAGCATTTTCAATTAGTTAACTTACCAGAATGGTAAAATGAAGAAAGAAAGCATTTGCCTTGTGTAATTGCAAGCATAGATTGAAGGCAAAATCTACTTTGTTTATTTTTTTTTATATTTTAATAAGATTATACCATTTATAATACAATAGAGAAATGCCTAATATGCCTAATATTACTGACTTGTAAAATGGGAATAGGTCTTGGACCTTGAAAAAAAACATGAATTGCTTTATGATGTGCGTGACCATTATGCATATGCAGGCTCAGTCAATATATAAGTATGGACGTCTGAGGTTTTTGTTTTCACGGCCAATTATAATAAAGCACAAAAGGATCAAGGCCTGAGATTAGAACAAGTTTTTGATGTGAACAACAAGATTGTTTTCTCAGTGTCGTATCAAGATATACACATGAAAACACGTTAGCACAATGTGTGCTCTTTATCTGCTTTTTGTACAATATTAATGGTAGGATAATGCTTTTCATGAAATTGCCATAGAAATTGCTTATGTAAATCTATTTGTACTAAAACATAATATAATTGTGTATTATACAAGTTCTATGGGCCTACTGAAAGGTAGCACAACTTGAACACCTTCTTCGTCTCAAAACTCCAAAGCCAACATGACAATCACCCTGGATTATTTATTGTTATTATTATTATTATTGAAGGAATTGTAGCCTAAATTACAATTAAGTAAAACAGAGATTATTATTGCGCTATGTTGTAGAGCAATGGACTACTGAAGCTCAATCAGAATTATCTATAGTGCTGAACAGGCTCCTGATTCCCTACTGTATCTATCTGTACAGCTTACAGTGTGCCAAGAATGATATAATATATTGTAAGATCTTTGCAGTCTCCAGTGTATGGCTTAGTTTTTTTATTATTTAAAATCTACTCTAAAGAGATATTTTCGGGGATAAATTAAAGCAATGTTTATGGAATTTTTAGGGAGGTGGGAGAGAGGTGATATCTCGGGGGACCTTGAATGTAGTTTGACCCTAGACAATGGTGGCAGTAAACGGGTTAATTCTTGCACTCTCATGAAGGAGCATTCACTGTGAGTTCCAACTCTATTATTGGAATGGAGGGAGGGCGATATTACTTACTGCGGCGTAAACAACCATGAGAATTTGAAGGTATGAGTTGGCTGATTGGCTGCCAAAGAGCACAGAAGCTGGCATTGGTCCACTGTGCTTTACATTATTAACCCATTAAGCCTTCTCAGCTGCATTCGATTTGAGGTCCAATAGAATGAATGGGCTGGTAGCTCTACGCCGTTTTTAATAACATTAATTTTACTAGTTATTTTTAAGCGGGAAAGATTTGCTTTATATTTCCCTTTTAATAATTTGATATATTTGACAATTTTCATTGTGGTCTAACATTAATAATTTTGACGTTTAAGATTTAAAACAAAAAAAAAAACATTTCCTGCTGGGCTGTGCATTTGATTTTTTTTTTTTTTAATAAAAATAAATGTTCAGAACAGAGAGCCTAAGAAAATTATCTGGAAACCAAAATATATGTGGTTTACAAACTGGTTTCAATTTTCAGCAGTTTCTTTGGGCTCATTCTAAAAAAAAAAAAATCAATTGCTTTTGAAAATAAATCTAGTATTAGCCGCAGCCAAAACTAACTGACTTGTCTCCAAAGGACAGCAAAACTTGTTATTGTAATAGTGACACATGAAATCTGTTGATTGCTTGCAAAGTACTCTGGCAAAAGCATGCGCCAATTCATTTCATTTTGCAACGTACAAAGGGTGTGCACTCCTAAAGTGTTCCACGGATTTAACTAAAAATAATTCCTTTCTTCGCTAAAAAATTCCAAAGAATTCTCTTCTATAAAAATTTGCAGAAACACCTTGTTAATAATAATTGCTCCATCGACCCTATAATGTCAAGTTGGGAGAGTATGCTTTTCAGGATTTTGTTAAAATTCTTTGTTAATAAATCATAAACATATGGCCTAAGGGGGTATATATTCTGTAACAGTGCCTTGTAACGCAGTCCAACGCTACACATCAGTGCAAAAGCCAGTAAGAGATGTTTTGAGAAGCAGCAATCTGTACCTTGTGCTACTTTTCATATAACACGAGAAGGATGCCAGTATAATCACACTGAGGATACGGTTTTAAGCAACAATTGCCTCCAGAGATCACTTGTGTTTCTTTTAAAACTCATCTTTAGTTGTATTGCGGTACTGCCTGTTTTCCAAAGAGATTGTGTTTTTTTTTTTTTAATAATGCCAATGGCTGGCAGACATGGTGAGAAAACTATGGATTTTGAAAGCAGTTTATTTTTAGAAAATATTTTATACAGCCGGTGGTTTCAGATTTGTTCTACATAAAGAATTATTTTATAATAGGGAAATACAATGAAGTTCATTGTGAAGCCGGCTTTAGTTTGTGCCTTTTGTCTTACTAAAGCCTAGCAGGGTAATCTACTTCTGGAAGCAAAGGTGGATGTACACTTCACATGACCCAAAATATAAGTCAATAATTTATGTTTGTTTTCTTCAGCTTGGGAAATTTGTTGTGCCAGAAATTTTAAATTTTAAAATTTAAAAAAAAAAAAAAGTTTTCATGAAATTCTTAGTACAACATATTGATCTTATTTTCTGTTTTCCAATTTCATTTTAAGTATTGTCTACCCATTTTTTTTCCCGGTAAGTCTAAGGAATTTGTTCATGTAATAAGGAAGGGGATAACCAGGAAGATACAACCGTATACAACTGAATACTTTGGGCTTTATGATCTGACCTATATGTGTTCACTTTTATTACTGCGTTTAAAGAAAAGTTAATGATCACTCTGTATATACATGCAATTGGTTGCTTACTTTTTACAGGGTAATAGGAAGCATTAAATAACATATGTGAAATAAATCATCAATAAAACTTTAGCTAAAGAAACAGATACATTTTCAAGATGCCAAAGTCTTAGCTGACATGATTTACAATACTAAATGTAATATATATGTAATGTAAGCCTCTCTTGAGTGTATGTATGTATGTATATATATATATATATAAAATATATATATATATATCCTACTTTCATGCATTAAGTTCACTCATTATATAAAATGTAAGAATTAATTTTGACTTGTACAAGCAAAATAATACAAGGTGAGTTGAGCAGACATAATTCATTTCCAACACACACAGCTTGTAAACTAAGATGTAAAGTAATTCCCATAAGTATAGCTAGATTTCACAGCATTAACTCTTTCTAAGTTATTAAAACACAGCTATGTAAATCTCTCTACCCCCATGTCAGACAAATGATATAAATATAGTTTTACTGTGATTTTAAAAGGTTGGTAGAAGCAAACAGAGATAATAAATGGTATTAGTGAATATAGAAACACAATACTTTAAGAAGAAAATGTCTGTCCTTAGCACTAAAAACAAACATTTCACCAGCAGAAGAACAACTGACTGGATATGTATATCTGTCCTTCAATATCATTAAACACCATGTTGACTTTTTTTTCCTGCTTAAAAAAGCCAAGCATCTTTCAAAGGTGTCTTTACATTCCCTGTTGCAGGATTTTTGTCAATTTGCCTCCCTATGATAAAAAAGAGTATTTTCCATTGAAAATAGAAGTATCTTGAGAACTGGTCGTGTGAGTTAGATTCATATCTGCTGTGTATCTGTCCAGGGCTGGCATTGTGTACTTTGGGGGTTTTAGGTAAATTTGGTAAAGATAATGCCTTTATTGGCAAACTGAATAGAATTGGATTACAAGCATTCAAGACTTAGCTCTCTTTTTCAGGCATCTATTTTTGCTGACAATTTTTGCTTTTTTTGTGCTGTCCGCATATGCATTTTCATGCAAAGGCAAAAGGATGGGTATAAGTCTAGCAGTGGAATGGCATGATATATATAGGCACAACTATGCTAAGTCAAACCGCCCAGGCAAGAGTCCACCATTTACAGGAGCAAACACTGCCAACCAGTAGAAGCATCTTGTGACCACCTTTGCCCACCTACTGACACAGCCTATGTCTCAAGAACTGCATTTTGTTAAAGAGGAGCTTCACTCAGCATTCAGACATCACCAGTTAAATGCCTTCAGAAGCTGGCATTCATCAAAGGGTTAACCTGGCATTTTCTATTTGCAAATACAGTTAATACAAACTCTTTTCCACCTTTTATTTTATTTTTATTTTATTATTATTTAACACAGACCATAATAATATTGTAATATTTAACCCAAAGTGTGTATATGGCAGTTACACCTTCTAGGTGCCCATCTCTAGTTTATAGGGGCCCCCAGCACACTACCTTAAAAACCTTAAAATATTGCTTAGCTGAGACCAATTTAAAGCTTAATTGCTTGTTAATGAGAGAAAGCCAAAAACTCTGGCAGGTTAGTAGGCCTCCAGCAAGCAAGATTACAGGTTATTTACTATATTTATATGATATCTTTAAGTAGAGACATGAATTAACCCTATAAGTGTAAGAAGGGACAGTTTGTTTTTTTTCCTTAAGCAAAATATAGAACAACCTCTGATATTAAAAGGGTTAATTAGTAATAAGAGTTAACTGTTGATTAGCAGTAATAGCTCTGAATGGCAGATTGGCACCAATGATGCCGCATTATGTTTGCACAGTTATAATTAAGTCATTAAGTAGCCCCTGATAAGGACAGCCATAATAATACATTAGGGAATTTGTGTGCACTTATCTTACAGTAAGAGAGGAGGCACTTCAGGGGGTACACATAGGGGCACCATCCATGCGAGGGCAGGGGAACATGATGGGGGCATTTGATTTTATTAAATAACAATAATAATTAATTATTTATTTAATAATAAAGCCATCTTTCAATGATCGACTGCACAGCAACAGCCAATCACAATAAGCAGTAGTTGATAAGATCTAGATGAACTATGACGTTTTCCCCGTCACATAGTATCACTGGAGGATGTGCATTGTATTGGCTTGGAGCGCGTAAACCGGTTTATTTGGTAATTGAAAGCCATAAACAAACATCCTGAGGAGTCTGGCGAACCCGCAGACTTGAAACGCGGACTCGGTATCGGTTATTTAAATCGGCGATGGCTATTCCCGAGTGGGGTCCCGCCACAAGCGTTCTACTTTATATGGGGGGAACAGGGCTCGGTGAGTCTCCCCGCCGGTATATGGCTGCCGCTCGTCCTGCTCTGCCCGAGTATTAACCGATCTAGCCCTATGCTGCGGAAATAAAATAATAAATGCAGCCGCGGGAATGAAAAAATAACATTTAAATAAAAAAAAACTTTTAAAACTGAGCGTGAGGAATCTATGGATCTATACATCTCTTGTATTTTATATATATACACAATATGTACATATAAACACATACATAGATATATTTGCATTGATTAGCACGAATTTGTATTCAGCAAAAACAGTAATCTAGATCGTTTGAGGAATCTCCCATTTGCTATACCCACACAAGGAATTTGTTACTTGAATGACGCCACACCCTTCTCCATTAACATGACGTCATAGGATGATTTGAAAACCAGGATTCGGTCCAGATTATCCTCTTGGCGAATGCATTTTTTCTCTTTAACAACAATGTAAATATTTTTGAACGCTTTAATATATTTTCTGTTGCAGTTTTGCATTTTCTTGTCTTCTTAAAACGCGTCACAGAAATGATTTTAGAGTTCACGTGGTCCTTAAATTGTCTTATTTAAAACATATCTTCAGATCCGGAGATTGGTAATTCCTCCCCATAGACTTTTGAATTAAACTTTTAAACCAATGCATGTATAGCCTTAAAACGCTCTCTAGGGGGAGATGTAGAGCTGCAACTATAGTCCTCTGTCCTAAAATAAACGCTTTTCACAATTGTCTGTTCAATTTTAATTAACTGATATGTTATAAATATATATTATCGTTAAATACATTTATATTTATAATAATATATATATATTATAATATTTATATATTAAATATTTATAATATATTATTGTTCGCGGATTATATTGCTTTTTTCAAAAAAAAATAAAGCAGTTGTCTTCCAATTTAATAATTTCATTAGGGTCTAAGCCAGCAGCGATTTTTTATTTAACATTTGTTTTTTTTATTTTAGGAATGAGAGAACCCTTATTGTATATCCAATCTGCTGCTTAAAACATTAACATTGAACATATTTATATTTTTATTTCAATAAGAAAAATGGATTCTTAAATTAATACATTTGATTGGCCGGCACAGATAGAGATGTGCATTCACATAAACTTTTCAGATGAAAATGGATCAACTTGGACTAAACACTTTTTTGTTCAAACAATAAGATTGCTATGTATGCTTTTAGTTTATATCCTTTAAAGATTTTCGTTTGGTCTCCGTCTCCGGCATTTTCCCAATAGTCCTGATACGAAAAAAATACAGAATATCGTATTTCTAGAGTAAACAATCCTACTGCAATTACGAATCTTCTATGGGAATTATGTTTCGTGACTCGTATATACGGTTACTTTGTAGATAATAAACCAACTGGTTTACAATAAGTAACTTCTTTAATATGTATCATAATTCCAATCTAAATAATCAGGTTAACAGTGCTTTCTCCATCAAATAGAACTTTATTAAACGATTCTAGTAATTTAAATCTCCCTTCTTACTGCACTATTATTCTCAATTAACATTTTAATTTATATCTGTAAATTGAGTGAATCATAATCGAATGCGAATTGTAAAATCTTACTTATGTCCAGATTTTTAGGTGGAATCCAAAACTCCTTTGCATTCCACGTGTATTAGCTTTTTTGATGTTGAAATTTGATTTCACCCATTCAACATTGTTTTATTATATTAATTAAAATTTTCATTAATGATTATTTTCATAACAATTGCTAATTACGGTATATATCGCACCATATCCAGAACCCATATCCAGAACCCACTGCCCTATATCCTATATGAGACTAAACGGGAACTTGTGGGATTTTTGCGCCTTAGGACCTCATTTCCTATTACATTAAACCCACCATTGTCTTCAAGTGAAAGACTGGAGCCCCCCCAGCTCACAATACTCATAGAGAGATAAAACCAGCACAATACAGAGTGCACTCCACACAAAAACTTCACTCAGTGCTCACTATACTACCTTTTACCCTGGGAATTAAGCCCTCATTTTAGGCATTCAACTCCCAGGTCCCAGCAATCAGATTAAAACAAGTGAAAAAGTTTTTTTTTTTAAAAAAGAAAGAAATTCTACCATCGTTTCTGAAAAAATGGCAATACCTAAAAATATTAGTTATTAATTGGGATATATATATATATATGCACACACATAAATAAATATATATATATCGCAGCATTAATGTTAAAGATATATATATAGTATATAGTATATATATATATATATTGATATATATAGTCGGTATTCTTATTTATCTTCTCTCTTCTCTCTCTCTCTCTATATATATATATATATAATATATATATATATATACACGATTTCACCGCAGATTACTTCATTTTTTGGACCATATTGTTGAGGCTGTGTTTGATATTTATATTTCCATAGACCCGTTAGTGCCCTGATTGTGTAATGGAAGCTTGAATGAATAAATCATCTCTTATTGTGGGGTGTATTTCCTGAATCCACAGAGGGGTATATCACAGGTGCTTTTGTGTGTGAAACAAGCTCCCGGGCATTGATTTACTGACCTAAAAAATGCCCATCAAATACCAATCCTCCAAGAGAAGGCAGAGACTGTGATCACATAGTCTGCTTAATAATAAAGAAAGGAAAATGGGGGAAATGAGTCAAACAGAAAAGGATCTTTTTGAAGGTTCTGTTCCCTTCTGAGCTATTTTCTGCTTGTCAAGATTCATCCACATCTGAATTGCCCTGGCTAACTCTTTCAGACCTTTTATATTTACTGGGGCACAAAAGGAGCTATTTACACCATTAAATAATAAACTTAGTATTGGGTTTAATAGGCTGCAACAGCAGTGCGGCTTTCCAATGGTTAATATTAACCCATTTGATAGCAATTACACCCATCATTTCATAGCTGGGCTCTTGTAGAAGGATAAGATGGTTAAATGAGTAATTGTTGAACTACAAGACGAAAGGGGCAAATCTAAGGGCAGATAATGAAATCTACATAGATGGACGTAATAGCGGATCTCAAGGAAGAGAGACATTGTTTAAATTAAAATTTAAATCAGTTGTTATTCATGGAGAATGTGAGATTTTCTCCAAGTTTTTCGATTTTGTGTGTATTATTAATTCTATTACCCCATGTGTCCTGTATAAGCCTGTTTATAAGATTTTGTTTGCTAATTATTATAAAATACGGCTTAAAAAGAAATAGGAACATGGTATAAAAGGCAAAAAAAAATTAAAACCATCAAAGAAATGTGAGATATATAAAAAAGCAGGAAAAATCTATTATTTCGAGTGCAAAATGTGTAATATCTCATTCTTATTATGTTTAATATAATTTTAAGGAAAAAGAAAAAATGCTGGTAATACATTGTGCAATTCGAACGAATTAAATGATCTAATAATAGAACGTTTATGAATGAATTGTTATTTACTATATAAACATGAGTTTATTCCTTAATTCCAAAATATTATTTCACTTTGCCAATAAAATCGAACAAACACTACCCAGCAAATAACCCCTGGGTTTTGTCTTCTCGAAGCTGAAGTCTGGCTATGTACTGGCCTTAATATCTAAATCTAATAACTAATAAAATGTATTTATGAATGTAATCAGCAGCACAGGTTGTATATCTCAAAAATATCTATCAATGGATTAATAATTAATGAGTATAATTTAATACAAAGGGTGATTCCTGTCATTTGCTGATGCTGGTTTATTTTGTATATAAAAAAAGTATTTATAATTATATATATTATCACATATATATCCGTTTCTAGTATTTCTTCTCTGATGCAGTCAAGATAATTCATACACTTCTCTAAAACCAAAAAAGAAGATAAACAGTATTTCCCACTTCATGAGGTGAGCCAAAGTAATCCATAAGGTATATACCTATAGTAATTATTAAAACAAATACTGTCAGTAAAGCAGCAAATGAGACCATATTTCTGTAATTTATAAAATACTTCAGGATCAGCGTTACTTTAGTTTTATGAGCTTTCTGTCATTTGCATTTGATTGCAAAACGCTCCAATCAAATCTGTCACTTTGAACACCTGTTTAACCCCCGTATTGCCAAATATTTCTTAGTATACTGAAGGCTTCCTGTGCCAAACGAGGAGGTTCCATTAAGCACCTTTATGAATGGAATCATATTACAAAATAGTGCCTTACAAGCATGTCTCATTATAGAGAGAAGGAGAGCACCGGATGAGGGAGAGGAGAGAGAAGAAGGAAAGAGAGAAAGAGATAATAGAAAAAGAGTTTGCATATATGTAATAGCCTATAGACATATGTAGCCACACAAATACAATGTAGTTATTCTGTCTTGTTAAATTATCTCTTAAGAACACTCTTCTTTACTGCCTGCCTGTAAATGGCTGCATTTATACCTGAAGTGAAAAAAGCTAAGATTCTGGCTCATGCAGATACCAGCTTGACAGCATTTAATGCAAATAATTATACCCAGCTAGGCTATTATTAACAGTTGAGATTTAATAAACGGAAGCTGTTTTGTGTAATGCATAAAAATGGTTGCCACTTCTTACCTGCATTATAGGCTGCCAAATCTGCACCAGGCCCTGGACTCTTCCTCTTCCTCGGCCTCCCTTTTTGCACAGTCCCCACGCCATTGTAATAAGGCAACCCTAGGGGGTTAGCCCCAGACCCTAGTCCTGAGCCCTTCCCTGATGCTACTTCCGAGTGATTGAAATGGACTTGATACTCTCCCTGTATCAGAGTCTCAAAGTGGAGTCTGCAGTATACTAAATTGTCCTTCATCCCAAAATGGTCCCCAGTGGTCAGCATCTTGTTGCAAGTGTTACAGGTAAAGCAGTTGAGGTGGTAGACTAAGTCCCTTGCTCTCATCACCATTTCTGAAGCAGAGATTCCTAAGTGGCATCTGGCGCATCTCTGGACAGAAAACCTCCTGCAAAAAGCAGAATAGTTTACAATTAGCCAGCAGCCCCCCAAAAAAATACTTTTTCACTCACAAGCATGTTTATGTATTTTTCAAATAGTTTATAAAAAAAACACAATCATTAAGTACTTATCTGCAACTGGTTACTTTACATGATTACTCCTCATGGAGAAGCAAAGTTTTTTACAGCTAAGGTATTATAAATTCTCATTTCAACTATTTGCTGCAGTCTGTTCTAAAGGATGAATTAGCATTGTGGTGTTTCACTTCTGGGCATGAGATAAAGATGTGCTACTATTTTACCGAGTAAAAGTTGAAGGCCTTTTGATATTTAGAACGAAACGACACGAAAAGGCAGGGTTTTATCATTATTACAGTTAACCTTCCTTCTGCCGACCTTGATTGAAAACCACTGTAAGTATGGGGCAGTGGTATGTGATTTGGAAGCACCCCCACCCGCCACAAACAATACACATCATGGGGGTTATACATATATATATATAAATTATACTATAATATAATAACTACTAACTCAAATAAATATACAACATACATAATACTATACATATCATAATATATACCCTTCTATACCGATATAGTAGCCTTATAATAACCTATATATATATGTGTGTGTGTGTGTGTGTGTGTGTGTTGTCATTTATGCAGCTCTACATAACACACAACACTAATGAATGATAAAATATCTGCTATCAGTTATATATGGATCCATCGGCAGTGAAGGGGTTACAGGGTAGGAAGGGGTACCTGTAATAGTCCTCTTTGCAGTAGATGCTGCCATCTTTGCTGAAGCAGGTGAGTTCAGACTCCAGGTTTAATTTACATTCACAGCACTTGAGGCAGCGCATGTGCCACTGCTTGTCCACTGCCAGGAGGTAGTACCGGTCGGAAATCTTCCCCCCGCAGCCGGCGCACAAGGCTGCCCGGTCGCTGCTGATTGAGGGCATGGTCTGGGTGGAAACATGGAGAAGATATTAATATTTAATAGAAAGGCTCAGGAATAAATTGGAATTAGACTGATACAGCAGCATGCAAATCCCTATCACCCACAAACCCCCAAAACTGTCCATTACGCTAGAGGGTCGGTTGGCTTTCGCATAACAAATTTATTATCTATTTATTTATCGAATGATCATCAGTTAATGCATATATCAAGGACAATCCCTGTAATCACTTCGCTTCAGTTTAGCAAAGAAAACATTGAATATACCAATCTCTCTGTCTACTTTGGCAATTCATTTGATATCAAATATAATAAAGAAGAAAGCTTCTTGCTCACCACAAAGGGGACATTATGTGTCTTAACAAAGCAAAAAGGGTGCCTGATGCGTTTTTATGATTAATTATAACTAATATATTATCAAATATGATTTTCCGGGTTATAATTTGGAATAAGAAAGGGGATTTGTTTAATATTTTTTTTTAAAAAAAATGCAATTCATATATGTCTCTTGCCTTGTGTAGTTGGAAGCTCATTATTTAAAGAGCGTTTGAATATATAGGTAATTATATATATATATATACATAAAATTATAAATGTACATACACATTTATGCGTATATTTTATATTTATAAAAACACACATATAATATGGGCCTTTTTTTGTTGTTGTTGCAAGTTAGGGAAATTAATTAAGTCTGTTGCTAATCCAGTGTATATCTTGAAAAGCTATGGTATAAATTAATGTCACCTGTTTTTCGCCAAAAATAAAAAATAATAAAAATAAATAAATTAATAAAAAAGAACAAGTAATCGAAATAAAAATACAATATAATACAGTAGCGAATTTATTAACTACAGCGAATCGGCAATCATCGATTAATAGGATGTACCCTTGCAGACAGAATTACATGAAAATCATATGATATGTATTTTTAGTTTCCGGTTTTAACCAAGATGATCATACACATAATTAATTTACAATTTAGACACATCAGGAAATCGAATTTTAATATTGCAAACAATGGCAGATATCAATTTATGTAAAGTATAAATGCAACTGATATATATACCTAATTTCGCATAATCAGCATGAATTATTTACACAGTTCATTTTATTTAGTTTTAATGTGATATTTAAAAGGTTATCTCTCTTACTCCCTTACCTTTCCCAGTGTAGTATTTAACATTAATGAGTCATTTTAGCACACGTGGGATAATTACAACTTTCACTAACAAACACAAATGTATCTATCTGATAAATCAAATGTAGTATTTAACTTTTTTTCATGAAGACACATTAGTTTCTTATTTCTTCTTGCATGTAAGCGATTTCCCAGTTAGTTGTGTTTTTTCAGGTATATAGTTAAGAGAAAAAATATGTATTTTCATAAGATTTGGCGAATTCTCCAGCCACCGAGAGTAGTGAGGGTTATATCGTTTTTTTAATGGTTGTAATAAATTTCTTAGTTTTGGGAAAAAAGTATATGACAGGAAAATAAAATGACATTTCATTTCCTGGCCGATACAGCGCAAAACACATGCATTGCATTAAAAAATACATAAATTGCATTAATCGCAAAACATATCGATAAATTATCCATACAATAACTCGCAGAACTGTATTTCATAAGGTGCCCTAGGTCTTCTACTTATTACAAAAACAGATAGAAAGTAAGATATAGATAATACGGTAGATAGATAGATAGATAGATAGATAGATAGATAGATAGATAGATTTTTTCTTTCACCCTACCCCAGTGCGTGGTGATGTTTGTGTTCTCAGTCCAATCGAAAAGTGTATAAATTCTTATAGAATAGTCTATGTGCCTACTTTATCTTATGGTTTTTATTACCTCCCCTTCAGCCCAAGCCCTACCCGAGGTGCGTACCCCAGAACTCTGCCTACCGTTTCAGTTTCCCCTCTGTCGATTGCGGAGCTGATTGCTGAGGTTTCAGTCTTGGATCTTCTGTCCATCTCATCGATGACCCCATGCATCTCCCCCCCTGACAGGCTGTGGAAAAGCATTTCTGGAGCGTGGAAAGAACACGAGTGGGAATCTTTGCAGATGCTTTGGTAGCTGGAGCCTACTTCCATAAACTGAAGTCCTAAGCCATGCATTGAATGTCAACCCAGCAAGCGGAGAGCTGTGTCCTGGGATTGTCCTTGTCCAACAGATCAAGCCACAAGCACGAAAGACAAAAGTCAAAACAATTCAGGAGGTCCCAGGCTACCCTGCCTCGGGAATATCATGTGATGTCTCCAGGAACTGAGCAGGTCTAGAAGTATGACCTTAAGGACATCTCCCCAGATCTTCAGGTGGTCTCTGAAGCTGCAGATGATGCCAGAATACGGGTATCAGCAGCGCTGCCCTTTTATTGTATACAGAAAAATGTTGGAACAGAGATTCAAAAGATCTGTTAGAAAAGAAGCAATGCAACAACTAGGCCCGGTCCATATTTGACATGCAGAAGGGACACCATGAGCCAGTCATCTGCAATATCCTCAGCAAGGAGGCAGAGTTAGGATTCACTGCCCGAAACGTTGTCTGAAGCCCAGCTCTGAGAAATTACAAAATAATTCAAATGAATATTCTGATTTATTAAGCACGGTTAAAAAAAAAAAAAATAACCAAGCCAAGACTGGAGGATGTTTGGAGCTTGAGATCTTCCAGGGACCGTTGTTGTGTTAAGTTTTTGCTTGTGCAGGCAGGGCTGTGAGTGAGTAATGGGGGAGGAGGGTCCTCTGCATGGACTTGGTGTAATCCCTTAAAGTGAGAAGCTCTCTCCTTTATTTCTGCTCTGCAGTCCTCCGTGCAGTCACAACTGCACCTTTTCTACAGGGCCTCTGACGTCAGCTCCGTGCCCTCTCCTCATTGGCTACAGCCTGCTACTGGCTGCTTATTATAGCACTGTGTGTGTGTCGGGTGGGGGAGACAGCGGTTTGTAAGCAGTGAAGGGTCCCCCTGCCACCCGGTCCCTGCGTGTGAGAGTGGGTACGGGTCGGGCATCATCTGGGATTTGGGTCCCAGCTCAAGTTTACATTCATAAATCACCCATTGCGTGTTATCTAAAGCTGGAAGTCACCTGAACACTAAGTATACTAAATGATAGCATTGTAATGCATTTCACAAGCCCTGCCACATGTATTCTTCACTTTATTTAGTTGGCTATAAACCCATTCGTTATTACTTTAACAATGAAGGTTACTGAATGCATTTATTTCAATAAATATTAATGCCTTGTTAGTTTTTTCAATTATATAGTTTGTAAAAAAATAACTCTGCAAATCTTAAAGTTGAGTTTACGTTTTGTTCATAATATTATTTAATACATCGACATAACCAATCAATAAGTCAACTGTTCTATATTTTGTGTATACCGTTAATATTAAAAAAAAGATGAAGTCATTTTAGCAACAGAAAATGGCGATCAAAACCGGTAAATTGCGGGAAATAAATGGATGCGAGATATTTAAAAGGGGTGGAAACAAACAATAAAAAAAAACAGCTGATTTTTTTAACCATTTCGACACCGAGGAGAGTTTGCAGGGGCTGCACAATATTTGGCACTAGACGAGATGCTCCAAGGGTTAACAGAAATCAATAATTAATCGCTGGTAATTAAAACATCTATAATCTTTATACGATTTTGGTTGGCAAACAAAACGTGAGTCTATAACACTACAATTATAGTAGATAGAGAGATAGATAGATAGATAGATAGATAGATAATAGATAGATAGATAGATAGATAGATAGATAGATAGATAATCCTACTTGTAGTGTTAAAGACTTATGTCTATTTGTTTACCTGTGTATATATATATATATTATACTAAAGCAAGTAAAAAAAATACATATTCAATATACAGATCCCTGTAATTTTTGGAACTGCACGTGGATAGCACCATGAGTGTAATTTCACGGATAACGGTTATATCCTCTCTACATGATCAGTAGTGTAATAGTGTGTATATATATTATAGTGTAATAGTGTGTATATATATTATAGTGTAATAGTGTGTATATATATTATAGTGTAATAGTGTGTTTATATATTATAGTGTATTAGTGTGTGTATATTACACTTAGGACAGAATTCTTCCTATTATGGCACACTTTAGAGCAGCTACAGCTCTGTTTTGTGTGTACCATCACCCATGCATTCACTCCCACACACACACAGACACATACACCAATACATGCATGTATATATTAAGTGGAGCATTAGGTAAAGCCATTCTGCACGATTTTCTTATAAACACTGGGACCTTTCAGTATCTACAAGTAGCCAGGCTAATCTGGCGCCTGTGGGATCTGGGTTGACCAACTCAGCAGAGTTGCCTCCTGTACGAACTGCAAAGAGTATTTGTTCCCTGGGCTTTATGATTTGGTATAAAGGAAATAGCTATTTTAACTCTGTCCTCAACAACTCAGCGCGATACATAACCAGGAATCATCAGTTACAATTCACTTAATATTCACTTAATATTCTCATTAACTAATTTACTGGACCTGTTTGTGAGTTAGAATAAATGTGGGTTAGGCGCATCACCATCAGTTTCTACCACCTATAAGGGGTTAATCTCCGCACATTATAATATTTCTATTCTTTTCCTCCTGAAAAAAGGACTCCAACTCTCTCATGGATATATAATTAACTATTGCAGTGATCCTCATTTCTATGTGTTAAATTATACTACTGCCTCTCTGATGTAGTATAAGGATAAAGTGGACTTGAGCAGGTATTTTAGGCAAGGTAGCTATCATATACACATGTGCCTTTCAGACAAGAGGGGGTTTGGGTATCCTAATGATGTGGTTCTACAACCTCTTATTTTGCAAGTAGATGACAGGTGAACAAATTATAGATGCTGTGATTCCCCACCCAAAGTCTCTGTGTAGTAACATAATCAGCTGTAGTGTGCCATCTGCTAGCTACCAGGAGTCCAGAGCAAGCACACAATCACACACCAGCTCCTGTGTCTGACGCTCAACAATAGGGTCCTGCACAAGGTACAAGGTTGGACTGGGTTTACAAATTAGTGGGTCTCTTGTGGAGGATCCACAGGACAGCACACGTCTTGCGTGTGTAATGTGTGCTATAGGGGAAGACAAAGGTAAGGAAAGAGTTAATTCGGAGGAGAATCAGTGGGAAGTAGTGAGTTTCAGTGAGGAGGGGGGGGGTGCTGTGATTGATCTGTCATATGTTTCCCAAGTCTCATGCGGTCATTAAGACTTAATATATAGCAGAGCATACAATAAACTTGGAATTAAAACGTGGTTGTAGCTCTAGGCAGCCCGCACATTGTCTGCCGTGGTGTTACGTCTTCATAGATCAGTGACTGACATGGGGTAATTAATCATTTTACTCACATGGAAATAGGGTCTAATCCATTCACCATGTGGACTGGTGTAACAAGCAGGCGATCAACATTAGGAGCCTGAGACTGCGAGGGAGACAGTGATGTATGTTAGAGCAGAAGCTCTGGTGTTGGGATGTGGAGCAGGGTGCCAGGGCTTTCTGTTTTCATGCTGGATTGTTTATGCTCTGTGTGTGTCTGTTCCTCACTTTCTGCTAATACATGAGACACTTTGCTTTTTTGACAGCAAGTGCAGATCAACAGCCTTTTTTTTTGGGTCTCTGGAGGACACCTGTACATGTTTTAGATTTAGCAGGGAAAATATCTGCTCATTTATATTATACCCAGAACCAGTCAGATCATACATTCAGTGGGCAGTGAGGGATTACTGCATCTCAGAGTGTAGAACACACATAGTGTATACTTCTACCTGTACTTTCCCATATCCTACCTTATGTTCTACCTGTACTTTCCCATATCCTACCTTATGTGTTATAACCCTCTTCACCCAGACCTCTCTAATCCATCTGTATCCCACAGATCTGGACATAAATACAAAAAAACCCCCCTAAATTTCACCAATTGCAAACAAAATGAAGTTACAATTGCATTTAAAATTTAAAGTCCTTGCTTTTATGATTCAAGCAGAATAGGATCGTTTAATCCACAAAGAATGCATCCTCTTTCGCGCACGGAGTTAATTTAAGGACAGATTAAATCGCGTGAATTCTTTTTGTTTTCTACTTAAAAATGAAATTAGGTTAATTTTATGAGCATATCTGCTGATGACTGACAGGTTTTGTAATTGAGTTAAAATACATCCTGTTCCATCTCTCTGTGATGGGAGATCGCAGCAAGAACCGCTATATATGCCCACAGATACACAACTAGACACAAAGAGTGTAATAATATACTATTATTTTTCAGCCCGCATGAAGGATATGTTCTTTTAAACGTCACATGCTTTTCTTATTTCTCTGTCATATGTGCGAATACTGCTTGTTATACTTATTATCCAGATATAGCATCAGTAACAAAATTCAAGATTTCAGATTTTCTTTTCAAATCTGCAATTTTACAATAAATTCGCTATTTACTTACCAAACAGATTCCTTTAAATCTTTTTTTTTAAATGTTATAAAGCATCAGAAGGAACCTTTGTGTTTCTTAACACAAATGTTATTTTACACGAGATAAAACAAAACATTCGCAAGTGACATTGCTCGGGTTAAGACAAGACAAACTGCACCCTCTTTAGGCAGCCAAACTCTTCATGTAGAGATACTGTGTTAACCCTTTCAGGGCGCCTAATGATAAGTATCCGGGTGGTACCTTGCTCTTAGTGAAATTTACAAACGATCTCTTTTAATATATGGTACACACACACACACAGGTCTGAATCTCTCTGGAAATTGATTTAGAGTTCTTTGGGGTTTTATAGCTCTATTTAGGGGGGGAGGGGATCCGTCTGCTAGAAATCTGTCTACAGTTGATTTTTTTTAGAGGCGAAGTGTTGCTGAAATCTTAAAACATCCGCATTCTTTTTACAACTGTATCCGATTACTCTCCAGGCAAAGTAAGGGCAGGAAAAAATAGCAAACATCTCAGGATCATTTGGGGTTTAATTGCCAAAGCCCCACTTAACACATTTCATTTCTACCAGTGGCACATCCCCCTTCTCCTTTTATTTTGTCTTGTGTTCCTCAAGACTACTGCACGTTTTAAGACATCATCATCAGACACCCAGAAAGATGCTGGCTTACTACATCCTAAGCACATACAAAAGGGTGGCTCCATGTATGAGTCTGTAACTCACATAGCAGCAAATCACAAATGACAATAGAAATGGCAGCTTAATGCACACACATTACACCTTAACTAGCAGCAATCGCAGCAGGATGGGCTTTATTTATTATCTATTATTTGTATTTATTATGAAGCAGATTCTGAATGCCATAGCAGTAACACACAGCCTTCTATACAAAGATCTGGACAGCCAAACAAGTCATCAACTCGACTCACATAATTCCTTATTCTGCACACAGCATTATTCAGTGGTAACTTGCCTAAAAAAATACATTCAGTTAACAAAAAAGTAAAAATAATGGGAGGAAGATGCCAGAAACCAAAGCCAAATAAGGAAAAGTGATCTTATTTGACCAAAATAATCTAATTTGAAGAAGAGACCTCTGGAGGTCCCGAAATGTTGTATGACTCTTGAGTCCTGGTACAATAAAATGCATCTTCAGATTTTCAACACTTCATCTTTGTTTTGACCAGTATATCCATCCTCATCGAAAACTATATACACTATATCCTTTGATATATATATATATATATATATATATATATATATATACACACACCTTTAAATTAGCAAGTCTCTTAATTATTTAATTAGGTTCTATTATCTATTCCCAATACACCACCAGGGTAAGCCCCAGGCACAACCCACCCACACATTGTAAATATTATTATTATTATACTAATTACATATATATTAGTAGTAGTATTAATGTACATATTTGTGTACCAATCAGTGCACAGTTAAATAGAAAAGAAGATGAAAAGGTGCACTTCTTCCAAACAGGACTGAAGCACAGTGCTACATTTTGAGCGATCAGCAGAAAAAATATATCCAGAAATATATGTTATATCTGTAAATGGGTGAAAGCCCTACTTCAATCTGTAGGGATTAATAAACGACATATTGTGATTGTCACTTTCAGAAACACCACAATAGTTTTGGGGGCTTTACAATAAAAAGCTTATCTTTAACTTTGTCAACAGCTCTTCAGTCAGCCCAGATTAATTAAGTGCTGGGTCAGGCACAATGGTAGAGAGGGCACCTCCAACCAATCAGAGGCATTTCCAATTTGATTTTAACTGGAGAACTTTGAGCCTCTTTCAAAAAAGTACAAATGGTATTCTTCTCCTATGCCATTGAATGAACTTAGTATGGCAACACACGAAGCACTGGCTTTAATGGCAGAATCATGTCCATCCGATAAGTGGCATAGAGAAGAGATGGGGAGGGAAAGGGAGGCAGGAGAGACTTGTGTCTTGGTAAGGCCTTTAACTGGTGACCCTTACTATGTTTTTGGTAATTTACCTATTTTACATATCCTATATATAAGGGTATGAATAAACTGCCCACATCATTCAAAAAGGAATTATACAGATCCCACTTCATTCAGGTTTGCCTTAACTAAGGACTGAGCTCCACTGGGGAATAACAACTGAACGTGGGTCAATAAACATTGACTATTTTAATGTTCAGCGGACTGCTGATAGGGGCAGTTTGACAGCCTGGATATGGTAATTGCTCCAGCCAAATATACATGGCTTGTGCAGGGATACATTCACAGGCACTAAGGATCATTTGTTCTGGATTCAATTATATATATATATATATATATATATATATATATATATATATAGTACACAACCATTTAAAAAAACGACGAATCAAAATAGTGATTTACACGACATCCAAAGAAAGCAATGTATATACATCGAGCACATAAAAATTCTTAAAATCGTTTTAATATACACAACTAGGTATATAGATAGATGTAGATTTGTAGATTACCCACAAATTTGCATGTGTTGTAGAATCATTAATTAAACAGATATGTTTCATTACGCCGAATACATTTGCTACAATTACAAGTCCTTCTGCATGGGTTCTAAAGGCAAAGCATAACCATTTATTATTATGATTATTATTATTATTATTTATTATTATTATTATCATCAGATCTGGCGATATACACCTCTATAATCTGCTGAATATGTATATTTTAATGCTTCGCTCTCTGAAATCCCTGTGGCATCTGTTGGCTGGGAAGCGTGTTTTGGGGTTAGCATGTTCCTGCGATGATATTGTAATATGATCTCCGGTGACAGAATGCATGACAGTTGTCCCGTAATACGCAGCTCCAGTCAGTCAAAGGACACAGGCGAGATCTGGATAATTAGCATCCATTGGGCAGTCAGTGAGGCGAGGAGGACACACGGAACAAAACCCACACAGGACACGGGAGACAAAAGGGGACTCAGCTAGCGAGGGATTAACTACTCCAAAGCGATCTAAATGCTTTTGTATCAGATGGACTGGGGCTCCTGAGGTTACCCCCTTCCCCTCCATACACCCAGGAATCCCATTGAGACAAAACTAGGGTTAAATCCCCTTTCTTCCTCTTACCTCCTTGGAGGATCTTAAATATACAGAAACACAAAAGGCACGGGAAAAAAAGAAAATGAAAAAAAAAAAAGAAATAAATACATAAAAAAATTGGATTCAGCAGCATCTCCCTGCTGTTATAACTCTTTGGAAGTTTGACATTTCTGACTAATTAAAATCAACGTGGAAAAGCCCTTAGCCCTTGCTACTAGAAATATATATATATTAGGAGGAGATTAGGAGATATATATTAGGAGGAGATAATTCCATTAGAAGATCAGAACACACAAGGAATCAGACATATTCGAATTGATGTAATAGGTATAGATAAACAGGGTGTAATTATCACGATAGGAGAACATTTCAAGAAAGGGCATCCAGGACATGGTCAATGCTGCACCCAGAATCCATGCTTGGGGAATTAATTACAAGTGAGCTCCCCTAAAGTGAGCATTTACCCTCAATTAGCTAATGATATCATCTTAAAGGAATGAGTTCTTACCTTGCTGATCCAGACAGTGTGATGAGGACAGACCTGGTAGATGGGGTATACTGTTGGCTGGGTGGGGTATATTCATGTATATGCATATGTACAGTAAGAGAGAGAGAGAGAGAGGGAGAGAGAGAGAGAGAGAGGGAGAGGGAAGAAGAGTCTGTGCGTCAGCTCCAGTGTGTTCCGCAGATCTGAACGCATACATCCAGTTAGCTGTGATATATGGGGTTAGAGGGGGTATGGATCGCATACGTATAGTAAAAGGTCCAAGCGGTATGCACAGCTAGGTAGCAGGTCAAAAGAGCGGCATGATACTGATAGTGATGGAGGCAGTTCAGATCCAGCAGCTGTCATGTACCTTTCATGTAAACGCCTGGTTTAACACGAAAAGATCCTGTTTGTAACTGGGTGGTTGTTTAAACCAGTAAGTAAAATGACCCAACACGCTTCTTTTTACCGATCTCTCAGAGATAATACATCGCGGTGTCCCCGCATTACAGCTCTGTACTCTGCTTAGCTCTACAACCTGTTTGCGTTCGATTTGCACTTTAACCCACTAAGTTCCAATTGATAAAATGAAACCTTCTGTGCAGTGTTACAGTTTGCTATTTAACTGTTGCAGTGCATCTTAGTCCTGCTCGTGAAAATGTAAATATTTACATTTAATGCTACAAATAAATCAGCGTTCGAAAGATAGAGGAACTGATCTGGTACGCATAGGGTTGATTTTTTTCTTTAAAAGGTAAAAAGTTATGCGTATTCCATGCAGATTCCCTAAAGTGTACTAGTCGATAAAATAAAATATATGGCCAAGAACGAAAAGAGTTAACCTTTACACTACCGTGGCTAAAGATATTAACTTTCAGTACCCCAACAGGGCGCAACCCTTGCTGATATGTAGTTCATAAGATTGCATCAATTCACATCAAGCTTTATAATTGTTAACCCCCTTTCTTGCCGACGTAGTCATTGCTCCACTGGCAGCGAAAAGGTTAACAATTATTTCAGTTTAGGGATTAGCCATTAACGGTTTTGGTAATCATTCTACCGTCTGCAATACAAACGTTTCCATAGGGGATCAATGTACATAATCAAAACGAGTCATAAAGCTTTATAACCATATATTGTGTTGATATACAAATTTACAGGTAATAGTATATGATATATATTTAATATACATAACTATTTTACACGCAAGCAACATGTACAATTAATAACGGTATAAATGTATATTTAAAAGATCATTGTCTTATTTAAATTCTGAAAAAACCAATACATTTGGGAATATTTTAGAGAAAACATGCACTAGAAAAAAAGAAGGAAAAAAAACATGTAAATCCAAATTCCACAGGGGAGAAGCTGAATTTTAATCCTTTCAGCCCCCTACCAATTTAGAAAGAATTAGTTAATACCCTAAAAGTGTGAAGGGTGATTAGCATATACATTTTATTTATTGCACATGTTGGAAAAGATACAATGCAACAATACAACAAAGTTTTATGAACGTCAAATGGTCATATCATTTGGGGAAATTGAAATATATATGATTTGTATCCATAAATCACATACAAGAACAGAAACCGAATACAGTCAATCTGGTTGTATACATGTATAGATCTACAGATTATAAATGTGGGTAAATAACTAAAATAATTGATAGAAAATACATTAAAAAAATAGAGAAAAAATAATTTCATTAACATCTACTGTGCCAGGCAAAACAAAATGTTATCTTTCTCCGTCAGCATTTCTTGAGTTAAATTGTATAGGGTTTATAGGTGTTAACCTAGCCCCTCCGTTTCATCTGATATAAAAATAATTAATGTTATTATCTGAAGCATCTAATTGCAGTCATCCAAGTGACAATGGCAGATACAACTATTTACTATTTTAAATATATTATATTTTTTAATGACACTGTCTGCTTTATTTATTGCTAATACAAACCTCTTAACCGTGATTTATTTTTGTTGCAACAGCGCATAATCTGTCACTTCTTCATCTTAATTCCAAGGAAATGAAAGCGGTGCCTTCTGTATTACACTTAATTGCACTGGCAATGAAAAGAGCTGAGATGTTAATCAAAATAAATTGAAGATAAACAATAAAATCATTAAATCTTTGCTGCACTAAGTGTAACTAATCAGGTTTGACTTGAAGAACAGAATACAAATAATTAATTGAAGAGGCTCTCATTAACTACAGCCGGCATCAGGGTCCCCCAGCAAGGGCCAGGGACTTTTATATGATCCCGACCAAAATTCATAGAGAGAAGCTTTATGGGGGAAAACATTTAGAATCTACTGTTCTTTTTGTTGGTGATCTGAGATATATCAAATAGATGGAACCAGGGTCACTTCCCTTAGTTGGCTTTATTATTATACACTGTGATTGATAGTAAGTTTGTCTCAATAGACAAAATAGACAAAGCACTTTTAATTTTTGACATTGTGTATATTGCGGACAGGGACATTAAAAACATCATTACACTATCATACAGAGCTGGGCTTATATCTAGTTAACTGGATAAATGGTTATGCAGTTTCTCGTACATGGGGTTATGTATAAAGATGAATTCTTGTGTAAAGTGCTGCAATTGTTATAACCAGTGGAATGCTCTTGCTGATTGTTTGATGTTTAGTAATTTATACTTGAATTGATATTCACATATAACACATATTTTATGACAGTTACACACAAAATGCTGTAATTCTTACAATTTACACACACGTTAACAGCAATGACTAAAATGTTAGCAAATCATTTAAACTGTAAATATTTTTATAGTGGTTCATTGTTTACAGTAATATATATTTTATATATATGATAGATAGATAGATAGATAGATAGATAGATAGATAGATAAAAAAATCAATCCAAACTTCACAAGACAAATGACGCAAAAGGCAGTTTATAATTTCAATGTTTCTTTAAGTTATTTTCAGGATAACTTTTATCAAGATTATTTATCTATATATATATATATATATATATATATTATATATATATATATATATATATATATACACATATACATACATATACATACACCAAGGCAAGCAAGCACTTATTCCCAATTGATGAATACACATTTATATAGGCACGTGACATCATGCATTGATGGAAATATGTCTGTGTATATTTATTATAAAGAACTATGCACACAACTCATATGAAGTATGCTCTATCTGGGTGCATATATATATATATATGTATAATATATATTATATATATATATATATATATATATACATACAAAAAAACTAACATCAACTGCCATCTGAAAGTAATGGGACATTGGAACATTAATTGAAAACACCTATATGTTCTCCATCTTTAGACAAAACTTAATAACCATAAAATGTTCAAAGCACAAGGAGGAAGTTGTGGCTAAGTGCTATTGGTTCCTGGATAATATAATTGATCAAATAATTAAATTGTTAAGCATACATTTTTCCCCCCAGACCATTGCACATCTCTCAGGCATTCAAAATGTTAATGGGGAAAGAATGATTTTGGTTCACTCAGCAGACTAAATGCGTCATTGTAAATTTAGTCCAGATTCCTTATACAATAGATATTACTCTAGGTTTAATTACTCTAGGTTTTTTGTTAGGTGGGTTTGGGAGATTTTGTCGCATATGTGGATGTTAGTTACTACGTTGACAACGGTATGTGGCAAATATAAATATTTGCAATGACCAGTAAACTGGACCAAGTAAAACTTTTATGAAAGAACCTTAAAAACAAAGAGATCATTTATTCTTTCATATGCCTTTACTTTTGCTTCAACCCACCACCAGTCACTCTTTCAATTCAACTTTCCTTACTTCTTAAACATCCCTTATTTATTTTAATTCTTCAAGCTGCTTGATGACTTCACCACCTTTTTAAATAAATTAGCAGGGGCATTGCTGGTGAAGGCAAAATTTACAAAGAGGAAAAGGGTTCCCCTTTGCTATTGCATGCACACACCTACTACAAGAGTGATGTTTCTATATCAGTGCCTGCCAAAGTAAGTGGGACAGCACCTTTACAAATTGGTGTGACTGAATATTGTACATGCTTTCCCACAATTCTACAAATCCATCTTAACAACATTGTTTTACCCTGAAACGTATCTATCTACACTGACTGGGCCTACGACTGGGTCTGCCATCCCATTGCAATCTATTTTGATGATAGAAGGAACCCCCTCATTGGACAGATATTTAATTAGCTTTTTTTGTGGTCAAGCTTCTACTGGCCAAATTGCACACCAGGCATTTTCTCCACTGTTTAACAGTGTCCCATTCTCACATAATCTGCTGCTCCAGTGGCCACATTTATGTCATTTGGCAACCGTTGGCTTTAAGTGGCTGGGCAATTTAGTTACCCCTATTCATTCCTGCTTGTGGTCCTCATGTGGCTTCGCTACTGGGCATAGTTTAAAATCCCTCTCATTCTATGGACTGAAGAAAAGCACATTCTTGACAACCTCTCTGAAGGTATAAAAATCTCCAATCCTGCAGAAGTTAAGCATCTACTCCCAAGTAAGGGGGAAATGTAAGTGGTTATTGAAAGTTGAGGGACCAGGCCTAGGGCAGGACAATAATATCATATGCACTGAAGCAACCACTAGAAACAAATACTACCCAAACTACTCATATACTACATGCACATCCCAAAGGAAAACAACATGATAATGCAATCTACCTTTAGCCAACTCTATAAAGATATGTAGCTCATGGGAATTTTGTCTGTCTTGCCTTACCTGCAAGCTATTGTTATTCCTTTATCAAGGTGTTTATACCAGCAGTGAAATCACCAGATACTATCCCCGTTGCAACAGAGAATAATGTTTCATAAGAATGAAACATCATGCGATATGATAAAATAAATATTACAAAATTAAATAACAGTTACATAGAGGAGAAAAGCTACTTTGCATTCATTGTTCAATATAGTCCTTGGGTGACTGGCCTTGACATGATCACTCATGCTAATAGATTCTTTGGTGACATTACAAAATTACAATGACTCTGTACTGTTGCTGAAAAATATGAAACAGAATGTTAGAATGCACGTACTGTATATGTACAATATGTCTCATTTAACCACGGTGATTGAAGGTAGCAGAGGATGTCATATTTCATCCGCCGCTACCTTTAACAATCGTGGTGAATGACTGATTTTTGGTAGCAGTTGGCCACATTGAAAGGTAAGTGGGATGGCTCTGAAATCTTCAAGGGCTTTTAGGGAATATAGTCTTATGGGGTTGAGTTGAACTATGGAGCCTCTACTGTGCTTCAAATAAGACTTGGATCCAGGAAAGCGATCTGTCAAACTTCCAAGTTTGAAAACTAAAATGTGTTCCAATTTCTGTCTCGCAATGTCCGAATAACACGGCATAGCCATATATGTGGGATATTGCTGTACTTAGGGGGTGTTGCGGAATACAGATCAAGAGCTGCTTCTGTACTTGCACTTACCATGGGAAAGAAATCTAATGAAATGCTGAAATGCAGAGTGGTTAAAGATGTTAAAGTGACCCTAGCAAAATAATTTGAGCTGTCAACTTACAAAAAATATATACTTTTGTTCAGAAGTTTTGTTTTTTTTTCTATTGGGGCCCAACTCCCAGCATATCACGTTTAAATATTGCCTAGTTGCAACCAAAATAAATGAAAATACCAGGCATTAGAGGAGTTTCCACAATGAGGACATATACCAAAATATATATTGTTTTCATTTGAACTAGCCATGTATAGTTTTATAAGTGAAACTTTGAAACATGATTCCCCTCCCCCATATATACACTGTGTATATTTGTATGATTTCAAGAGGCAAAAAAACCCAACAACATAAATGGAGAAAAATATCATTGAAAACAAGATAGCAAAAGTGCAAAAAACCCTTCAGTGTTTAAGTATGCAAATAGAAAAAAAACAGCCTTAGTCCTTATGGGGTTAAATATCAGCAAAAGAGAGTTTACTTGTTAAGACAGGAAACACACCATTGATCGTTTCTCAGTAAATGAAGTACAATTTTAGTATGCAAATCACAAAATGAATAGAAAGAAGTGGAATACAACATACCCTTTCTCATCCCATATATATATATATATATATATATAATATATATACATACATACATATTATATATATATATATATATATATATATATACACACACATACATATATATATATATATATATATATATATATTATATATATATATATAGGCTGCAAGTATCTGAACTTGAGTTTTTAATGAAGTCCACGTATCTACATGTCCGTAAAAACAATTTGCCTTATTCACATATTCACCAGAAAGTTTCTTTCCCTCCAACAGTTTTGTGGGCTCTGTAATTTGCTCTGACACTGTTAAGTGAGAGTAATATTCTCTCACCCTGAATGAAAAACGCTTCTGTTTATTTCCCCGCTAGTCTTGGCAAGTGAAGAAGGATATGTATTTCTTCTTATGGAAACAAAATGATGCAACGAGGTTGACAACAGGTAACCTATTTAATATATTCTTTCTTTATTACTTTCCAGGGCCAGGAAACACATCTTTCCTTATTTTTTTAACTTCTCATGGCCCCTTAGACACAAAGCACAACTGAAGCCCTGGGTGTTTTCTGCCCAAAACCCTGAGACTTTTCTAGCATTTTACACGGTTTCCTTAACCATGATTCTCCTTTTTTTTTCGAGCACCCACACAAATTGTATATTGTTTTTTTCAAGGACATACAGACTTTTTTTCTAATATTCTACTGTGAAAATGGAACCCAAAGCAGTTCAGTTGGCCAAAACTCCACAAAATATATTAAGGTGAGCATCTTGAATTTGAAAAAAAAAAACAACATGCATAGCTTTTTTAGGTTGGTGGTGGATAATTGGGTTCAATTTCTCTAGACACAGTGGTGTCACTAGGGTTGGTGTTCTGGGAGTGGTCACTGCGCAGTTACAAGACTAGACCGCATGTGCGGAGAATACCCATTCCTTCCAATCAGGGGAGGGCTGGCAGCCTAAGGCCTGGGGGGCAAGTCAAGTCAAATGGCCCATTGCGCCACCATATCCTGATTTTCTAACGCACATTGATCATAAAAATACAAATATGATTCAAATGTGGTTTAACATAAATACATTTACCGTATTTGCTCGATTATAAGATGACCCTGATTATAAGACGGCGCCCCAAAATCTGAATATTAATTTGCTGAAAAAAAAAAAGATCTGGAATATAAGAGAACCTATAGGAGAAAAAAGTTTTACCAGTAAAATGTTTATTCATTAAACTAGTGTGAACAATTGTTTTGTTAAATAAAGCTATGATTGAGATAGAAAATTGTAATTATCCTTTTTTTCAACCTAACGTTCCCCCAGTTATGCACTATGCTGCCCCCGCAGGCTTGCCACCTGCGCCGCCAGAAAATGCCTTATGAACCCAATCATATGCACTGTGCCGCTTGATATGCTGCAGCGGAAGTTGTCGCTAAGGCGAAGTCGCCGTAGGCTCTACACGCTGCCGGCACTTTAACGCACCGGGATCGGAAAGCACCAGGTAAGTTGGGGGCTATAACAGCAGGAGGATCCAGGTCCCCTGCAATCGCTGCGGGGGATCTGGATGCTTAGTGTCTCATAGTCTAGTACTATTTGAGGTCTGATTATAAGACGAGGAGTATTTTTCAGAGCATTTGCTCTGGAAAAAACCTTGTCTTATAATCGAGCAAATACGGTAATAGCAACAAAGGATGGTGGAAAAAAAGCAAAACCTAATTTCCCCCTGATGCTCAGCCAGTTAAATGTCCCCATGATACTGGCTGAGGATTATGGGAAGTATAGTAGGAGCAGGGAAATTGTAAAGGCTATTATGAGTA
>VKOC01000172.1:333198-346227 GCA_009364415.1 Spea multiplicata
GGGCGTGGCTTCAGTGTTCTCTGGGGAGGGTTCTCCCCAGAGAACTGTGGGAGATGTAGTCCGCGGGAGCCGACGCCGTGACTACAGTGTATGACTGTAGTCACGGCGTGCCCACAGAGACGGCTCGGCGTGCCAACAGCGGCACGCGTGCTACGCGTTCGCCATCACTGGCCTAGGCTATAGGAAGATGGCCAAGACCCTGAAACTGAGCTGAGGCACTGTGGGCAAGACCATAAAGTGGTTTCACAGGACAGGTTCCACTCATGAACAGGCCTCGCCATGGTGGACCAAAGAAGTTGAGTGCACCTGCTCAGCGTCATATCCAGAGGTTGCCTTTGAGAAATAGACGTATGAGTGCTGCCAGAATTGCTGCATAGGTTGAAAAGATGGAGAGTCAGTCTGAGACCATACGCTGCACACTGCATCAAATTGGTCTCCGTGGCTGTTGTCCCAGAAGGAAGCCTCTTCTAAAGATGATGCACAAGAAAGCCCACAAACAGTTTGCTGAAGACAAAGCAGACTAAGGACATAGATTACTGGAACTATGTCCTGTAGTCCGATGAGACCAAGATAAACTTATTTGGTTCAGATGGTGTCAAGCATGTGTGGCGGCAAACAGGTGAGGAGTACAAAGACAAGTGTGTCTTGCCCACAGTCAAGCATGGTGGTGGGAGTGTCATAGTCTGGGCCTGTATGAGTGCTGCCGCACTGGGGAGCTACAGGTCATTGAGGGAACCAGGAATGCCAATACTGTGACATACTGAAGCAGAGCATGATTCCCTCTCTTCGACTGGGCCGCAGGGCAGTATTCCAACATGATAACGACCCCAAACACCTCCACGACGACCACTGCCTTGCTAAAGAAGATAAGGCTAAAGGTGTTGGACTGGCCAAGCATGTCTCCAGACCTAAACCCTATTGAGCATCTTTGGGGCATCCTCAAACGGAAGGTGGGCGAGCGCAGGGTCTCTAACATCCACCAGCTCAGTGATGTCGTCATGGAGGAGTGGAAAAGGACTCCAGTGGCAACATGTGAACTCTGGTGAACTCCATGCCCAAGAGGGTTGCTGGAAAATAATGGTGGCCACACAAAATATTGACACTTTGGGCCCAATTTGGACATTTCCACTTTGCTTTTGTTGCCAAGGTTTAGACATTAATGGCTGTGTCCTGAGTTATTTTGAGGGGACAGTAAATTAACACTGTTATACAGGCTGTACACTCATGACTTAAAGTCCCATTGCGGGACTGCCATGTGGTCATCCCAGTGCCAATGGGTTTATTACTGAATCCAGCCATAAAGAAAAGAATACACATTATTAATGTGAGCCAATTATTTAAATAGGAGCATCTGTATTGCTATGACCCACTCATGGAGGTGTGTAATTAGGAACCACAGGGTCTATGTGAATTTTGTGCTACCCACAGGTGTTATACAAATTAAGTGGGTGAGCGTTACAGTGGGAGGTGATGCTGCCAGCCCTTCCTTTAAGTATCTTCGCAGGTACTTAAAGGCTGTGAGGAGGCAGTCATTTGGTAAATATACATGCAGTATTTCTCACTTCCTCTTGAAAGACAGGGACAATGGGGCAAAACATGTCTGTTATTAAAATTATTGTATTCTATTACCATATTTGTCTTCTAAAACAACTACCCGTATAACAAGTATACTGATAATGTTACATCAGATATAAAATACAATTGTTAAGAAAATAAATGCCTTCTGAATCCAGAGGCTGATTGTGCCTTAGGTGGGTTAATAATTAGCTTATGCTCTAGATACTGATCTAGCATCCCATTAAACAACACAGAGGTTTGTAAAAAAAAAAAATACTACAATTACTTTTCAGTATCTTGGCAGGTCAGTAAAGATCGCACAGATTGTCTATAGCACTTTTGAGACCTTTTACAAACTTGTCCAAGGAAACATGTCATCCCTATTTTAGAGTTCCAACATGTTTATGAAGTATTACTCCAGAAACATTTTTTCTTTTTATGACTTAAAACACCATCTACACTTGTCATGTGTTTAATGGATTAATAACATACAGTGGCAGCATTAGTCTGACCTTAAAGGCAGCTATTTTTTATGCATCTCAGAAAGTAGCAGCAAGAAAGAAGTGCTTGGCTTGCAGACTGCCCTCTCTAACCTTCTTCCGATGTCCTATTTGATCCAATGGATTTTATATTCATGACATCCCTAAATGTTTTCCAAGACTATTTTAAAATCTAACAGCATGGACTCGCTTATTTTAAGTGTAATACTTTTGTTAGTTTCATATATAAATTTTACCTCCATGTTCTCACAAATTCCATAAACATCTACTCTGTGGGAGTTTCAGCCACACACATTGTTTGCAGGTTTATAAAATCAAGCACATAGACAGCCATCTTTATAGACAAACATTGGCAGAAAAATGGGTCTTACCGAAGAGCCCAGTAACTTCAAACATGGCACTGCCATAGTCACACCTTTGTCACGTCAGTTCGTGAATTGGCCTGCTTGATTGGCCCTGGTTCACTGTAAGTGGTATAATTTTGAGGTGGAATTGTCTAGAAGCAGCTCAACCATGACACAGTAAACCACCCATACTCACAGAGCAGGGCTGTGCATTGCTGAAGCACATAGCGCTTAAAAATTGTGTCAGCTATAGTACTCTCTGTACTCTGTACTCAACACCACTGGACTCTGGAGTGATGAATCAAGCCTCACTATTTGGTTTGATATATGATGAATTTGAGTTTGACGGAAGTAAGCAGAACTCTACCTACTGGACTGCTTTGTGGCTACTGTAAATTTTGGTGAAGGAGGGACAATGTTCTGGGGCTGTTTTTCAAGGTTTAGGCCTAATATGTTACAGCATACAAATATATTTTGGACAATTGTATGCTTCCAATTTTGGCCTAGCCTTTTCCAGCACAACTGTGCACCTTTGGGAAGAATTGTAATGCCAATCGCGAGCCAGGCCTTCTCGTCCATCTTCAGTGCCTGACCTCACAAATGCTCCACTGGGTAAATGGGCAAAAATTCCCATAGAAATGCTTCAAAATCTCGTGGAAAGCCTTCCTAGAAGGGTAGAAGCTGTTATTACCACAAAAGGAGAGTGGGGCAAAATGAAGCAAATGAGAAACACGCTTGCGTCCTAGCATATCTTTTTTACAAAACATTGCCAACAAAGGTTGAAAAATAAGAATGTAAAATTGTAGCACGCTAAGTTTATCTGCACGTTCATAGAACTGGTGGCAAGTAAATCATAGCATTCTTTTTACTTTTGCATCACACATATGTATTAAAATTTGCATTTAATTAATATGCATATGTATAGTTATTATATGTTATGTCTTGTTTTAGGATACAATTGTGACTTAAAATGCTGAAAATACCCATAAGTTGTGTGTGTATATATACTGAACTACTGTCATGATATGAAAGATTGTGTGCACAAGATTTACAGATATTTTAGCTCTTTAAAGGGTATTTGTGGTCATTATTTGAGGGACTTGTGGGAAGTGGTATTGGAGGGCCCTTACTTGGGACCATGGGGCGGTGCAGAGGTCATGTAATTTCACTGCCTTGGGGAATTTGAAGATATATACATACATATATCAGTATATAATAACAAGTATCTGTTCCATTGCAGGTCTAAAAATTAGGTAAATACAACCTCAGATGAGCAACACATGACATATTGCACCGTGTCATGATCTATTCAGCAAAAATAAAGCCAAAATGGAGAAGCCATGTGTGAAAAACAAAATACACACTGCTTTCATAGGAATTAAGATGCTAGGTTGAAGACAGGTGCTGCTAATCAAACCATTAAATATGTGATCATCAGCAAGTGTGACCACCTATAAAAGCTGGGAAAAAACCCTGAAGCATTCAGGTGTGTGTTAACACAATGCCAAGAAGGAAACACATCAACAATGATCTTAGAGAAGCAATTGTTGCTGCCCATCAACCTGGGAAGGTTTATAACATAATTTCTAAACAATTTAAAGTCTCTCATTCTAATACGAGAAAGATTATTCAAAAGTAGAAAAAGTTGCTGGACTTTGTCTTTTTTGACCCCCTTTCCAAAATACACTCTGGCACACACATGTAAGCACACTTATACTAACACACATGTACACATTCATTCTAACACACACTCCATCTCACCCCACTTATACATCCGTGCTCACACACACACAAATACACATCCATACTTATTCATACACACACAATTACACAACCATGCTCACACACACATCCATGCTCTTATACACACACAATTACACATCCATGCTCACATACATACATTATATATTATATATATATACATACAAACACATAAACATACATCCCACCTCCCTCCCACCAGTGCTTACCTCTCATCTCTCCTGCAGCTTTATCTCCAGCTGCTTGAACACTGTGACCAGGAGGTCACGTGAAGTAACGCAATCCCGATACGTTCTTGTCTCCCCACACAGGATCAAAATAGTTTAGAAAGGGCCTTACCGACCTGTACTTGTGGTGTCACACCTGGCCCCCTAAAGGCATCAGCCCCGTCGCAGGTGTGCCGCCTGTAGTTACGCCACTGATGACAGCATGGCTTAGGTTTGGAAAGTTGCATCTGAAAAAAACACAATACTTCTGAAACAATGTCCTTTGGACAGATGAGACCATGGTAGAGATGTTTGGCCATAATGCACAGCGCCACAGCTGGCATAAACCAAACACAGCATATCAGCACAAACACCTCATACCAACTGCAGTCATTGAGTCGACCATGAAGTCCTCTGTATACCAAAGTATTCTAGTGCAAAATGTGAGGCCATCTGTCAGACAGCTAAAGCTTGTGTGAAACTGGGTCTTGCAACAGGACAATGATCCCAAGCACACCAGGAAATCTACAACAGAATGGCTAGAAAAGAACAGAATTCAGGTGTTGCAATGACCCAGTCAAAGTCCAGACCTTACCCAGATTAAAATCTGAGGACAATTCTACCCTAATACTAGCTGTTCACTTTTTCTCGCAATTCTTGATGAATAGCAGTTAAACATTTGCGTGGCTTGGTTGTCACATTAAGGACTCATGCGGGTCATTCTTCCAATTCCTCCATACACCTACTTGCTGGTTAATGTAGAAACACCAGTATAGCCCTTGAAGTGGCTAGTGATCCAGTTCTCTACCAGGTCACTTTTAACACACACTGAATATCTTTGATTTACATTTTTATAATAACATGCCAGCATGGTGTACTTTTTGCTGCAATTAAAAGCAAAATAAGAAAATAAAAATAATAATAAAAATGTTATGTCATGCAGTTCCCTCCCCAGGTAGCTGCTGGAAACACTCATTTTCTAAGCAGTCCTTTGAATAATGCTCTAGGGTTTTGCATAATTACATAGTAGCATAAACATCCTGTATCAAAGACACAAGGTTGAATTAAAATTCATAAATATTGACAATGCTGAAAAACACAGTCATTTGAAATCTCTCCTGTGCTTTTTATTTTTTTTTAGCGCTACCCAGGCAGTGAATTCATCATAATGAGAATCTTATTTCTTATTTCTGCTCTGTATTACCTTCTGCTTTATACGCCTGGCTGGAGTTTAGGGCATAGTCTACACCTTTTAAAATGCTGAACTCCACAAGGTGAGTATTACCACTCTATAATGTATGATGAAGGGGTTCATTAATAATGAACAAAGTGTTCTGTATTCTAGTAATGAGTGTGTACAAATCATGAACTAACAAACCTAATATGCACTCTTATTTAAGTCACATTTATAACCCTTAATTATAGGATCATTGCTCAAATGGCTAATCCAGTCATACCACCACTAGCTTTATAGCAGTAGCCCCCTCTGTTAGCTACTGCAGGTGGGCAAGCAGTGCTTCCACTGTACCATCATGGCAGATCTTGACCTTTGGTAGGAGGACAGGATACATGCCTAAGACGTATGATTTGGTTTTTTGTTCGTATGTATGCATGCATGTATGTATGTATGTATGTATGTATGTATGTATGTGTGTGAACTGCCTATTCTTTATAAGCAGCTCTTTACGTAGAAAGGCTTTGACACAAATGTCCATCATATGCGACCATACCCATGACACCAGTTATTATAGGTTATTTCTGAACGTACTTTATATAATATGAAGCCCCCTTTCAGCTCATCTAAATTAGTTATCTCATATAAGATAATATATTCTACATTATACTGTTAAAGTGTGAATTTTTCTGCTCTCAGTTGGCTACGTCTCTGATACAATTGTCTACCTTTTTAATTGATTATGCCTAAAATGCCCTTTTGAACCGCTTTTAACATATTTTGTTTCTAGTAAATGCGCTTTGACTATGATACAATAAGCAGGGAGACATGCAGGAGCCATGGACTGAATTTAATCTTGTATTGTAAGGGTTTTTATTTTACCACTGCATACATTTCCATAGAGAATTATATATGCATGGAAGGTGTGTCAGCCTGGTAGAGGTCTTGTTTGCTTTAAGGTGAAGTGGATGTCTATATTGAGCATGTTGTAGTTTTTAATATACAACATATGATGCGCCAGTGGTTGTCCAACTAGTCTTATATGTCTCTCCCACCCATACCATTTATACCTCTTCTTGCCCATCTATTTCAGATGTTCCTATATGTGACTCCTCAAATGTGGAGAGCAAATTAAAGACGGACATACAGAAAAGAAATGGATTATGTACACATTTTACATGAACATCAGCTATAAAAATCTAACTATACATCTATGTCAGGCATCATTATGAAAAAGAGCAAACCATTGAAGCAAAAGCTGGTCTCTCGTGTCTGTTGAATAGCAGAAATAGCTGTGGGCTTGAAAGCTTTTGTTAACCCCATTCCCAACCGCAAATGAATAGAAATATAGCAAAACATTTTATTCCAAACACACAGTTAAAATTGCCTCTGAGAATCAATGTGTGGGATAAAATGCTGTTGAGTTTTATGACTACTATTTTAATTTGGAAAAGTAAATCTTTTGGGTGGATTTCTTGGATGGCACATGTCAGACTGAGGATTTTTTTTCTGCAAAGGCTATACCAGGATGAAAGTTTGTGGCTAACATAGAAGTGTCCTGGGATTACAACATAGTTTTACTTGTTTAACGAATGTATTTTATAAGGCCTCTTTTTCCATCCAAACTCATCAAACTCCCACTCATTCCACAAAGTCCATCAATGTGAAACAGAAAATGTGGATGACTGGGACTCATTGAGCACCACGTCAATCTATTGAAGCAGCACACAATATATTGATAAATCCATAAAGTGCTGGTGTTGGTGGAACACAACCTTCAATGATTACACATTGGTTTACAATGGCTCCAAATGCAACTGGCTGTTTGATTATATTGGTTATTATTTAACTCTTCAAATGACAATAAGCAGGTAGATGCAGAGTTTGACACTTACACATAAACTTTTTTCGTCTAAATTTAAAAATATTAGGGGGGTGGACACCCGGCGCTCTGAATAGCATGGTGCATTGGGTGGGGGGCAAAGCGTGAGGGGTTAAGTCTGTGCCAGCTGAGTCTAACTACCTTCTCTGTCGACATCTTTCTCCAATTAGGGGAAAGGCTGTGTGCATGTGGTCTGTGGAGGCTCCGCCCTCATGCGGAAGCTCTGATCAATGGAGCTGATACCAGAAGCAAATAAAGAAGGGAGACATATATAGAGAGAGAGAGAGAGAGAAAGTGAGTGAACGAGTGGGAATGTGTGCTTAAGAATGTGAGGGTTTGTGACAGAGCATGATAGAGTGAGAGTGCATGTGTAAGAGTGAGTGATGGTGTATGAATAGGGGCTAGTGAGCATAAGCACGAGTGAGAGAGCGTGCGTAAGAGAGTGAAAATGCAAACGAAAATGATGGCAAAGATGAAGCCTTGTTAGATATGTTAAACAGACTTTTACACATATAAATTAGGCAGGTGGCTGGCATTTATACTATGTTTCAATAAACTGTCAATTTAAACATGTATAATGTTAAAGCTTTTTATGGGGTGGAAAAAAGAGGGATATGGTGGGATAACCACGTCAACATAATGACAAATCCGTCTATTAAAACAGATTTACCAGTGAACTAAGCCAAATAGTTTTCGGGGGGTTATTCATCTATGGTTGTGTGCTTTTTTCTAGAACTTAGAAAAAGATACAAGTAAGGAATAAGTATGGCTCAAATCACTGTTTGGGCTACTGCTGTCCTTCAGGATTCACTGATATATTCAACGCTGAATGCAATATTGAGTGGCTCCATCCATTTGTGGCTCTACCCTTATACTGCTCCACCCTCGAATCAAAACTATGGCTGGTATTTTTTGAAGCAAAAAGTGGCAACCCTAGCTGTTGCAAATGTAAGACATCACTTTTTTACAGATAGACTATGAATAGGTTTGTAGAGGATCTACAATACTGGAAATTCTGTAGTCGTAGCAGATTTAAAGTTAGCCCAAATGACAGCTTAGGCAGTCTTGGTAACCCAACAGTCATAAGCAAAACCAAAAGCTGCATCTTCTGATCTCTGATGAGGGTCAGGGTTGGGCACAATGAAACTGACTAAGCAGCAGGTCTGTTTCCACATTCACAAAATGTAATTTCGCACTTTCCGAATCAACAGCAAGACCATGCGTCATAGAGAGGGATTAGTGGTGCTATTCAGAAAACACGCTGAACTGTACAGAAACAACATTTCTCCTGGGAGATACATTACAAGAACAGTGCCCATAAATTAACATTGCGTGTCAAATTCCCTAACTCAGAGAGCAACCAGAGCTTTAGGTTTCTGCCTGAATGAAGCAAAATAAAATAATAGCTGGTTTCTAGGTTATTAATACAGCTTGACAAAAATGCCATGGTTTCATCGGACAAAACATATGTTTTTTCCTCATGTCAGTTTGATCATGCACTAGTGTGTTTGTGTGTGTGTGTGTGTGTATATATATATATATGTTTATGCTTCAAGATGAATAGATTTGACTCACCCCTGGTAATATACTTTGAATGTGTACACAAGATATCATCCTTTCTGTAATACTTTCCACAGCTGCTGGATCATTCTAACAATTGTTACAGGGGCACACCCGGGGCGGATCCTGTATGTGGCGCATCCCCCACCCCGCAACTTTAAAATGTAAAGACACCCACAAAAAAATGAATGTTGGCAAAAATATTTTACAAATTTGTAAACTGTGTGTTACCTGGAGAAAATAAGAAATCTGAAAAAATGATTAACTAATGATAACTAAGTTTAAATGAATGATATTTACTGAACAGATATGGTACAGCATAACCCCCATCACTATGCGTAACCCCCATCACTATATAGTGAGCCAGACATTGATGGTGGTACAGAAAACCCCACACCACTATACACTGAGCCAGACATTGATGTGGTAGGCCTCTGCCCCTGAAGCAGCCGGCCTGTGCCCCCTCTGCCCCTTAACAGCCTGCCTGTCCCATTTCTGCCCCAAAACAATCATAACAGTCACTCACTCATTCAACAACACTTACAGTACTGGGTACTTGTTAGACAAACGCTTCATCCTTGGGGTACTTGCTTTAGACACGCTAACCTATAATACAGCCTACAGTACAGTATACTCACCTCCCAACATCCTACTGAAAAGCAATTGGACATCAAGGCACATTGCCTTCAGCTTATACATTCACACTGAGCACAAGCTATATTTACAACTTCTGCATAGATCTCACAAAAAGCCGTTTGAGCTGCTTGATTTTCTGTGGCCATTGTTCGGTGATTGAACACATTCAGTGCCTCTCTGCAGTCTGATCTTTCTATGCTCATTATCAAGACTGCAGAATGTTCTATCTATTTGAGTCGGATTCTTTAACACCGCTGTATCAAGCAATACCTCTGAGTGTCTTGCACTTTGAGTCTGCTGGTAAATGTTTCCTTTTGATAAAAATGAACCTTTTGAAAGCATTCTTCTTATTCCGTTAGGTCTTCTGTGGACTATGTGGTGTTGGAATTTGGTGTAACAAGTCCTAGAGGTATTATTAAATTGCGTCCACCATTAGACCAATTGATTAAAATATCCTACAAATTCAATTCAGACTTTTTGGAGGGTATGGTAATACCAATTGATTTCTATTTTAGTTTTGCAAAAGATTAAAGACACAAAGGAATCCATTACTACATGATTAATGTTACTAGAGACATTTTTGACTTCCTGGTAACTTTATCTTGATGCGATAACAAAGTATCTCACACTTGGTATGAATGGAAGAGAACATAGAGACAGGAGATATAGTTTTCCAGGATACCCTATAACACAATATATATAACAACTTGAGAAGTATTTCACATGTGTGTTATATCAGTTCCATGTGCGCCTAATTTTATTACGAGTTTAGTGTTCCATTATTTAATATAGATTCATAAAGTCATTAACAAATGATCATGCTCCAATAAGATAAAAAATTTAAAAAAAAGTCTTACCTGAGGTAGAGGTTACAGCTACAGAGCTGCGGTTTCAGTCCTATTCCGTGGTGGCAGGAAACCTCTCCCACTGAAATTAATGGGAGCGATGTCTGCAAATGGACACAGGGGTTCCCCGTTCGCCATGTTTGGCAAGCTGACGGTATGTATATCACACACACATGGAGATATGTTAGGCACAGCTGTGGGAGCAAGGAAGGGGCAAATGCATACAGGATGATTCTGCAGACTCTACCCAAACAGTACATTTGCACGGGGACGCCATAGATATGTAAGGGGACCTCTCGGCCATCATATTTGTTTTAATGCATATGATGGCTAAAGTGTGCCTTTAACATACTAGAAGAAAACACTGCCCTCCTACACGACCAGGGTTGAAATCACCAGGACTTATGATGGATAACCGGGCATGGTCTGCGGGTGTCCCAACCTTTTTTCTGACATGGGTGTTTAGTCCATTAGTCTTTCCCTAATGATAAAATATGATGCCAGTCATAATCTGGCATCCTTAAAGTGTTATGTAAGAGAGGTTTGCCTAAGTTTTTCTACAATACTACTGTGACCGTTTGGCTGGTTGAGAGATTTTTATGTATTGGTGGATATAAAAAATACAGCACGGGGAATATAACGAGTTTTTGTTTTTTTTACACAGAAACATGCAAGTTGAAGACTAAATAATCATACAGAAATGAACAGCTAATTGTAACAGCTACAATATGGTGATGATTAAATAGCCATAGTCCAAAAACTAAGAATGTTATCTTCTTACACAACAAAAACTTGTCTGAATTCATCCTGTAGATCATTCATGCTTTAGATCCATCAGTAAATCATAACACATAACACACAGATTTACTGACAATATATGGCAGGGTATGTTAATGATGTATATGATATCACAGAGATGGATATGTATAACGAGTGCTTGTGACTATTAGGTGACAATGAAAACCAAGCATTTTGGATTGATGAGTGCATGAATCACAACAAAAATATAGGCAAATTTATAATATATTGTCAGGCTCCATAACACATGAAGAAAATATTGTCCTACTAACATTATTATGGACAGCTGCAGTATTCTAATCAACAGTGACATATTCTATACATCTGGATACATAGATCAATAAACTGTGTAGACACAGGGATTGCTCATCTTTCCAAATGGGTTAAAATATGAATTATGCTGTGTATTTTAGACTGAGGCCAAATGTATAACCTATTTAAATCTGTTTGAAAAATTGTAACAAATGTATTTTGTAGCAATTGTTGTGCACATGCTCTTGTTATTGATCATTTTTAAATAAAACATAAGAAAAAGGTCAATAATAGAATACTGTATACCCCTGTGGATTTAGAACTGAATACATCCTGTTATAATTTATTGTACACAGCCTTTTCTAAATGTCATATTGATTTAAGACATCTGATAAAAAAGTAGTAAGTATATGAGTCTTATATGAGTCTTTATTTAAAAAAAAACAGTATATCATCTCCCTTTATCTATAGGTACATAGACAGATCATGAAGTTGCCTATGCATGATCCACATGGTCTTCTCCTTAAAACTGACCATGCGTAATATTGTAAGTGACCTACCTCTTCTAGCATTAGTGTCAGAATGAAAGAACACTGTTGCCAAACCACAAGCTTACTATGACTTTTATGATGTGTGGACTTTTTTCACCATACACCTTTATGATTCCTCTATTCTCACAATGTGTGCCGGTGTTATTCCTAACTACACCCTATGACACTGTTATATATTATTATTTACACAGCACCAACTACTGTATATCACATGAGAGGTACAGTAAACGCAGGTATTAGGATTAATGCGTGAGGATGTTCATGCTCTGTGTACATTGTTAAGCACACTATTTAAAATTCTTCAGCACTTATGGTATGGCACTTTGTTTTCAGATTCACATCTTATCCTTCTCGATACTACTTTTATTCTTTTTATGACTACAAAATAAATGTTATTTTATGTGTTAAAAGAAACCCATTGTACTCTAGATACTACTTCCCAATGGGAAAAAAACACTACCACTGAAGACTACCAATAATGGCATCATTTTGCTATGTCTAGGGTACATTGTTTACATATTTTAATGGCAGAAAACAAACTGGTGTCCTAGTGTTTTCTAGAAAGAGGAAGTTGAAGAGCAGCCCCTAGTGGTGGAATATTAGGAGGACATATCCCAGTCTTGTAAGACAGATGGTTACATCAATATGATATGAATCCCTTTTATCAAGTCTTATTTCCATAGCTGTTACACTGGGTATTTTGTTTTTCCATTTCACATCAAATAGCACAAATAAGAGGAAATTGTGACTGCAGGGCTAAGTATATTATTTGCACAACAACCAATACAAAACAGCTACATTAAATATGCTTTTTCTGTTCATGTCAGGAAATGCATCAATGTAAATTATACATACAGATATATGTATAGTTTTATTGGTAGATTACAATTGTGTTAATAAAATTAATAAATTAATAAATGAAATTAATGAAAGTCATGTATGTGTAATATAATATATATATAT
>VKOC01000172.1:346327-357898 GCA_009364415.1 Spea multiplicata
CCCACATATTCCACTCCACCTCCCACATCTGCCACGCCACGCTGCCTCCCACATGCCACTGTGCCTGAAACACCACTCCATCCATCCTCCCCAGACATGCCACCCTGCCCTCCCCACATATGCCACGCCACGCTGCCTCCCACATCTGCCACTGTGCCTGATACGCCTTATACCCCCTCATACACCACTCCATCCTCCCCAGACATGCCACCCTGCCTCCGAGATATGCCACTCCACTCTACCGCCAGATATGCCTTATACCCCCTGATACACCACTCCGTCCTCCCCAGACATGCCACACTGCCCTCCCCACATATGCCTTATATACTGTATATGCCTTATACCCCCAGATATGTCACTTCACTGCCCCCAGGATTTAGATTCCCCTAAATTAACCCTAAAGACCCCATCAACCACAACTGCCTCAAATTAACCCCAAACACCCCATTAACCATAACTGCCCCTAAATTAACCCTAAACACCCAATTAACCATAGCGGCCCCTAAACACCCCATTAACCATAACTCCCCCTAAATTAACCCTAAACACCCCATTAACCATAACTGCCCCTAAATTAACCCCCACCTCCCCTAACTTTCAGTAGCCCAAATAATATATATATATTACATACACACATACATATATATACATACACATTATATATATATATATACATACGTACACATTATATATATATATATATATACATACACATTATATATATATATACACATTATATATATATATATATAATATATATATATATACATACATACATTATATATATACATATACTTACAGTTAGATGAGTGTCACAGCCATATACATACACATTATATATATACATATACTTACAGTTAGATGAGTGTCACAGCCATGTGGTTCTGGCCTGGAGAAGGAAGGGGCGGGGCCAGTTGTCACGGTAATTACAGGGAGGGGGAGTAAGTAGGAGCTGCTGCTGTGAGACGGTGAGTCAGTGAAACGGATTATATAATGAGGGGGATTTTTCAGAGCGTTTGCTCTGAAAAAACCCTCATTTTATAATCGATAATAATCGATTCAACTAATCGATAATGAAATTCGTTGGCAACGAATTTCATTATCGATTATTATCGATTTTATCGATTAGTTGTTGCAGCCCTAAAGACTACCCTATGGGGAAAAAAAGTTTTACTAGTAAATATTGAATCACATGTAAACTATTTTTTCATATTTAATAAAAACTATGACTTTTTATTTCCTTGTATTTGCCACTCTGCCCCAGTTATGCACATCTGCCCTCCAGATATGCCTTATATGGCACTCTGCCCCCAGAAATGCCTCATACCCCTATATGCCACTCTGCCTCCCTAATAACCCACTCTGCCCCAGATATGGTTATTTTTGCATATGCTCTGAAAAAAAACCTTGTCTTATAATCGAGCAAATACGGTACTTGCCTAACATTTAAGGCTTACTTACAATGACATACTTACCTACAATCCGAATTTCACAGGACAGGACTGAAAAACGTTGTTAATAAAAAGTAATATTGCATACCTACTTTACCCAAATTTGACAGGACAGGACTGAAAAAATGGGACTGTCCCAGTAAATTCAGGACTGTTGACAGGTATGCAGATGGAAGAATGAGGATCAAAAACTCAAAATAAGGTTGTAAGGTTAAAGATAGTAGTAGTAGTGCAGTAGCATCCCTAACATAGGGTAGGGGGGGCGATCCGTCCTGGGTGCCACTCATGAGGGGGGGTGCCACGGGCTAGGGTGACCACATGTCCCAGATTGCCTGGATCCCCGGCAGCCTTGTCACTTTTTTTTGTTTTTTACGCGGAGGAGAGAGAGGGGCGCCTAGCAAACACTCTGCGTTCCTCAGTCTCCTTCGCGAGGCATCTGACTCCGTCGCGGTGCTGGCATGTCATGCTGAGCGCCGGAATATGATGTCATATTTCGACGCTCAGCAGTGAAGCAGTGCAGCGGCAGAGCAGGAAGCAGCAGCGGCAGAACAAGAGGCAGCAGCGGCAGAGCAGGAAGCAGCAGCGGCAGAGCAGGAAGCAGCAGCGGCAGAGCAGGAAGCAGCAGGCGTCGTGCTCCCACCGCAGATCTTCTGGATGGTAAGTCCAAAACCTTTAACTACAAAGGGGGAGATGGTAGATAGTGAGAAGGGAGGGAGAGGGGGATAGATAGAGGTGGATAGTGTAAAGGGAGGGGGAGGGAGGTAGATAGTGTGAAGGGAGGGAGAGGGGCGTATATAGTGAGAAGGGAGGGAGAGGGGGTAGATAGTGAGAAGGGAGGAAGAGGGGGTAGATAGGGAGAAGGGGTTAGAAAAGGGGGAAGGTGTGGATGAATTGTCTGAATGAGGGAGATAATTAATTAGTTTGTGAGAATGCATTAATGAATGTGTAAATTTGTATGAATGAGTGTGTAAAGTAGTGAGTGACTGTTAAAGTGTTTGTGTGTATGATAGATGTATAATTGATTTGTGGAAAGGGAAAGATGGCGCAAGCAGGATGTTTGAGCCTTGGGGACCAAGATGACACAGGCAGGGTGTTTATGGGACAAAGATGGCACAGGCCGTACTGTTTGGGGACAAAGCTGACTAATGCTGGGCTGTTTGGGGACAAAGATGGTAAATCCTATGTGTGTGATCTGGGTGCAGGTCAGGTTCTATGTGGGCAGTGTGGACGCCAGGGCTGGCTTTGGGTTGTGCAACCTATCATCTATGCCTGTAGTTTTATCTCTTGCTTTGTTTCCATACATTATTATTGTACACCTGCAAATATGGGATTTGTATGTCTGATTCTATGCCTCCAGTGCTGAGTTCACATGTGAACAATAATAATAACAATATTAATATATATGATTGCTAACATCAATCACACTCCTATCATGCCAAGTCAGCTAGTACATGCTGGAATCTGAGTGTGATTGCTGTTAATCATATTAATATTAATATTGTTATTGAATTTATTTTGTCCTATTTTGCTGTGTTACTTACTTTAAATAAAAGTGTGAGATTTTTTATGGTGGGGGGTCATATTCGGTTTTGGACAGGTAAATGCTGCATTTTCGGTTTCAGTCCAGAATTTTTGTTTCGGTGCATCCCTAAGCCAGACAATGAAGAAGTAGGCCTACACCACATCAATATTTGGCTTAGTATATAGTGAAAGGAGTTATGCTGCACTTTTATCAATGTCTGGCTCAATGTATAGTGATAGGGATTACGCTGTACCACCGTCAATGTCTGCCTCAGTATATAGTGATAGGTGTTATGCTGTACCCCTGTCAATGTCTGCCTCAGGATATAGTGATAGGTGTAATGCTGTACCACCGTCAATGTCTGCCTCAGTATTTAGTGGTAGGTGTTATGCTGTACCACCATCAATGTCTGCCTCACTATATAACAGTAATGCTGTACCATCTTCAATGTCTATGCCAGTATATAACGATATAAGCTATGCAGTTTTAAAGTGTTTGTGGGGGGGGGCACATACAGGATCCGCCCCAGGTGCCAAATACTCTAGGTACGCCCCTGTAGTAGTGCACCAGTTTGGTTAAGGGTCTTATTATTAACTAATTTTAAATTGAATAGATTATTAAATGTATGATGCCACAAAGAAATGGTGGGCGTGACACAAAACACACACATAGAAACAAAGATTGGTGCGTCTTCGTGTACATTTATCTGCCGCCAAATATGTTTATTCGGTATTCGGCTTGAACAACGAAAATGCAACATTTGTGTTCGTTTTCATATTCTCCCGAATATGAATGCACAAGTCTACCAAATACTCACTTTAAAGGGCAAAAACCTCAGATGACATTCAGTTTGTTAACTGCCTTTTATTTTTAACCAGTTTTGTGTCCTTGGCCCCTGGCCCTAGTTTTATAGGTCAGCCCCCCATTGAGATAGTGTTTGTAATTCTTTTAAAGTACACTATTAATAATTGACTACCTAAGTCCGTTTTCACATCATTATAAAAGTTGGGGCAAGCTCTATTTTTTCAGAAGACCATGCTGACTGCTACCAACAATGTTATTTATATTCTGGAATAGAAACATTTTCCCAACACTCAGTTTTAAGCTTTCCAAGTTGCATTCCCGCCTTAACTAACTTTATCATTTTTTTTCAGTTCTTTAGACCTGATGGGGAAGATGCGCAGTTAACAACATGACTGCTTAGACATAGAGACCACTACCACTTCCAACCCTTTATACTCAGCCCCCAATCAATAAACAACAAGAGCCATTAATGTGGGTAAGGGCGTTGGCCACAGCTTTATTAACTCATGCCAGCTTCACAATATATATAACCATAACCTTATTAACAACCTGCCAGCTGCTAGCCATTAAGCCTAGCAAGCGGTTCAACACACCCATATAACCAAGAGTTCTAGCCCAAGCAGGTGACTACAAAAGAAAAAACAAGCAGCAACACCAGAAATACCATGACGTAAAACAGGCAGAGATGGATGTGCCTGTCCTTGGGATCCAGGCAGGAAAAAGGTAGGAATAACCTTGCTTTTACCTTTTACACCCTTGCCTGCAACATTTTGCACCCTCCTAGCCAATAGCGAGCCTGCTGTAAACTGTAGCCTAGGCTAGCAGTCATATTCCCCCTTTCCTAAAGTTCCAGGGGGCCCCTTTAACTAGTAGTTTACCCCTGGTAATTATTTAATTTTGCTCATGAAGAATTATTGGGTGATGTTACCAGGTTTCTTGGGGTTTAAAGTCACAAAGTCACTCCTAGTCATTAGTCTTCTCTTTAGTCAGTCCATCTGTGAAAAAGTGGACCTTGGCTATAGTATGCACCCCTTTTCCACCTAAATTTAATTAATTCATTTTCCACCTAAACTACAACTGAGCCAAAGGTTGCTTCCAAGATTTGACATATTTTTCTGTAATTGGCTTGCTACAAAACCAACCATGGGGCAAATGATAAATAGGTTGCCACTGCATCATAAGTCATGGCTCTCTTTGGATCCTGGATTCTGCACTCCAAATGTGTGTTGGAGATGACTGCCAGTTAGTGTACAAATTAAAAAGTAGTACACTAATCATTCTTGAATAAACAACACAAAATACAATGAAACCTAAAATAACTTACAATATTGTAAGCTCTTATGCTTTGACTTCATAGCATGGACATTATTTGTATATATCATGAAGTTATAGTACTCCGTAGCTTTGTTTTTATTCATGTCAACACAAAGGTCAATATAACCTGTGCATTCATTGCTAAGCCACTGCCACTTTTCAGCCAGTTGCAAGTAACGGTCTGCTTATCTTGGGTTTTGATATCTGGTCTAGTAATGCATTCCTTGTCCTGATGCAGCTCTTTAATTATTTCTGTGTTGTGCATATTACAAAGGATAAAGCATGGGCATTTCGGGAAGTGTTTTCCCATTCCAAAGCATATCAGAATCTTGCTGACACTGATCCAGAGCTGAGAATGTCACTCTTGCATAAACATGATGTCATTTCCATTCCATTCATGCTCCTGCCAGACAGCTGCTGTCAGCATCAGTGAGGAAAAATGCCACCTCACTTGTGACAGCTGCCACTAGAGGTACTTTGTACATAAGCTATTCTAAAAGAAAAAACAGCCAGGCATGCAGATGCTATTTAAAGCAGACCGCCATATTCACAGCAGAATCCCTCACGATGCCAGTACATGTGCCCTTTCCTTAAAGAGATCACTGCCACCTGTAACATAGTATGTTTTTCTCCCAACACAGTTTTTAGAAAAATAAAAAGTTTGTTGCCATGTCTAACATGGGAAAATTGATGAGTACCAAGGATGTTGTTGTTTTTTTTTTTAAGTGATTTGTGACCCTTCAACTTTAGCCCCTTCAGTCCCCTATAGACGTCCTATTACATCCATAAGACGCATCTAAAAAAACACATATGGACGCACCGGTACATTTTGCATTTCTTGCAGCAGCAGGGACCCGTTCTCATGTAACTGTTACATTTTTAAATGCCCGACTGCGTGATCGGGCATTCCCTTCTGGGTCGCATCACTGCTGATGTCACCTAGAAGGTCATCGGAGGACAGGATATCCCCTGCAGGGTCTGTCTGGAATATGTGATCGCTCCGATGAAGCACTGATCACAGACGCTGTCTGTGGGGACTTGCATAGAGATCACAGTGTGATTGGTGCAGGGGGATCACAGGGAGGAGTGTGAGAAACCTTCTTTCTCACTCTCCTCACATGCTGAAAGACAAATCAGCAAAAAAAAAAATTGTTAGTGATTTAAAAAAATAAAAAGAAATCACTAAAATAATACAATAAATAATTTAAAATAACAATAAAGTGAGCTAAGTGACGTAATTGTGACATCACTTGCATTAATAACATGTTCAAGAGGTCCCTAAGAGGACCTCTAACCATACTGCACTGATAACAGTGCATTTAAAAAAGAAAAAATAAATACAAAAAAATAAAATTAAAAAAATTGTGTATAAAAAAAGATAATATTTCACAACCATTCACAACCCCCAACCCCGTAAAGCCATAAGTATACAAAATACTACCTTATAGGGTACTATTTGTAAGGGATGGATATGGCCTTCTAAAAAGAAGTGGGGTATCTCCGTAATCAGGAGTTTCTCTGCCGTAACACATACCCTGTGCAAAAAAATCTAAGTAACACACAAGTGTTTTGGCGAAAAAAAAGTGCAGGAAATAATTTAAAATTAGAGTTGCAATCCCATCATACCTAATGTAAAAATTCTACCAATAATGTACAACTTAAAGTATGTTCCCTATAAGTGCTGAGAAAGTATGGAAATTCTATATGAATTAGGTATTTCTGAGAATAATCGCTGAACCAACATACCGCAAAAATGGCAAAATTGCTCCGGGCTTTGAGGTACCAAAAACCCATGGGACTGAAGGGGTTAAGCTTTTTCCTCCTGATAGGGAAACACCAATTTCACCCTAACTGCACTTGCTAGGGATTGGCTTTTATAAATGTAATTACTATATCTGAGCAGAGTTTGGAATAGAATGTTGAAGCTGGGAATTTACTACTCTTGGCTTGTAGATTATCTCGGGTTGTCTTCTGAAGGTTATGTGGGTGTAGAGGGTCACTGTTGGCTCCATACTTTGCTGGCAATCTGCTAGAACAATATTTTATACAATATTGTTTTTCCATGACATGTCCACTTTAAAATCCTGTTATTTGTGTAAGATTTTTTCAAATATTAAACAAAGACATCACACTCATCAATTATGAAAAACTATATACATATATCATTAAAACAAGACAAGACAATTTCAGTTTATACAGGAGAGGGGAGTGAAATTATCCATTCTGTTGCAAGCATTTATTCTAACCTATCATATAGACACTCTTTCTAACCCAACATCTTCTAGGTCGAATTCTTCTGTTCTTACAGAGCATTATCCTCTTCTGTATATCACTTCCATTTATCCCAGTCAGATATCGAATTTCTCCATTTCCAGTTGTAATTTAATTTGGTTTATTAAAAATAAAAAAGTTGGGATATCTTGATTTTTTTCACAATCTTGCCAAAAATGTTCTTTTTGCAGCAGTTGGTGTATGTGTTATCCGATATCAATCAATCCAATTGAGGCCATCCCCGATGTAAAAGTGTTACCTTGGGAGGCTTTGCCTTAAACTCATTTAAAAAAATACCCTCATGACATGGATAGTGCTGCAATCCCTCTAGATATACATAAATGTTCCTATTTGAGAATTGCATCAACAGCATGTATGTAAGATCCCTGGAACTAGCTTCCATCTTTGATTTTTTTTGTATTGAGGCTCCAATAAATTTAAACTTGTGAGCTGTGGCTACCGGGAGCCTACCCTTGTGGTCCTGCTGACATTGGGGGGGGGGTGTTCCATCGACATCATGGGTATTCCCGCGAAAATCAGTAGGGGTTCCTGCTGTCATGACAGGAAACACCCCAATTTAAAGGGGAAATAGGCAGGAAGCGGGGCGTGCCAGGACCATGTTCCTGCGACCTGGAGTAATTGGATGCTTCTCCTGGAATTCTCCAGGTATGCTAATAATCTTAATAATGACTTAATCTGCTCAAATATATTCCGAAAACCTCTTTTGTATATGATTAAGGCAGGAAGATGGAAATGTTAAGGGGATCAATGTCAATCACATTGGTAGTATATACTCCTTTGTGGCATTAATACAGCCCCACCAGGAAATTTCTAAATTAACCTATTTTAGTAGTTTAAAGGAGTAAGGCATTGCAACTTACCTCAACTAATCTTTTCTCCCTAGAAGTTAACAAAATGCTTAAGTATTGTTTATTAGCTGTCATCCAAAATCCCCTTTTAATTTCTGTTGACGTTTATAATCTATGCTTATCCCTAAAATATTGGATGCATAAATCTATAAATTGATAATCTGTTAATGTTAAGACTATATTTAGTTTGCTGTTTAACCTGTATTCCTCTTACAGCCAGATTCTTTCGAACATGCTGATACAATAAGTGGGGATCTGAAAATTGTGATTTACATGCCTTGCCTGTATACCTGGGAACATTTCGGCTCCAGCTTCCTAGAGAGACACCCTTGTGGGATGCGTGGAGGAGGTCCCTCTGACTTTGCGGGACACACACAATTGTTGGAGGGAACGTTGGAGTGGACGTGGGCATTTCCACAATGATTCCCTGTAGTGACCTGGAGAAGTCCGGAGAGTTCCATTGCCTGCTTACTGCTAACACAATAAACATGGTGGGTTGCTGTCATATTCACTGATGGTGAACAGGGCACGCATGTTTTGGAAAGTGCTTAAAAGACGTTTAAGAATTAGATCTCCTTCTGTTTGGCTGTTACTGCAACAACCAGGAGCAGCAATAGGCGTAGCGGGAAGAAAAGTGTCAGCTTTGCAAAATGGTGGTGCTGACAGATATAATCAAGCTTTCACTGAGTTTCCTCATCTTGAGCCACAAACCATGACAACACATTCTGCACAGTGGTGAAAACAATGGGGAATTAACAAACAGCAGCTGTTATAGAAACTAGAACAAATGTTTATGCAATATCTTCATTTGTATACAATTCAATATAAATGTCTGACAAAGAGTGCCATTAATTATATTTTCTTAACATTTTTCTTATCCTCAGAGAAAACTGTTTTTGTGCCAGCGGGGTATGCAAAATTATTTCTGCTGACTGCCAAAAATATGTTTGTCCAGCATACAGAACCCACCATTGATGTTGACTTGTATTCTCTAGGTATTGCAGATAATTGCTCCACAGCAAGGGCCAATGTTATTAAGAATTTTGTGTGTCTGGCACCTCTCTGATTCTCATTGACATAATAAGTATTTATTATAGTTAAAAAACTGTTAAGCTATTGTCTGAACAAGAGGACATTTAGGTTCTGAGTACCGTCGTGTACTTCAGCTGGGTACTTTCACTACCCTCAAGTTGTTACAGGACTGACAAATGGGCAATATAGCCGCCATCTCTCTTGAGAAGACAAGCACGAATCATGTTATACAGCAAATGCCCGGTGCTTATATTTTAATCTCCTTAACAAAGCATTATTTAAAAATAGCTGGAATACCTAAGAGATAAAGCTTTCAAATTTTGATTTACCGTTTTAATCAACATTGTTTGAATTGTTGTAAACATAAACTTAAAGGCATTGTAAACCACTTTCCTATATTATTACATTTTCTGGGCAGCTTAACCCCATCGTTTGCTTCTGCTGGTACTCTAGCCTGACTAGTAGACCTCAATATCAGAAACAAGGATGGGGTGCCACTTAGGGTGGCCACATTTTATTTCTGCAGATACACACAGGTGTATATTATGTATATACATATATATACAGTATCTCACAAAAGTGAGTACACCCCTCACATTTTTGTAAATATTTTATTATATCTTTTCACGTGACAACACTCAAGAAATGACACTCTGCTACAATGTAAAGTAGTGTACACCCTGTATAACAGTGTAAATGTTCCCTCAAAATAACTCAACGCACAGCCATTAATGTCTAAACCTTGGCAACAAAGTGGAAATGTCCAAATTGGGCCCAATTAGCCATTTCCCCTCCCCAGTTTCATGTGACCCGTTAGTGTTACAAGGTCTCAGGTGTGAATGGGGAGCAGGTGAGTTAAATTTGGTGTAATCACTCTCACACTCTCTCATACTAGTCACTGGAAGTTCAACATTTCACCTCATGGCTAAGAGGATCTGAAAAAAAGAATTGTTGCTCTACATAAAGATGGCTTAGGCCAGTGATGGCAAACGTTTTTGGGCCTGAGTGCCCATTTTTGTGCATCAAAACAAGTTGCAGACCTCAAAGTGCCAACACTGCATATTAAACATGGAGAGGACGTTTTTTCGGTACAAAATGACTATACACAACAGTATGCATCAATAGGGTATATTCTTGTTCAGTAAACTGGGAATTGTTCATGGCAAATTGTATATAAATGTATGTGTGTGTGTGTACAATTTCCTCACAAAAAAAGTATCGTGTTCAGTTTTCGCAGAGAAGCTCTTTATTAAACAAACAGGTCAAAGAAAATTAACCAAAAGTTTGGCCTATATTTCAGTTATTTCACTTAGAACAACTGGTAATAATACTTTAAGTAATGCACAATTGCCAACATTTTAACAAAAGATCCTACAGAAATGCAATGATGCAATTAACCCTTTCCGCATTTGTGGTCTGGGAGCAGACAACACTTAAATACTCTTATAGAAACATTTTATTAACTGCAGGCAGAGTAAGACCCTACAACCAATGCGCTGTAGTGGTTATGGTAGCTGTTTTGCACACTGGGGCACAGTCGTGATCCCCAAAACTGTTCCCACAAAGTTAGAAGCATAGTGTTGTCCGAAATGTCTTGGTTTATAACCTACAGCTCACAAACGCTCTACTGGATGAATGGGAGAAAATTCCCACAGAAACTCACAAAAAAAAGACAAATCTTACAACCACAGATGGACCACACTGGACACGGCCACAGAGACTATTATGATGTATTGAAGGATCCATCTAAGACTCCTAACACGTCATGCATACAGGAACATATCCACACACTTAAACACTTGAATAACATACACACACATGCACACACAATGGGTTAAACATGTGTTACAGGGAATCATAATCTTCCCTTTAAGTACGACATGCCTGCTCATACACACATATGCACTGCTCTTACGCATGCCTGCCCACAAAAACACACACATATACGCTGCAATTGCCTGCACATACACACTTGCCAATACTCACACATATGCACTACCCTTATACACGCCTGCCCAAACATACATAATCTGCTCACACACACACACACACATGCCTCCCCATAAATATACACTGCCCTTGCACATACTTACAAAGACGTATACACTATAAGACAAATACACTCCTTATATACACACACATACACTGCCCATACAGACGTACACATATACACTGCCGATACTCACGTATACACATACACTGCCCATACAGACGTACACATATATACTACCCATACACACATACACATATATACTGCCCATACACACGTACACATATACACTGCCCATACAGACGTACACATATACAC
>VKOC01000172.1:357998-376148 GCA_009364415.1 Spea multiplicata
TTTAAGCTACAATTGTGGCTAATAAGTTACTCCTATGCTAATTCTTTACATTGGTGGATTTAAATATTGGCTTATATATGCAAAACAAATAATGATAACTTGTAAAGGCTCGATTTATTGCGTTTTCTGTAGGTGCTTATTATTTAGGTTTGGGGAATTACGTTAGTCTCTTCTTGTTTACTGAACAGTGAATTTCAGTCTACTTTTATCCATCCTAGCTATATATTGTTAAACTATTATTAATATTATTAGTAAATACCCTGGGTAGCATAACCTGTATTGTACAATAACCTGTATTGTGTTAGTTCTATACAAGGGTACTAATAATTTACATTTCCATGCACACTACAGCATCAGAGTATCCTAATAATACAACATAGAACATCTTATATTTATATCTATAACCATTTTAAATTTTAACTATTTAAGCTAAATTGAGGTATATGCATATGCAGACTATTTTCCTTTTCCAAAATCAGTTTTAAATTGAAAAAGAAAGTAACTTAAAATTTTCTTTTTACTGCTTCAATATTTAACATTTTAACAATATTCTGTCTGCCATTTATTTCCCCCTAAACACTTTTAATTATGTCCATGTTTGTGTTAATTTCATTACTGGCACATAATGCATCAGCTGTAAAGTTACAGAGCTTATAACGTAAATTTGAAGCGTGTCAGAAATAGGTGATCTGATTAATCCAATTTTAGTTTGACACTAGGATTGTAGCCATTGGCAATGATTTTAAAGTTAAGCTCCTTCATCAGGACTAAATGAAGGTGTTGAGTGATTTTGGATAAAAAGATTTCCTGTGTTTTCTTTTTAAGAACAATTTGTGAATGCAACAGTATATCCTGACTCGAGCCAATAGTAGGCTGTAACTTGAAAGCAAAGTAATATGTAAATGGCCAACTGTTCTTTGATGAGTGTTGGAGGGCTTATACGACAGCTTAGGTGGCTTTGGGTTACTTCATCCATAGTAATGTTTTTCTATGTTTCCTATTTTTTTATCTTTGTTTTTCATTTCAATTCTGCTTAATTTCAAAACACTGGGCTGTTTCTTCTGCTTAAGTATTCTAACACAGGATTGAATATGCTGTTTCATTGCTGTAGAGCTTTAGCAAGGCATATATTGGTAAATGCCTTCACACAAAGATGTACAAGTGGAAGTTTAGAGAGAGAGCAGAGAGGAGAGAGAGCAGAGAGAGAGAGATGGAAGAGAGAAAGAGAGAGACTGATGATGTACTGTTCTGAAAAATATGAAATAATTTTTTCCCCAAAAACTTTTTCTTTCTTTCTTCATATTTCTTAGTGGGCATAAAGAAACAGAGGGATTTGAGGTTCATAATTTGGTGTTCCCAGACAGAAAGATTTTAGTAAGAGATTACAGGACAATGGTAGAGTGTCTTAAAATCAGATCAAAGTTTATTTAAAATATCCATATGAGAGAGGAAAAAAATCAATGTTAATGGTGAGAAAAGCACTACAGAAATGCTTAAGTGGAACTAGAACTTTAAGGCATCACAATATAAAATCCATGAAAGGCAATGTCTTCATTTCTAAGAAATAACCCCCTGCCTTTATTAATAAGCACCAACAAAGTAATTAATTACCGGCTTTGGTTCCTTAATTTATTTCCTGCAGGAAGATAAATTTGTAGAGTGCAGTCTTAGCATATGATAGTGTGCACCCAGACTGTCATCTCTATCATCTTTATTATTGCAGTCCTCCCACATAGCATTCTCGGCTATCATCATAACATGCATTAACGTGTTTTATTGCATTGTCCTTAATTCAGCAGGGTGCTATTAATAATTTACACCAGGAGTGTCAGGAATGAGCAAATATTTTTTACATCACAATGTGATTGATTCCTCTAGCGCAGCATCTGCCTTTGGTTATGAGATGGCTCTTTCATTTTTTTTTTCTTCTTCTCTTGTATTCCACATTCCTAAAAATGTTTGCTATATTCAGTAGATTATAGGGATGAGGTTTTTTTTTTGATTGGGGCGGCCAGAAGTTTACTTTTAAAGGATGCATATATTGAAAGTACTTTATGCATATTTATTGGTGTAGTGTGTAAACTATCAAAATAAGGATTTGATTGGAATCGTTGCAAAGGTAAGGACTGTTACAAAGACACCTTTCTATTAAATACATTGGCCACAATCTTACCAGGATCTTAGACCCAATACTCACTGCGTTCTCTGGGTCTGTTTCCTCTTTCTCCGGGCAGGGGGTGTTTGACCATGTGTATTCCCCACTAGCCATCCTACCCCTCCATTTAAGGCTGCCTGGGGTTATCTGTGCCCACATATGGCTAGCACTGTCCGTGTATGATTAAACAAAATAAAATAAAGTGTTGCACCTAAAATTGTGAAAAATAGTGAATTACTAATTATTTCAGTAAAGGTGCAATATAATTAAAAAAAATGCTTATATTGATTTCCAGTTTTCATTCGTTGTGTCAATATCGTGTATATGGAAATGAGCAATAAGTTTGCTCTGACTTGTTGAGATGTATAGCGAGTAAATGCCGGCTTCGTTCCCGCCGAACAAGTTGCTTCGGGACGCCCTTCTCGAGTGTTTGCGTCGTCCGCACAGCAGGGACCTGAGTTTAGCCAATATAAGAACAGAAAGGCAGGGAGGTAAAGTATAAATGTATATTTAATATAAAACAAAATGCAGCATGCTTACATTTAAAAAACAATCTGTGGCGCGTCTAAGTCTCTCCGTTCCTTTTCAAGGTGAACGATTTGCAGATTTAGCGCGATGACGATAGTCCATGTATGATTAGCCTACTCTGCTATGGTCATGATAACATACAGAGGTTACAGATGGGATTCCAGTGAGCCCAATTAAAAAAACAGATAATAAAAATATAACTATTTAAATGTAACACATCATCTGTGTAGACCAAACCTTTAACAGAACTATAACTTATGTAACCCTATTACAGTATATGTATCGTTGGTTCTTATTTCTCTATGTATATAATAGATACATAAGGGCTAAAACAAGGCAAAAGAAGGCCAATACAGATGATGTGACAAAATAGCTGTAATTCCACCTGTCTGTAATGAGTTTTTAAGAACCTCAGAGCTAATGTGTCTCAAAAAGAATATGTGACTGAAGCCCATTATCGTTGAGAACGTCAAAACTAAAAGAGCAATATTGCAATAATAAACTCCGTATATATGGTTACATTTTCAAAATGAACCAACTAAAAGCATTCTAATGGTTGCCTATTAAATTGCTCAGCAATAAAGGACCTGTCTGGGTTAAATTGATTAAACTAAAATGTTTTTTGAAAAAATAGTGTTTTTCAACTGAGATTTTGTGTGAAAACAGTGGAAATAAAGTACATAAAACAGAGTTGTACTCTTGTTGATGATGATGCTTTTTAGTACAACTGACAAAGGCAATTATATTAGGGCATCAATGTTTGACTGTACAACTAGGGTACACTATGAAATGGTTTGGCAGCGCATAAATACAGGTTTCAGGCTGAAACTAAAGTTTGTCATTATATGCCTAGTAAGGCATTATTCTTGAATGTTGGTTTTCTTGGTGACGCAAAGATTTGTTTCTCATCCGGTTAGTTGGAGTTTGTCTAGAAATGAAAATGTATCACCCCTCTAAGCAATGTAAGTTATTTTATAAGAAATAGGAATAAATAAATAAATATCCTAATGCGCATTCCATCGTTCTTTGCATTGATTACCTTTGAGTGATATAAGGATATGGTTGGCGCTCAATGGATAACTTTGCACCTTGGCTTCTTTTTCTATTCTTCACATTAACCTGAGATTCCACCTCTTCCTTTCTATCTGTTTGGGAACGTCTTTCTAGAAATAAAACCATGCTTCCTTCAGAGCGGTTTCTTCTTCATTTGCCCATCAACCTGAACATCACTGCAGGATGGTACAAATACTACTAATAAACACACACTGAGTGAAGAATGCAGACAGTTTGTATCTCTCGATTCTGCGAGAATGTGGCAGATATCCTTGGCAGATCCACATGTCCCTCTCCATGCTGCCACAACAAAGATTAGTCACTGAGATATTGTCACTTTCCTCACAGACAGATCTGTGATGGGCAGCCTTTTTTTTAACGTTTTTGTTTTCATGGCGTCACGGAAAGAAAAAAAATTAACTCCTGAGTGGTGAGCTTGGGCGTTTTGCCTTCAACTGCTACCCAGAAGCACGCATTGCAGAGCTCTGCAAACACAATGGACATTTATACAGGGTCTCAGGGCTAGATTTTAAAAATGAATGCCATATGAAAGAGACAGTTTTGACTCAAAATTCATTCTTACGTTTTAGTTATGTGGAACTTTAACGCATATCTTAAGATGTTGTAGTTGTAGACAAAACAAGAATTCTGTCTGATTTTCCTTCCCCCTTGGCTGCCTCTACTCCCATTGATTTAGATGGAAGCCTGCACAGGAATCATACTTAAGTGTGCTCCCTGCTTTTAGTAGAGGCAGCCAAGGAGAGAAGGAGAATAAGTCTCAAAACTAAACAATGTACTAATATTTATTTGAGTATATGAAAAACAGACTCCAGTGTTAATTTTACATAAAAAAGGAGCGAAGTGTTGGAGTATATTAGGGGATGTACACTAACCGGTGTTTTCCATTAAATAGCTTGATTGTACATTACAGAGAGATGTTCTAAATCACATACATGATTCAGAATGTTTAATTACACATTATGACTTAAAATGTGTTCTACTATCCATCTCACTTGTGGTAATTAATTAGTACATACCCAATGTTCAGTTTCTCAATGACAAAATATAATACACAGAAAATGGGGAAAAAAAATCACTCGAGTGGCTGTACATTATTGATAAAAACTGATTTCAGGCCAGCTATTGTTTCGAAGCTTGTAAAAAATTACATGGCTCCGCTGATGCAACAATCTTAGGGAGCGTGACCTGATCAGAAGTAAATGAACACCAAAGTTCCAATGTGGAATTCGCAATATTAAATACGGTTTAACAAACCTTTGCCTTATAATAAAGAACATTTAATATAATCTAATTAGCTCTATGGAAAATGTTACAATGTTGGATGATAAGAAAGCCCTTCACATGAGAGCCGTAGTTATGCTAACATCAAAAAAACAGGTTATTTAATGCAACTATAAATATATTTTAGGTGATTTTGTACATAGGAGAGAAAATAAAGTTCTGATTTGCAAAATAATGCTTTGTAGACAATGTAGAATATCCATGTGCTGGAACGCAAGATCTTCTGTGTCTTGTGTTTTTTGGGAGGGTGTAGGTGTCTTTCATTTCTTTTTGAATCATACAAATTCCTTTACTACATGTCATTGCTTGGCTACCCAGCCTCGTTCAGCCAACAACAGTATAATTCTTATTGTTTTAGCATTGATTTACAGAATTTTAATGATGACATTGAGTTAAGTTGGCACCATTGATCAAACGTGGCTTTCTCCTTCCAAGCGTCTCTGTGATGGACCTTTACATTCCATTGAGTAGCTCATTAGTCATGTTATGTACAGAAGTAGCCAGACACATTGCTCGTCTCAGCCAGTGCTTGTCAAGGGCTTGTATCCTCGGGGTAGAAAGTTCACATATTACTAAGGTGAACGCATATCCTTCTCTAAGTATACAGCGACTGGAAAAAGGAAATCGTCTCTCCGTCCCCATTTTCATTATTTAACTCTTTTACTCACAGCGATACCTAAAATAAACAGGTTATTGTGTCTGCTCACTCTTCCCAATTAAATATGACTGTATGTTCTTTCCAAGCAAATAACATAATCGATTTGAGATTTAGACAATGTCTCAGGGTTGTTCCCACCAAAATTCTTCAGCACAATTCTGATATTTCAAACTGCTGCTGTGTCAAGAATAGAACCTGATTTCAAAGACAAAAAAAAACATGCTAAATATATTGTAATATTTGTCCTGAGTTTATAAATCAAATGTTTTTCAGATTTTTCTGTTTTGGGGTAATAAGTACAAGTAATATATTGCTATTTTATTGAGGCGTAAAATTCCCCCCTATGTTCAACACTATTTTTTCTTACTTTTTTGCTTTGAAAGAAAGTTTTTTAATGTATATTTCTAGCGGGAGGGGGCACATTTAACTACATAACATGCCAGGCTGCTTAAATTTTCAGCAAGGGACTCAAGGAAAACTACATAATTAAAACAGCCGATTAGTGGGGCCGCTTTCTGCATGTGTCTGCTAGAGAAATCTCGGGCGAACGGACACTGAGAAATGGCTTGGTGGTCAGTAAACCCTACATATGCAGTGGCAAGCAGGAATATGTTTAGCTGAACACATCTGATGCAAGCCAAGGAGCAGGGGAAGTGGGAAAGAGACAAATGCATTAGAGGATTCTGCTGAATCCCTCTATGTATTTGTACAAGTGAGCAAATTATGGCAGATTACAATTTAAAAGAGACACTAAGCCATCATATGCATTATTGCGTATAATAGCTAAAGCGTACCTTTAATAATGCATGGCGGAGACATGACTGACTTGGCCCCTATAATGCATAGTGATATAACATCACTAGAGAAAATGAAGTGAGAATGGAGGAAAACAGAGAAGCAAGACATCCACAAACTGGCCAGTGAAGAGTGTGGGATAAATGTACAGCAAAAATGGTGAGAAAAGTGGGAGGAAAACAAAATGGAGATGCTATATAGCTAGCTGTCAAGATGGTGTGTTTTTTATGCATTTAACTTTTACAGAATTGTAACCCAGAGACCTACTTTGAGAGCATAAGCTGATTAATGTGATGTTGAGGCCGGCTAGAGTATGGTTGTCCTCTAATCGAACATCACTTTACTGTATAAAAACCAAATAATAGAAATGGTGAAGTGCCATTAAGCACATTTTGATTCATTTAGTCACTAATGCTACATTCTGTTTGTGCTCTGGATAACAAGCTGAATCTAAAGTCACCTGCTGTGGAAACACTTACCCTCCATCCTGCTTCACTTGATAATGGAGAAATTACCTGGCTCGGAAGGAAAGGCAGACAGTAATTGCAGAAACTCTCTGCCACAAAACCAAATAATCAATAGACATCATAATCTTTCTATCATGAGATTGTGATACATATCCGACAGCCTCTTCCAGACAGTACTGAAGCAATCTGTTAATGTCACTGTTCAAATGTTGCCTTGTTACATATAAAGCATCTCCAAATGGTATGTGTGTTAACGACTTTGGACAACAAAATTAAGTTATTATTGCTTTCACTAATCTTGGATTTATTTACATAACATAGGACATGGAAAAGAAAAGACATGGCTTTTAGGATGTACAGGTCCTGGTCTCAATGTATCCCGTGTCCTTATAGCTGGTGAACTAGTGAAAATGAACTACTAAACTGGAGATTAATCATTCTGTCTATGGTCCCACATGATAATAAACGTGGGTCAGATCCAGAAAATGAATAGCTTTTTCTTCTGATTTTTGACATGCTATAGATTGCATTGCTGTTGTGCGCTGGCTTTTTTTTAAGATGCTTTCCTCTATGACATAAGCTGTGGTCTTCAGTTACTCAGGACCCATTAGTTTCAATTACGGTATACCTGTCGCTGTCCTGCAACCGAGGCAATCTGAGGAAGTTATAGGCTCCTGAATGTAAGTCGTATATTTCAACATCCAGCTAATTCTCCTACATGATTTCCAAATTAAGTGGACATGTATTGTCTTTATTAAAATTTAAATTGTATTGCTATCTGAATCTTTTTCCTGATCTGTTGCTGGCATAAGTGAAACAACATGTTTCTGAGAAGCACAGAGGCTCCTCTCACAGTACACAATAGCTCACTTCAAATGGTACTATCTGTATATTTCCTCCGCTATGTCTTTTGTCACATACACTGTGCATTCTACCTGTATTGTTTCTTTTAAAGAACCTTCTTAACCTCTATACTACACATTTCTCTTTCATACGGGTATTTTTAATTACTGCTTTCATATTCATTCTCAAACACTTCTCACATAATTTCCTTAAACTTAGGTAACTGTTAAGGTGGCATAATGAACAATATAAAAACTCGTGCCTGTGCCTCTTATTGGAATAATGCCAAGAAGCTAGTGCCACGATGATCACATATCTTCAAAGTCTCCCTCTTTAGCAGGGATAATCCCTCTTTGTGACTCAAATTAAGATGTATTTGTTTCCACCTGATGGTGCCCTTTTTCTAGATCATCTATATGCATGGGCTCCTGTGCTGCCAGCTTCCCCTTGATGACTACATCCACTTAATAGGACTGCTTGCAAGTGTTTTGACCTTTGGTTTCACTCTCGACTAAACCCCATAGGATTACCCTTTTGGCTTGCCTTGACTGGACCAAACTGTGTTAGACTTGTAACCCTCCCAGGATTACAATTCTCCATCCTTCTCTGGCCCAAGTCTAGTAGCAAAGGCTTTACAGTAACCACAACATGTGGTGAAAAGGGGCTGTTGTAGGTGAAAACCTTGTGCTTGCTTACGAATCAAAATGTTACAGCACAAAGTTTTGGTGTGTAGCTACCTGCTGTATCCTCTATGCACTTCTATGCACATAATGAGAAAGAAGAACATAGTCCAGAGGCCCATGCACCACCTGCTGTCTCTTTTTGGACGTAGGTGAAAGGGCAGCAGCTGTGGGCCTGCACAGCTGACCCTTTTGCTCCACATTAAAGAAAGGCCTAAAGCTCACACAGAGCCTTGATTCCAAATTTATTTTTGCCTTCTTATGCACCGACAAGGGTTTAAGGGCTCTATGTCTTCTGTCTTCATACTACGAGTGCTTAATCCTCTGCCCTTCCACAGACACAAAAAGCACTGCCTATGTTTCCATTGCATAAAAAACGATAAAAAATAAATGCATTTCTCCATTGCCCACATTAAGTTCTCTGGCATGATACACAAATACACAAATAATATCCATCAGGCCCACTATATATGGCATCACAACTATGCCATTTTATTCATGGTAGTGAGTTCCAAGTAGATAGTTAGATGTGACAAAAGTTGGACAGGGCTTACATTTTAATTTACAAATGTTCATCCAGTGATTGTTCATACTGCTTTTGTGAAGGCATCCTCTTTTGGAATATCATTAGGAAGTAATTAACCCAATACCTGTACAATAGTTAATGTAAAATAACCTCTTTAGCGTAAGACATATGCAAGATGGGTGTGTTTTAACACGTTCCCTGCATATTTTGTGGGCTCTGTAATGTCATCATGCCCTCAAAGAAGGGAAAGGAAGGAGAACGGCAAAAGAAAAAATGTGGCAGATGTGTGACAATGATGTGGGTCAATAAGACCTCCAGGTGGGGTCCTGTGGATTGCTGGCTAGGCCACAGAAGCTGCCAATTAGTTAAATACATTTGTTAAATGTTTAGTTGATGACTACAGATGAGATACAGAAAGTCAACAAAGACGCCATTCTAGGACAGTGCACAAGGTGAAATTTATTCATTCAAACCTTTCAGGGCACACTTCATAAAATCTGGCTTACTTAATATAACATGATGTGGCTTTGTGGGATGGGGTCATTATCACAGGTATGAATATTAGTCACTCAAATTAACATGATAGAAAATAATTGTGATGGTAATCTTCCAGTCTGTTAGCATTAAACATCAAGGCTGTTATGGTTATTCATGGAGAAAGGTAAAAATGTAATGATTTTTTGAGATGTTTATTAATGTATTTTAGCAAAGTTACTGGAAATGATTGGATGAATCCTGTACAAAATATAGAAACCAATCATTTGAGTATATTTGTCTTTCAGGGAGAAAGATCTATTAAATAAGATGTAATACAACATTTTTTATAACTATATGTACTAAATGCGGCATATTATGTTATTTCAAAAGAATATTAACGTGCACATAATTTCAATATTTTCTAGAATACAATATGCAATGATACCCCTGTGGCCTATATTAACAAAAATTGGAACGGTATATACAAGTTTAGAATTAGAATTGATATGACTTCTACCTTCATCACTACTTTTTAACCTAGTTGGTTACAGCATAGTAACTGTGGTTATCCAAAATACATAATAGGCCATTTCCTAGGCTCCTGACCAAGTAGGGGACAATACACACTCACACTAACATACACTCACTCTAATACACACTCATATTAAAAAATCCTCACTATCACCTTATCTCACTCAAAAACTTTATACCTCCACATTTCACACTTCCATACCTCCACAGCATACGCAATATTACCGGGGTTCAAGTAACATTACGGCCAACTCAGACCATCCCTGTTTAAAAAAAATTGGACTAGTCTGGGTGGCAATTGCCCCATTGTCACTCGGGCCAGCCTGGCCTTGGAGATTATATAGAATATCTTTATATTCTTGGAGCCGTCTGCAAGTGATCATGGGAAATGCTTTCTTCTTCATGAATAAAGCTTGAATTCTTCCTGAAGATTACAATTTTCAAGGAAAAGACATCCCTAGATGAGCAGCCTCATGCTTTTAATGTTCATACTTTCTACTACCATGTAGCAGGCTAATGAGATCAAATATTAATCAAAAATGGGTCACATACAGTCATAAATGTTCTTTAGAAATCAAATGGTTGTTCTCATATTAGCACATTGTATGTTGATAAATACGGCCAAAAGAGTACTTAATAGTAAAAACTGTTATCACAGATCTCTTTCTTATATACGGTATTTCAGTTGCATTCTCATGGCTTCTGGATTGGGACAGCTAACCTCTTTATAATTATATGTTATGATATATGTTATAATTACATGATGATGCATACATTTGTTATCCAAAAACCCAAACAAGAGTTGTTTTAACTTATTAGCCTGAGCAGCAGATCTGTTTATTAAAAACTGTATTTTGAACAAATAACAGTTTCATTATGATGTTATAATTTTACTGCAGTATGAAACTATGAAATATCAATTGGATAAGATGGTAAGGTTTCATTGGATGTGGCATTCACCGAAACTTATATCTGTTGCATTGTGCCAGACAACCAAAGTTTATGTAATTTTGGCGATTATTGGAGCACAATGATTATTTTACTAAAATTTATAAACATATAAATGAACACTTACTAGGGTAGAAACACAGGAAGCCTGTTAAAATGTATGCTCTACTATATAGTTGAATGGGAAATGGGGAAGAGATATATGATAATACATAAAAAACATAATATGTAATTATTCATAAAATCATTGCCCTATATTTCTGTTTTCATTCTATTTGCTCCTGAAGCAATATGAGGGTCGGCCTTAATTACAAAGTATTTATTCTATACATTTAATGTACGGTATTTAGGGTACATTTGGCAAAACTATGAGTTACAGATTTCAAGAATCCTGAATTATGTACATTAGAGCCTATAGCTCCCCATTCTGCATAGCCCTAGTGTCTCACAGAGACAGCTGCAGTATGTCTAACTGGCACAGATCCCTATGTTGCCATTCAAACCTCCCATCGGGATTGCAGTAAAATGCAGATTGAAGGATAATGAGTGAAAATCCCTGTGTGGCTTCCAGCTGCGACCATTGATCACTGTTGAAGAGCACTGGTGGATGATGCATATGGAAGTTATTCTTTTAAAATGAACGTACACATATTGCTAATGCATCTGGCTATGAAATGTCAGTGCTCCTTTGATATCATCAGGATGGTTATACCCTCAATAAACCATAAGCTACACTGGTATCCTACGATAGGTGCAACTGGGTCATATCAGCTTCTTCTAATGGACAGAATTCTAATTGGTCCCAGAGGAAGCAGAATATTCAGTTACAAATAGTTTTTGACAAACGCCAATTCAGTCCCATCAGTTCCGTGCCATATTGTGTGGGGTGATTTGCTTCTACAAAATCTGGAAGTAGTTGTGACAGATTTTAAATATTTTAAATATGTTACAATACATGAACTTTGTATACCTTTGGACTCATAAGCATGGATGTATGTTAATAAAGATACCCGGTTTAGGATATCCTTCCATAATTTTAATTAATAGATTGTAGATTTGCTCATTTTTGAAAAATAGAGATATTAAACCCAGTTTTCAAGAATAATTAATCAAATCATATTTTGCTTCATCATACAATATTATTGAAATGCTAAATAACATTTTACTGAAATACACTGCCATAGCAAAAACCATGTCTGTGGCACAATGCTGATGTGTGGGACGTGTCAGGCACTGGAGAAGTTTGAGTGTGGGGCTCTTTTGGGACATTTGGTTTTTAAGGCTAGGTGCTTTGGACACTGGGTGAAATGTCTGTTGCCCATTCTTTAGAATGAAGGACACAGTTATGACCTCTGTGTCCTTATTTTACCCCTTCGGGTTTTGCATTATGATATCATATGCCAGCGTTCCACCTCTTATAGATGCGCAGATAAAGCGTGCTATGTAGGCTTATGTGGCAGAGGGGCTACCACTCCCTAGACCTGCTGCCCTGTGCCGGAAAACACAACTGCTTAAAGGGTCACCTTTTTGTCGTGCTTTAATTGAAAATTATGGAATTCCATGTTTCATAAAAATATGTCATGGTTTTGCATGTGTGGCCATACATATTGTTATATATGTAATGGTGGTAGATTCTTGAACAAGCCAACATGTACAGTTATAAATGAAAGTCAAGCAGACAGAGTGAATTTAGACATAGAGTTAGAATGATTGGAGTTTGCAGTTTGCAGTCTTGGATTCTGTCCAAGGTCATTCAAAAATGGGACCACTACCTACCATATACAGGAACACTGGTTCAGACCTCCATGGTTCCTGACAGTCAAAATTCAGAAAAACACTTAATATAGTCAGAAATATTCTGCCCATTTATTATTTACATAATATATGAACACAAAAGTTTTATAGTCAATAATTCCATGTTTATTAAAAAAGGTCAGACAGCTTGGAATAGCCCCCCATGGCAGAAACCTGCTGAGTAAAAGATTTTGGTTTAAAAATTCATGAGACAGAGGTCATTTGAAGAAGACACCCCTGAATATCAAAGGAGGTAGATAATTCAAAATTATAAATATTATTCTGGCTCGTAATTTTGTTTATAGACACACTGGCCCATATGCTTACAAAGTTGTCCATGGTTTTATGGATTTTAAACTGATCACACTTACTGATAAATCTATAACACTTTATATATAAAGCCTCAGGACTCCAATGTCTGCGGATCAGACCTGTAGTTTATTTCAGGGCCATTAACTAAACATTTTTAAAACTAGTTACATTTAGGAAAATATAAGTTACATTTTTTGTATTAGCATTTAGGTAAAGAAGATTAAAATGTTGTATAGCTCTGAGACATTTAGGGATAATGTAGAATAGGGCAGTTCCCCTTTATATCCCATGTGCCTGCTATAGGTGTAAGTGGTAATATATAATGCACACTTCAAGTAGACTACCTGCAATATTCTAAACTGTTGATGATGAAACCCCACACCTTATTCCGACGGTGGTCTATTCCCTATTGGCATACAATGTCATAAACCACAGCTCCGCACCAGATGTGACATAGTATTCTTCAGTGTTTTGGGCCGGTCTGTCTTCATTCATGACATGTGCTAATTTATCACATATACAAGCATCTCCTGAACGCAGTTCTTTGCTTCTCTTTGACTCAGTATATATCACCCGCAGCTATTTCACTCTTTTGTAACACTTTCTTTAGTAAGTCACCGGGCTTTGATCCCTTTTTAAATGGGAATCCAGTGTTTAAACATGAGTTATCTTACTGAAGCGAGTAAAAAAAAAAAAAATTAAAAAATCATTTGGGAATGCTCTTTCCTCCTTTTGAAGTATGCCTTTCATTCTCTTTAATCCAGTCTTTATTGATGTTAAAATAATAAGTGAAGGGGTGCAAAATACTGGCCAACGGCAAAGAATCTGTTTCATTGTCAGTGAGAGTTTTTTTTATGCACTATGTCAGGTACATGTTACTAACAGGTTAAGAGTGTTTTAAAAAAATCCTTTCCAAAATGACTAGTTACAATTATTATGGCATGAGTCAGTTTAATGGGGTGTTATTTTTTACACCCCATGAATGCCCAAATTAGACAATTATTCATTTCCCACTTGGGTGTCTCAATGTCTTTGCATCTAACTACATCGATTTCAGCATCATTTGATGCTTCACCTCTGGAAGACATTCCAGACATTAGTGCTACAGCATACAATAACATTCAAGATGACTCTGTGCCGCCAACTCAGTGGCAATAGTTTAAGGAGAACATAAAGCAAGGATCATGGTTTCTCAAGAACGACATGGAAGAGCTTGAGCGAACCGTGCAGAGCCCAGTGCTCAACCCCTTAATGCACTTTTGGGAGGCATTGCAATGAGCAAGGGCTAATCACCCTGATCTAGCACTCAACTTTACTAATGCTTTTGTGGTTGAATGGAAGCAAATTTCAGCAATGTTACAAAAGGTAGTGGAAGAGGGGGATGGCACAAACAGGCCATATTTCTGGCCATGATTTTGGATGAGACTCTATCCATTTCTCTATCCATATGTCTGCGAGAGCAGTCACCAGCACTATTTTTCACCTCTATTTTTCCCTATCTGGTAGCAGGTTCTGTTAATTTTGGAGTGATGAGTAAGGTAAGGAAAGTGTATTTAGGGAAAGTTGGAATAAGGAATGAATTATGCACCCATTTATCACAAGGTGCTTTAACCTATGAAAGCATGCATTCATAGGATATATGTGAATGTGGGTACTGAGTAGGCTGGTATTTTAACAGCTCATGAGGGTGAACTGATCTCAGGAGTCCAAAACGCCTATTTTTACTGTGGAAAATAAAAAAGAAAGACTAGGCTGCTTCAGGGGCAGCAGTGGCACAGGCAGGTTGTTTAAAGGGCAGTGGTGGCACAGACGGGCTGTTTTAGGGGCAAGCAAATGGCAGCGAGTAGGACTGTTTTAGGGGCAGCTGTGCACGGGCAGACCTGTTTTAGGGCAGTGGTGGCACAGGTAGGCTGTTTTAGGGGCAGCTGTGGCACGGAAGGCTGTTTTAGGGGCAGAGATATAGGGGTTATGCTGCACTACCATCTCTGTCTGGCTCAGTATATAGTAATGGGAGTTATGCTGTACCATATCTGTTCAATAAATGTTATTTATTTAAACTTAATTTAAAAGTTAATAATTAATTTTTTCAGATTTCTAGTTTTTCAAAGTTGACATCCTGTTTACATTTTGTAAAATTAATATCCTTGCCAATATTATTTTTGTGTGTGTGGGGGGGGGTGCCACATACAGGATCCGCTCCGGGTGCCAAATACTCTAGGTAATCATTTTTTATGTCCTTTAAAAAGCTATGGTATAATGCAGTAAATCATTTTGATCAATCACCAAAGAACCCAATAAAATGTTTCTACAGATTTACTCCAAATGTAACCCTGCAAATACTTCATAGTTGCCTTGACAGTTTTTGCTGCCAAATATGATAAATTATTATTTTTGTATTCTTCCTCTCTTACCTCTTTTCATTTTTTTCTGACTTTAGTGAGCTACTTTTATAATCACAAAAGTTATGGTGGGTAAAGGTGATGGAAACCCTTCCACTTAAAATTAAGGGTGTAGTAGAAGCATTATTAAACACTCCTCTACAGACACCAGACAAGCCAGGAGTCTTATTAAGGATGAAACAGCTGTCCATGAGTGGTGATCTGGCTACTGCACCTCTTACGCAAGTTTTGTCAAAGGCTGTCTTGTATGGCAGGCAATTACTTTCAAGGGATCCATGTATAAAGTGGATACAGAGGCAAAAGATGATCATTGTTGACCTTATTTGCATTCGCCTACCCAGAATCCCTTGTGGTTGTGGCAGCACCATGAGATTTCTGAGGGAAAAAACAAGCCTTCTAGCTTGTCTGGTGTCTGTAGATGAGAGTTTAATAATCCTTCTACTACCCCCAACTTTAATATTGTAATATATTTTTTGTATATTACACACACATACTGTACAATGCCATATGAATATCTGTATTGAGTATTTTCCTAATAGTAGGTTAGCTAATATTAATAAAATGTAAGTCATTGTGATGTTTGCAATAGCATTTAAAAAATGAGTATATATAATAACCACTTTCTCCATTGGCAACAAAAACAGCTGTGTATGTGCCATAGAAACACTTACACATCTATCCTTCCAAGTTAGTCTCCCATAACATATATATATATTTTTTTTTTTACAATTCCTTAAATGTTGATATTCTAACAAACAAGCAAACTTCTCAGGGAGCTCCTTTCACAGATCCAACACTTTAAAAAAAATCTGCACCACTTAACAATGTTTCATTGTCAACAGGAAGGAGGGGGGGAAAGGTATTTAAAGCACAAGGTAGAAAAAGCTAGAAGTAATCAGCCTTAAGGATGCCTTCTCAATGGTATAGCACTGGCACTAGGAACCCATGAGTTCTTCTCTTAGACGCAAGTAAAGTGCTTTCTTCTCGCACTGTGGCTTCAGCAAAGCCAAGGACAGCATGTTCAGTGTACTTGTGTCGGTTCCTCTAAATAGCTTCACATCTGCTTGTTCCCTATTTCTGACATTTTCATTCATCTTGTCTGCTTCAGTGGGTTATAGAGGCCTGTACAGAAGCATCTTTTTCTAGGGCTGCCATTGTATTGCAAGGACAATGGGGGGACCTCCCACTGACCGCAGCTGTGCTGAGCTCTGAATACAACAAGGCCTCTCTTGGCACCATCTCTGAGGTTTTGCTGTTGGAAAGTTCCTCTGTGATTCAGCTGTCACTCAGAGGCAGGGAGAGGGGCACTGAAAGGCGCTGCTCACTGAGTAGGAAATATTCCTTAAGCGGACAGCGGTGAATAAGAACTTGCCTATTGTCCTGTCTAACCACTGAAATAGACTGGTTTTGAACAGGCCTTTGCAAAGCGGACAATAGAGGCCAAGTATGTAACAAGACTGCACATAACTAAGGAGTGAGAACACTCTACCACTTTTCATTGGCTCTTGTAAATGGGAAGGGAAAACAAAAAAGGGCACGTTTAACCCCGTTCTATGCCAGATCGATTAAAAACTGCATGAGACCCCAAAGGGCAAACGTCCACATGGCTGAGAATTTAGCATGCACAGGTGAAAAGTCCGACATGAAGTACAACAAAAAAGATACGAAAAAATGATATATCTACAAACACACATATGCTCTTCAACAGATACATGAATATATATATACTGTATATATATCATATTATATAATATACTTTTCTTTTTCCCCATGGCTCAAAGAAAGGTAAACATTCTATTATTGAGAACATAAATGCAGATTTTATTCTGGAGATAATTATACAAAATTAAGGCGGTTACTCGTTGACTGCAAGGTGGTTTTCCGTATATACTATACTATATACTGACAGGTTTAGAAGTTGTGAGAGGTTAGGAAGCTTAGAAAACAGATGGTAGAATTAATAATGGTGACTGCTATAGGGAGAAGCCTCATAGCCATAGCTGGAATTTAACCATGTACCCAATGTTCCCTCTAATTTTTCTTGGGTGATGTGCGCAGAAAATTTCTGTTGTGCAACATTTTTCCCGGAGCCAAAATTTTGTGCGCACAATATGCTTCTACAGTCCATATAAAGTTGGTGGAGCTGAAAAAAAATCACATTGCAAGGGGGTGGAGCTATATATTTCCAACCCTTTTGACTCCATGGTCTATTCTAAAGGTGAAATTCTCACCGCAAAAATTAATTATGAGCGAATCATGAGCGGGGGCTCCGGGCTGCATAAAGGATCAATATATATATTACTATTTTTTTTTATTGGGAAAAACTGCATACTTTTGACAGGGGTACAGCATAACACCTATGATTATATATTGAGGCCCAGCACAACACCTATCACTATACATTGAGCCAGACATTGCCAATAATGTAGCATAACCCCTATCACTATATACTAAGCCAAACATTGATGTGGTGTAGGCCTACTGCTTCAGTGTCTGGCTTAGTATATAGGGATGCACCGAAATGAACATTCTGGACCGAAAATTCAGCTATCACTTGACCGAAACTGAAAATGACCCCCCTTTAAAAAAAAAACCCACTTTATTAAAAATAACACACCAAAATTGGACAAAACCCCCCAACAACAATATTATATATATATATACACACACACACATATATAT
>VKOC01000172.1:390900-415790 GCA_009364415.1 Spea multiplicata
CATAATAGTGGACATCTGTGATATTGAATACTATCAGGCCTAGAATAGCCACCTGGCACTCCGGGCAACTACATACAGCGTTACACACTCACCCGATCTAGCACTCTTGCAGCTGATTGGATGCTGCAGCATGCAGCTGAATATTGGCATAAAAAGTAACGTGCAGATATCTACCAGGCAGCCACACTCACGTCATTAAGTGGCCGCAGGCCCTAAAATGCCAGGACCACCTTGTTATTGCCACCTTGTCATTGACCCAGACTATTACCAGAGATAAAAGTAAGTAAAGAAGAATGTGGGTCGAATAATCTTGTTGCCAATAAATGAAACTGTGACAGTATTCCATTGGTGGAACTGTTTTACCATAGATGAGTTATCTGCCATCAGAGCCTGATACATAATTATATAACCTTTCATGTCTTGTTTTGACAGTCGGTTCATATTTTAGGCTATACTTTCTCATTAAATTAATTGTTGCTGAAACTCAAAATAACAGTTTCCCTTTCTGCCTCCATTCTTACTCATTAAGCAATTTTTTTTTCATCGACAACTTTGTCACTTGAGAACCAGATTAAAAATGTGTTTTGTGTTGTTTTTTAATGGTAAAAAAATGCAGATAAGAAAAGGATTACTGAATCAAAATGTATATTTCTCTTCTGTCAGGGGAGACACACAACAATCAAATGCTATTACATTAAGCGCGACAGTCCTAACTAGCAAAACATATCTACACTTTGACATTACATTTTTAACGTACATTTCTGTTCAAAATAGGGACCGATCAACCATCAGTCAAATTTGCAAAACTGCTGTGGCTACTGGAATATCATGGAGTATTGTAGCCTTAAGGCTTCTATATGGGAAGGTATCGTTTGCTTAATTAGCTGCAATTGTATATGACATTGTCATGTTGGTTTACTAAATATACTCATGAAATCTCTTTATTTCTTCAACTGATTGCTGACATAATTTGGAAATATAAGTTAAGGATTTGACATCAATTCCCTTTGGTGATGTTACCTGTCTGTTCCACCTGCAATAGTTTGAATAAAGCCTGCAGGGATACTTCAATAACCAATTTATTTACTTTAGCATCTCATATAGGGATAGAAAGACGAGATCCGCCTGCGCACATTCGGGATGACAATCAGGATTTCATCCCCAACAATTCTGAGTGCATTATTTCAGATTACTATCTGGATCAGACAAACTCAATCCAAATGATCAGCTCTCACGCACAAGTAAACTTTCAAAGCAGCTGTCATCAGTGATAAAAACTTGTCCCTTGCAACAAGGGAACAATTGATGCGCCGATCTCTGAAGTAATTGGAGAGGTAGTGCTAGCTCTACGTGACTCATGGACCAGTAACCACATTGTTATTTTACAGTTTTGTTTGTAGTCCTCTCACCAAGATGATGAGATAATCAAGGCATTTACTTATAATATCTTTACTTTTCCGTTTTTACGCTAGTGAGGAATCAGTGTAATTGTGTTAAACACTGAACGGTTATAGTAAGTGTCCCTATGTGTATATGGTACCTGTTCTCTGGATCTGCATGATTATTCCTCCTCATTAAAAAGCTCTACCTTGTTTTTAAGTTGTAACCTGTTGTGGTGAGGCCAAAGGTGAGAAGAAGGGATAAAACTCCAGGAGAGGAGATTGATTACACTATGTGATTCATACACAGAACCACACACGTGGAGGACTGGTCTTTCTCCGTGTTTGTTCCTTAACCTTTACTTTGGCGTGATAATATCCCCACCCTCAGTTTTATGAATTTAACTTATCCCTTTACTTTCTTTTTTTTTTTATCATTACCAGTAATTTCCTAATCGGGAAATAGCTTTGATTATATGAGTTTTGTATTGTGTTTTTCACCTTGTGCCCTCTCGTACCCTTAGTTGTAAATTATTATTCATTCATTTATATAGAAAATCATGTATAGCTAGCTATTTAATAAGTGTGTGTAATAAAAACACAACATAATAAATATAATACTGAAACTACCCTAGAACGTACATTTATCGTGCTAGGAAAAGATTGAGGCAGAATTAAGAAGAGAACATTTTTCTGACACCTCTCAGCCAGCAGGCAGATATTGTACATAAACATAGCCTTTTCTATCAGGTTATCAGATATTTCATTATCACATTCACATTGCAGCAGATCTGAAGCACAAGCCAGCTGGAACCAACAGACACAGTTTTAATCCTTCTCTGTATGTGCAGCTGGATACTTCTTCAAATTTATTCCTTGTCCCTACAGTTCCTTAGCATCACTCTACATCCTCACAAGTGTAATACTCAGGAGGAACGGTCGTTCAGCTTCCTAGCACGTTGTTACATATGCTCACTATTCATGTTGTGCTGATCAGAATCCGAGACACCTTTAAAGCTGCTTCCTTTTGCGTTCTAGAAGAAAGTTTTGAGATAAAACAGAGCTGAAAGGCATCGGTTAACCTGAAGATGAATTATTTGCCTTATGATATGCTAATTCATAGCAATTTCTCTTTGTTCTGTTAGAAGTGGGCACAGATAATGCAATAGGCAATACCTTTGGATGGCCTGTGTAAGCATTTTCAGATGCTAACAGACAAGAAAATGGTTTCCAATTAAGATATATCTGTGATGAAATGCGTAGGCTTTATTTCTTTATATGTTAAGTAAATCTATATGTGCATTTATATTTGTATTAACACACATATGTACTGTATATACAGTTGAGGAACTACGGGGGACGCAACTGCAACGGGGTCCTCTAGAGCCTTGTGGCCACTTGTTTCTGTCTCCTTCTGCCACTTAGTTCAGAAAGAGCCCTTCCTTTCTCAACGGGGCCAGTCCAAGTCGGAAGGGCCCTTTCTAAACAATTTTAAATTGTCATGGGGAGACTGGAACGAAGTGGGGTCACGTTATGTTACTTCATGTTACCCCGCGGTGAAATTGTGCAAGTAACGGACCAACGGGAAGTGGAGGTGAATATGGGTGAGCACTATAGCACTTTCAGGACTTGTTTTTGATTATCTGGACTGTCTTTACTGAGTCCATTACATGTTTACAGAATCAATGAGTGCACTCCATAGTGAGTAATAAGCCATAGCATTGGAATGACTAAGCACTTTATAACTGATTTATTGTTTTCATGCACTTGAGGCACTTTGTACATATGCAACCAGAACTCCTCCATATACTCTGATTAGTTTTCTGGAAACCTCTGTTGTATGTTTTATATTTTATTTTTTGTACAATAAAATAATATAATTTATAAAAGATAAGGGCTTGTGTAGAACTCTTTTCATATAAGGTATACAAACTTATTTGTATGAAGTAGTACTGACCCTTACTGCCATAGCAAGGTTGCTGTTTACTTGAAGAGAGAATGCTTAATACTGTAAATCTGCATGAATATCCAGGAAGAGAAGGTAAAACAGGCATTTTTCCTGTGAAGAGACAGGGGCTTGTAGTTTATAGCAATCCATTATGCTTATCAGTAAGGTATTATAGTAGTGGACACTCATTTATACTATTTAATTAATAGCATTGTATATTGCGATATGATAATACAATGACTCGTGTACTGCAGGGATGTGATGAGTGGCTGAGCCATGGTAGATGAGCACGAACTAGGTTGTAGATGGCAACCTAGGCGAGATATAGATGCGTCTAACCCTTCATGCCCAATAGTTCAGGTCTTCAGCGAGCCAGTGAAAAACCACGGCTTTGTATTTATTATTCCTGGTTATATATATATTCTAAATGTATATATAAAATGAAAAACAGGATTGGATTAATGAGAAAGACAAATCAGGTAAACAAAGTTATATTATTTTTTTAATACTCTACATATGCTTAAAATAAAAAAGGAAATGATTAACCACGTATAAGAAGCACATTGTAATTTGCAGTAACTCACAACACAATTGGGGTTTCTGTGCATTTCACTTATTGGCCAAAGCCTCCTCCATAAATAAAGTGGCTACTTACCATAATTATACAAGCTGCACCAGTCAAGAGTTTTTCCTAACTGTGGGGCGTTGATTTTACTTACACACAGACTTTTAGTTTTGTGGGATTTGAAGACGATATTCATATGTGACTCAATCACTTTAACTTATAAATACACGTTTGAAGATGATGATATCTTTTGCAGCATTTTTAGTAGCGGACATATTTGTTCCAGTGGATAACTACTGTGTCTTTTTTAGGTTCAAACAGTTGTGATCATATGTGTAACACTTAAAGGAGCACTTCAGACAACTCAATTTGTTTAAGCAAATTTACATACACTTTTGTGTTCTTATTATATTGTCTGGACACCAAGGCATACTGAAAAACTAAGGTTAGATTGTCCTCTTGGGTAATCTGCCTCTCAGCGGTGTTGCTACACATTGGGCCAGTTGTAAGGAGGTTCTCTGATCTCCCCAACCGGCCCATTTACACCATGTGCTGCATTACAAGCCAACTCATGCTTGTAAGATATAGAGCTCTGGGATATGATGTCCTATTCCAGTGCTCCACAGTGAGGTCAAAGGCCATGGAGAGGGTGGCTGTGTGTCCTTTGCACTTATTGTCTTGACGGAGGGTTGACTTCAAGACTGGTTGGTGATTAATTATGAAGGTTTTTGCCCCAAACTACCACTAAAACAAAAAGGCACAACTTCAATACATTTAAATAAATTCCTTGACAGGTCCTCTTTAAAGGGATTTTATAATTATGTATAAACAATTGAGAATTAAGCAGCAATGCCTAATAAAAGAAGACACTATTTAAGTTTTCACATTAGACACAATTTTCTCTTAGACACAATAGTTTAAATTACACCGGGTGTTTTTCCTGCAGCCTATAAGATAACCTCCTCCTTTGTATCCAGAAGATTTATTGAGTAGCAGGCAGTTACAAGAGGAATTAAAATGTAGAAATGAAGCTTCGAAGAGCATAATGGATATCAGCACAGACGTCAAATTTAGAAAAGGCGATGTAGTAATGTTTTAGGAAGGGACTAAAATAATGGGTTAGAACTACATATAACTTTGCTTACTAATCAGTGTACTGGTTTTGGAAATATTTCATTTAACCTTTAACTTCACTGAAGCATTAACTAATTAATTTCTGAACTTGAATGTATCCCTCTTGTTCTTACCCCCAGAAGGCTGGTGAACCAATCAACAACAAAAATCAGAAACTTTGCAAAAGATACAAGATGATATAATGAGATGGAATATCTATGCAAATACTGAGAAAGGGGATGTTAGTATCTACGCACACAGCAGGGTGGGTAGAATTGGTTAATAGGCCCCAGCCAATCAGGCATTTGCCGTGTAACATATATTATTAGGTAATATGTCCCCAAATGTGATCGTTGCGGTTTATGTTGCCCAGTATGTGTCCACCATCCTCTGTCTTGTTTTTGATGATGAAGATATGGTTTTACCGTAGAGTATGTAAGAAGAACACCTCTAAGTCTTTTTTTTAATTAAAGCGGAACTCTGTTTTATTACTAATATCAGATTAAAATGTGTTTTCAAATATATTGTGCTGCTTTCTATTTAAAAACAGTTTATTATTTCATCTACCTGAGGTACCACCTCGGAACATAACAGGTGAACATGGATAATACTGATTACAGATACGTGAAGGTACATAATGGAAACAGAACTGCTAATGTCCAGCAGGAGAAGAGGTGTCCTGGGATCGGCATTGGTCAGCTACATATAAAAAGGGTTGAGAGGGGTTGCCAATCCCCATTGAATATCACGGAGAAGGTAAGCATTTGTCCGATTGGTCACCTTTCACCATGGGATAACATGGAGAAAATAGTCACTTCTCCGATTGGTGGCCCTCTCCCAGGAGAGGGAAGACAACATGCCTATGAGCCACCTAATCCCTGTCCTGAGAATGTACAATAAACTGCCTCTCCCAATTGATTGCTGTACCTCTGTTCACTGGTTTATTTGTTCTCATCCATCATTTAAATGAGTTAATAATAAAACATTAATTGTTTGGCAAAACCCAGTAGCTACCTATTTTATTGAGAGGACAAAGCTGATGTCAAGTCCCCTTAAAGGAGGTATATTACCCTTTGCACTGCTTCTCAGAATACTGCTGTTTATACTCCCAAATACTGAAGTCTTCTGCCTGGGTGCTTCATAGGATCATTCCCGGATTTTGTGAGAGATTGGTAACGCTGGCCGGGGATCCATGTAATGGAACCCTGGTTCCCATCACAACATGATGCAGCTTTTGTTAGCTAGCTACCTGGCTTTTAAGCACAGGGGTCAAACTTAGACAAGCTTACCTATACACATGTATCATAACAAAATGTGAACTTTTTTTTCCATTTTCTTAGCTTTGTTAAAAGTCAACATTGGTACAATTTACCACCGGAAAGGCCTGTGATTCTTTTTTAAAGCTAAGCAATCACTGATCACTGCATTTTTCAGAGGAAAAAAGGAAAAGATACACATTAACGAGGCTTCTCTTGTCTGAGTTTGAATGATTTTCTGTCACTGAACATCATGCTGTGGCTGGAAAAGTTTCCGCTGACATTTAGCAGTATTAAATTACAAAATATCCAGAAGCCAGACACTCAATAAAATATAAACAGCAGAATTTGACATAGTTGTTTGTGGCCTCAGGGACCAATTTTCTTATTTTTATGGTGTAACACAGCACCAATTGAACATGGTACAGTATGCAGAGTTATTGGCACGTACAGTACAGTGAGTACCTCATCAAAGAAAAGTGATGAATGATATTATGTTCACAACAGTGTCCATCTTTGCTGAAATTCTTCACCTGGTACTTAAATGCATCCATAAAGCTTTAGACGGCAACTCTATAAAAGGGTTGTGTTTGTATTCTCAGAAGAAAGTTTACTGTTTATCACACAGGGCAGGTTTACTCTCCAAGTCAGACACTGATTAAGGCTTAAGTGGGTCTGTGTTAAATACTCTGTACATGACGGCAATGTGTATTTTCTTATACTTTTAAAGCAAGAGGCAAGCGGCATCCAGCCCACGTCTTCATTTATAGCTGACATCAAAACTCTTTAGCAAGTTTGCTTTGCCTCATGGACGCCCAGAAGCAAGCCAGGTGTTACTGAAACATAGATGCAGAATTTTGGGGAGTGTTCTACCTTGGACATGGACAAACACTCTGACCTCATTCCACATACAGCTCAGCATATTTAGACAAGGTAGTTCTCTATTACTGAGATGAGATTCCCACTGGGAAAATTGGTTCTTACTGCCAAGTTCTTTGGGTTTACAAAAGCTAAATGCCTCAGCCATACTGTTGTAAGGTGATTAGTAAAACCCCAAGTCACCAAGGTAGAACCCTTTGACAACAGGCCACATCCCTTAAGGAAAGAGTAGGTGAGGACTTTCTTAAAAATAGTCTGCTACTGCAGGCATTTTATTCTCTCTTTTGCAACCCAAGCTGTCTCTCTTACTGACGTCATAAAAATAAAAGCCCTAGATACAGTGAGTTGGAATAACGCAGCAGAGCAGGGATTTGTAGACATATGTATTGCTTTATGTGTCCACCCTGTTTTAGTAGCCACTGATTTTAAAAAGCAATCAAAATCAGCAAACTGATCCTTCAGATTGGGGCATTTGATCCTTCACCCTCATAACTGACCATGCACCACTACCATGCTTGCATCGTAATAAGAACAAGAACCCAAAGTTCAAGGTTCGACGCAAAGTAGGACTTTGTAATAGGAATTGTAATGTGGGTGCAATGTCTAGAAAGCATGGTTTCTCGGTGAAGGTCACTTTATAATGTAGTGCTATGATGGGGGAAGGATATGTGGCAGAATGAGGTATTTTATTTTTATATAAGGTTGGGGAACTCTCTATTCCAAGCATGATGGGATTAGCAGACTACATGGTATAAAGCATGTCCTCTGTTGTCATTTTGTTCCAAGACTGGCAAGAGTGAGAGAGAGAGAGAGAGAGAGAGAGAGAGGTGATGTATCCTCTTGCTAAGAGCATGTGTAGATGCATGGATTAGAACACCACAGCTGGCATGGAACTCAGGAACACCTCAGGAGACACAACCAGGAGTTGGCAAACTTGCTAGTGTATAGCTCATATTCAACCCAGCTGGTCTCAAGGCAATGGAATTATAAAAGTTCAAACATAACTCATTAACCCAGCAGTAGACAGAAAGGACTGGAGATGTCATCGAGATAGCCAAGGGAGGCAGGGGAGAGGGTCAACCAGGGTCCATCAGACACAGAAGTTGAAGAACCAGGGATTAGGGACAGGAGACTAGGAGACAAAGATTACCAATGGTCACTTGGACCAAAGGTCAGCAATGGGAATGCAGGAATTATTTCCAAAACTACATTATGATAAATGAAAACACAGTTTGGTCACAATTGTTTTATGACTTGACTCACAAGAAACATGCCCAAACCATTCCACAAATGAACACATCTACATCCTTGCAATACATACAACATGAAATGGGAGGTAAGAAAACACTGTGAGCTCATTATTTGCCTATTATATCTCTCTTCACACGGAGGTTAACTAGTAGAAAAATCTATATAGCCACCCACTCATTACATGGGCACTGGGATGTCAACGTGCCCTATTATTATACTCTTTTGGCATTTGGGTAAGACTGCCAGTTGTGTACTACAGCTCTAGCCCCTAACTCTAACCCCACTGAAAATCTCTGCCTACTCTAAATATTTTCATTTTAAAATACTCTTTATGAAAGCAATTGCCATTACTTGTACATGGTTTTCCCCATGAATATTATTGGATGTTGGGTACGCATAAAAATTGTGTAGCCCATTGGTCACTAAAGTCTGGCTTACATCATCCATTGCGATTTTGTAGCAGCTTTAAAAAGGGCAGATTAGCCGTGAAATTCTTTAATTTTCTATTACTTCTGCTGGTTATTTCTGTGCAATTGAAACCTTTATCTGAGTTTAGCAATGCTATTGTTTTTATAACAATAACCTACTTACATAAATAAAGTATGAAGCTGCATTATAATTATGCCAAAAGCCAGCAAAAAAAGATCAGAAGCAGCAAAACGGCATATGTAATTTTTTTTAGCAGCTGTTATAATTGCATGACAATATTTGTCTCATAAAATTAGATTTGTCCTGCTGTTTGCAACTTTCAAGTTTCTTTAAAGAAACCAGCGGATCTGTCTGCAATGAAGGGGGCTGCTTTCAAGTTCTTTACAACACCTTCTAACAAACATATGGAGACCTGAGTTAATATTTCATGCAGCGTATGTTTAGGTTTCATACCCACAGAGTAGCGTGGCAGATCGCTGGGGCTGAAATTCCATGTTGGATAAGCATGCTTCACAATTTCTAAGAAATATGTGCAATGAGAATATTTCTCCTCCAAGTAAACAACAGGTAGTATCATATATTTGTACTCAAAGGGGATTATTTACTTAAGCAGGGGCAAAAACCATCCCTGGCAAACTTCTCTGCAAACTTCTGGCATAAGCGGTTTAGGTGTAGTGAAGGGGGTGGAGGTTATATTTTTTACATGTAGTGTTAGGGCAATGGGGTGTAAGGGCAATATGGATAGAAATCTCTTTAGGGATCTCTCGTACATCTTATAAATGCCAGTGATGTTACAATGATATCACTGATCTCAATTTTTTCTTTGTATTTTTATTTTATTTTTCATTTTTGCATATATTTCGTTTACCCCCAAACACACACACACACCCCACACACACACTTTTTGTGAGACTAGGGAGAAATGTTTCTCGCTCTCCTCCTCCTGATCTCCCCTGGACTGATCACACCATAATCAGCAAGCATTAGAATTGCATTACTGATTGCAATGTATGCGATTAACCAGCAGGGGGAGCAGTCGGAGGTCCCAGCAATAACGATACTTCCATATTTTCGTGAAGGAGGTAAACAAGCTATTCTGAGATCTGAAGCCCTTATTAATGTAAAGTCATTTAGATAAAACTGCAATTTTCTTATAATCTCTCCTACCATCTCTATCTTTAGTTAATAAGTCCCAATGTCTATTTCATATATCTTCCAAGAGTACAGGACATGGTCTTGTTAATATGTATCGTTTCAATTGTTAACATGTTTTATGTAGAATGTACTGTGCATTTGTTAAGATTGTTATATTTATAATGTTGAACCCATGTTTTAAGAATATCAATGAGAGCAACATTTTGTATCTTGTACCCTTGTTTCCATTTCTATGTGTGTTCAGATCGACTCAGTATCTAGTCTACATTCAAGACTACTTGAATGACTACTTCACTAATCCCTGAACTCTGTTATGTATTCTTCAATGTTGTATGCGTGATTGGTCTGGTGCCGATGTTGTCTGCATAATCAATTGCTCTTATGTTATGTGTTAAATTAGTTAATCAATTCCTGTTTCCTGTGTATGTTTATTAAAAATGCTGATTTTTCATGAAACTTCTCCTAATTCATACTCTTTAGCATCTAGATACACTATAGGACAAAAACATGTTCTATAAAATGCTGAAATTATCATTTTAATTATCAGTTTAATTATCTGGAAGTCTGATGGGCATATCTGGGTTTGCTGGGTGCCAGACGAACGCTACCTGCTGGAATGCATACTCCATAGTGCCTGATGTAAAGTGTGGTGGAATAAGGATAATTGTCTATTTTGGGCTATTTTTCAGGGTTTGGGCCCCTTAGTTACAGTGAGGGGTAATGTTAATGCTACAGCATACAAAGACGTTTTAGACAATTGTATACATACAAATTTATTGCACTAGTATGGAGAAGGCATTTGCTGTTGCAGTATGACTGTGCCACTGTCCACAAAGCAAGGTCTATGAAGACATGGTTGGATGGGTTTCTTGTGGAAGATCCAGCTCCACAAATAAGGGTTAAAAATTCAAACTTTAATTAGACCAGTTAAAACATGATAGACAAAAAAAGAGAAAAAAAGAGAGATGTGCTCAAGTGATTGAGAAGAAATGGCGCGTATTTCTTCTCAATCACTTGAGCACATCTCTCTTTTTTTCTCTTTTTTTGTCTATCATGTTTTAACTGGTCTAATTAAAGTTTGAATTTTTAACCCTTATTTGTGGAGCTGGATCTTCTATCTAAACTGTTATTTGGATTAACCGAGGATATGGCTCGGCCTTCTATCCCGTGCTCCCTGCAATTTGAAGCGTCTCTGCAAAACATCTAAATGGTGAGCTGGAGTTATCTTTGTTTTTTGTTACAATTTTTTTTCTTGTGGAAGAACTTTACTGGCTGCACAGAGCCCTGACCTCAACTCCATCGAACAGAGGTTGCAAGCCAGCCAAGCTCTACTGGATATTTGGGCAAAACTTCCCACAGACACACTCCAAAATCTCGTGGATTGTAGGCTGTTATAGCTAGAGAGAAGGGACCAGGCCCGGACTGGCCATCGGGCACACCGGGCATTTGCCCGGTGGGCCGGGCCGTGGCAGGGCCGGATTGACTTAGGGCTGATGGAGCTGCAGCTCCAGGCCCCTACCTTAACCCCTTGACTGCTAACGACGGCATGGTGCCGCCGCTAGCAGTCCCAGTCAGGTGCTAACGACGGCACCATGCCGTCGCTAGCACTATCTTACCTTGATGGAGGTCTGTGGACCCCCATCACCACCTACCCCGGCGATCTGCCCCTCATACTGAAGGGCATCACCGGGGCCTCCCGATCCGGCCGGTGGCGGCACGCGCAATGACGCGATGACGGCACCGCGCAACTTTATTAATAATAACTTGAGAATTGTCAGTTAAAGCGGTATGGGGGCATGCTGCTTAGATGCCTGTATCTCAGGCATCCAAGCAGCTACAGACCCCCAACATATACCGTTGGAAAGGTAATCGCCTCACCTTTTCAACGGTATAATGCTTGTGAATAATAATAAAAAATATTAAGTTAAAAAAATAAAAATGTAAAAAAAGTTAAAAAATTAAATTATCTAAACATAAACTAGTTTAACTTTAAAAAACAAAAAAAAAGTTTAAGTATTCTAGCAAAATGATCACTGTGGTAGCCAATGTTACCACAGTGATCATATAGCTATAAAAAGTCACATTCCCTTTTTAAAAAATGGCCGATAGTAAATTTTAACCCCATGATCCCTTTGACCATGGGGTTAAATTTAGCCAATGGTAAAGGGAAGAAATGTTTTAAATCCTGATGAACTGTAAATATTAGTAAAATCAGCCACTTAGCCTGTGCGGTACGTGAGTAACCAGCTACTTGCATTTTTACTGCAAAACTTATTTTTGCTGTAAAAGTGATTTTATTTTCTCCCTTTACGATCATCTCTTTGGGATTGTAAGGGGAAAGAATGGTGTGTGGGCCTTTGTGAGTGAATGTATGGATAGTATGGCGTGTGCTTCTGTGAGTGAATGTATGGAAAGTATGGTGTGTGCTTCTGTGAGTGAATGGAGATATGAAAGGCGTGTGAATGATCAGTAATTAGGGTTGAAGCCTTGACGTGGCATTACTGCTCACGTAAGAAGTAAAATTATGCCACAAAAAGTACACATTTGCAAAAACTACACCCCTTGACGCATCAAATGAGGGGCTGCGTGTGTTTCTAGTACAAACCTGGAGTGCGCAAGACACAAATGAACATGTTGCTATGGTTAGAAAAAACATATTTTCTAGCCAAAGCGACATATTCCGTCATTATTTGTGCACTCAACTTTTGTCCTAGAAATACATGTAGCCCCTCATTTGAACCTCCAAGGGGTGTAGTTTCTTGAAATGTGTACTTTATGTACCCTAATTTAACTTCCCTGATGTCTAGACCACTTTAACTTCCGAAATGGCAGATTTGAGAATCTTGTTAAAAAATTGTCTTAAAACATTTAGGGGTGATGGCTGCATTTAGACAGCTCTAGAGAGCCGGGAAGTTACATTAGGGGTTAAAATAGGCCCAGTCAGGACAGGACTGACTGGGCCTATGCGGCCTTTACAGCCGCATTAACGCAGGGCATAAGGGGCATCTGCCCCTTAAGCACGGTGCAACTGCGACCGGGCCCGCCACTCTAGGGGGCCAGGAAGCCCCCACCAGGGCCGGCCTTACGGGTATGCGGCCGCACACGGTTTAAATTAAAACATCTGGGTTTTTTTTTCTTTATTTAACATCCTCCATGTTAAATAAAGTTTTTTTTTTAACTGGGCCTAGTTTAAGGTGGGGGCATGGAGCTGCAGCTCCATCAGCCCCTAAGTCAATCCGGCCCTGCCGTGGGCCCGGTTGCAGTTGCTGCTTGCTCAGGCAACAAGGTAAGTAGGGTGAGGGGGGGTGCAGTGAGAAAGGGCAGAGGGGGGTTAGATAGTGGGAGAGGGCATAGATAGAGGGGGTACATAGTGAAAAGGGGAACATAGTGAGAAGGGGCAGATAAGATGGGGAGAGGGGGTAGTGTGAATGCGTATGAGTCAGATGTCCACATACTTTTAGTCATACAGTATAGTGTGTGTTCTGTCACCTCTGATGGGAACATGTCCTGGATGTAGCATGTGTCCTACTTCTTATATACATGCCTTCCAGTTCAACATAAACTTGAGGTTTATGTTTATTGTTATAATTATTTTCGACCTGGGTGATACATCCTAGAATTTTCTGCCATCACCTTTGAATCACACTTTTACCTATCAATCTGCCCTTATGGTAGTGACCCCAATCTCTTTGAGTCTAGCTCTGCCTCTTCAATAAACTTCAATACAAATTGGGAGGGTTAGAGCCCCAGCAAAAAAGATTTCCAAGGTATTGTTATGAGATCAGTGTCATGCAAAAAGACAATGCATTGTAATCCTGGATGTGTCATGAAGATGTTAACGTGGCTATAGAATATGGTGGCGCTATATAAATCAATAAATAGTAATAATGTTACACTAGACAATGCTCCTTATTGGAGAGGCCCTTATCCATATAACCTAAAACCGGTGTTATACAAGAGGGACCCCAACGCATGATAGAAGAATAATAGCCCTCGCTGTACCTGTGAAGGGCACCTTTAGCTTTGCCATAGTGTAACAAAACCTGCTGGTACTTAAATGTTTAAAGCTGTTGTTCTACCTACTAAAAGGGCAGGTAAGCAGATAGCATACTTCCTGCACATGCTCAGTACTACTTGGTAGCAAAACATCAGCATTCAGACAGCATACATATGACTGGGCGCTGCTATGCCATTGATTTCAATGAGAGCACAGAAGTGTAAATATGAATGTTCCTTGCTTTCACTAGAGGAAGCTGGGGAGTAATTAAACCAGACAGAAGTCCCATAAACTAAAGAAAGTCTGCACTGATTTGCATGCAGAAAAATGCATTAGAGTCCAAAATAGACTCTGTATGCATTTACTATGACAATGGGCTGGTGACAAAACAGTGGTCCTTCATGACCACAAAGATGTCATTGTTCTATCATCGACCACTCCTCTGTAACAAATTAGGCTGCGGGTTCCCTTTGAAGAGGCATTTACGGGGCAGTTACATGTGGGGACACATTTTCATTAAAACATTTTGCCATATAATTCAAAATATAAAACTAAAGATTGCAATTTTTCATGTTTTCTACTGGTCTTTTTTAGAGAATTGGGGTTTGCCTCTGTTTTAAGAAATTGGAAAATTAGGTGATTATTACTTTATTTACCTATTGCTTTAACTGTATTGCCACATCCACTACCATATTTAAAATCATCCTCTTTGGTTTTGTCAGTTCAGTTTGTTATGTGAAGCACTATTTTTGTCATGTTTACGTACCGTTTAGTGCTGTGGAGCATGATAGCACTACATTAATTAATAAATAATATTAAAATTATGTGAAATAAATCTAATAACAAATAATTTGGGCAGCACTTTTAGCACAATTATTGCTGTCTAGTTTGGCCGACAAAGATAAAATAAGGAGAAAACTCACCATAGCCAAATTGACTGAATTTATGGTAAACTAGAACCTCTCTGAATTTAGTAGGCTTTGTTTAAATTATGAGGGTAAATTTCTTTGTCCAAGTTATATTATCTCTTGTTTTAAGGTAACCTGTGAGGTCAAGGCTTGGATCACACTACCGGTATTAAATGTGAATTAATTAGTTTAACCCAATGAAACATTTAGCATGGCTCACTGTTTGGAATACCAGCAAATGAAAGGTTTGATGTTAGGCATACAACAGATTTTCTAGCAATGGACTTGAGAATCTATGGTTCCTTTAAAAACTCAATCTTTTATAACCATCCAGTTTTAGTGTGATCTTTAAAGCATTGAAATGTGACTATAACTGGCAATTGATTGTGTCCACTAGGTGGCAGTAAGTGTGCTCTTTCCCATTTCCTTGTCTTCTGCTCTCTGTCAGGATCAGAAACATTTCCGGAAACAATTTTGCAATATTATAATATAAATTAAAAAATATATGTATGAAAAAAATTATATACAAAGGGGTTCTGAAATGAATGCTTACACTTATTAACAATTTAATTGAAAATATACAGTATCATACAGCTCAATAGCCAATTAATTCAGTTTGTTATAATGTGAGCCATTTAACTCAATTAAACAAAAACTTCCTTTTCAGTTTGTACCCACCCACACAGGTCCCAAATTGGTTAACTCACAATGTAAACAAATGTTAATTAACTCACATTGTTATGCGTTATTAGTCCATTATTTAAACCCCACTATTACAAATGACTTAGTCGGTGGAAGGGAAAACTCCAAACTCAGAACTACCTATCTGAAGAATAAATGTATTATATTTATATATATATATATATATATATATATATTATTATATATATATATATTTACCATTCACAAGTTTGGGGTCGCTTACAAACGTCCTTGGTTTTGAAAGGAAAGCTAATTTTGTCCACTAAAATAACATTAGAAATACAGTGTAGTCATTTTTAATGTTGGAAAGGACTATTATAGTTGATTTTGAATGGAATATCTTCATTAGCATACAGAGGCCCTTTATCAGCAACCATCACTCCTGTGTGTCAGGGGCACAGCTGGGAGCAAAAGGAAGGTGCGTATGGCAACAATGATGGGGGCAAACCAACCACTAGTAGCAGCCAGAGGGTAGAGCACACATATATTTGGAGAGTCCAGGAGTCGGGGCAGGCAGAGGTCAAACAAGCCGAGGTCGTGAGAGAGGAGAAAGTCAGGGTACTCCAAAGTCAAGCTGTGTTCAGAAGCCAGGAGTTCAAACAGGGTCAAGCAGGGACAGCAAGTCAACCGGCAAGTGTAGGGATAAATAACGACTGTACCAAGACAGACACCACAGTTAGGAACACACAGGTACTAACTGAGGTGATAGCAGGGGTTATATAGGGTCAGAGATGGAAGCCCCACCCCCTCATGACTAGTCCCATCCTTCCTGTAGTAGGATCCACCATCAGCGCTGAACCACCAAAGAGAGGTCACACGTCCAACCAGCAGAAGTCATGTTGCGCTGCTGGATGCAGATGATGCGTTCCACTGTTATGTTAGCTAATTCAAATGTAAATTTAAAAGGCTAATTGTTCATTACAAAAAAACCCTTTGGCAATTATGTTAGCACACGTACAAATCTCCTTGTATTCCATTTAAACAGCACTAAACAGCTCTACTTCTTATCGTGCCTCTTCTTGGTCTTTTGTCTTCTTTCTTCATCGGCTTCTCATTGGAATCAGCTCCGTCCTTTTGTGGAAGCACTCCAAGAGTATTGTGGATTTGGTGTATAGTGACGCACTGAGACATAACACAATCTGAACTTTGCTGCCTTGTGTACTTCTTCCACTTATTATTTGGTTGGAGTCTGGAAATGAACAAAGGCTTTGTAGACAGATGGAAAGCATATAGCACATGAGTAGAAACGTGTAAGCTTCCAAATAGTATATGTTCTTACATATCTGGGCTGGTCAGCAATATGTAAAAATTAGATGTGTCCTGGAAAATATGGCCAGTGTGGTCACCCTACAGAGTCTCCTTTTTCATTAAGGTGATCTAGTCCATTACTTATAAGTTGTGCTCATTTAATGTGCAGCTTACTAAGCCAAATGTGGGGATCTGGCCCTGTTCCCCAAAAGAACATCTTAGATGTCAGTAGAGAGGATCTATTGTATTCAGTAATATGAAAGGGATGAACTATACCTCAGATCTACTGGGTTTGGAGTATTTTTTTTAACAAATATGTGCACATTCAAATACTACTGCAATGTAATAGCAACTTTGTGCTATGTGCCAGTCTAAGCTGGACAGGACTTTACATGTAAAGAATGCATTGGCAGAATATTCAATTACTGTGTTGATATTACTTTTTGATGGAATAGAAAAGTCACAAGGATGCAATTGCAGGCAATTCTCTACTTCAAATATGCAGCTGGGTCCTCTGTCTCTAAGTGGTTTCAAGTGGAAAGAAAACCATCATCTCGTACTTCTCTAGTTCTATTTAACATTGTGCACCACTTCACCCTTTAAGCTGAAGAATATGCAACAGGGTGCTTCAGCTCTTAAAGGGTTAAGTATTGTAACTATCTTTGCAGCATTGCATTTTTCTTAAAGGGACAGCTTAATATCCCATGAAGCCTCTCCAAAGCAGAATGCATGTTAAGGAACTTCATAATATGCATTCTTCACCTTTAGGAGTGAAAAGACCAATTACATGTATTTGCAAAATGAAAACATAATTTTAAAAGAACACAACTTTGATATTTACTAAAGCTCATATGAATATCCATTTAATAAGTCAAACTATACCAGGAAAGCTTTTACGTAAAGCTGATCCTGTGGCTTTTCAAGTATTTAATAATCCAGACCTAAGCTTCCAATGTGGTGATCTCCCAAATAGGTTTAATGATAACCCATTTTGAATAATTATTCAAGATGTGCGCTTAAAGGTCTATGTTCACTGGAAAACAATTATTTGTGACGCAATCTTGTTTATGGTCACAAACCTTATAGGGGGACCTACTGCAATCATGGTTAAAAGAGACAGTGAGTGACTGTCAGCGACAGGACCTCTGTCTACAAGCAGGTAGTACCAGTTGCCATGGTCAAGCTGGTTGTAACCTCTAAACCACAGGCTGCTTTCTCAAAATGTTTGGGGCATTGGAAAATGCCTTTGTCTTCTTCAAAGGGCCTGGGTTTGAACAATGTTAGAGGCTACCCAAAACATGCTACCCAGAATTATGATTGATGCACAATTTTGTGGCACATAGTCGGTACCATTTGACAACTATTCACTTCCTCAATAAAATTCCTTTTTATATAGGGAAACCTGAGAACATCTGTTTATCTCTCATCCTCTTGTAGCTAGCCAGGGATAATATGTACTATCTTGTTGCAGGTGCTCAGCTGCAGATACACAGACTCTGGAGCACTCCAACATTCCCTTTGTACATCTCATAATAACATTCCAGTTGTTTCCTGTCATATGGAGCATTTTTAGTGAGTACATGTACAGTATCTCACAAAAGTGAGTACACCCCTCACATTTTTGTAAATATTTTATTATATCTTTTCATGTAATAACACTCAAGAAATGACACTCTGCTACAATGTAAAGTAGTGAATGTACAGCTTGTATAACAGGGTCAATTTACTGTCCCTTCAAAAAACTCAACACACAGCCAATGTCTAAACCTTGGCAACAAAAGTGAGTACACCCCTTAGCAGAAATGTCCAAATTGGGTCCAATTAGCCATTTTCCATCCCCGGTGTCATGTGAATCGTTACTATTACAAGGTGTGAATGGGGAGCAGGTGTGTTAAATTCGGTGTTATCGCTCTCACACTCTCTCATACTGGTCACCGGAAGTTCAACATGGCACCTCATGGCAAAGAACTCTCTGAGAATCTGAAAAAAACAATTGTTGTTCTACCTAAAGATGGCCTAGCCCTGAATCTGAGTTAAACGGCCGTGCGGTTGACCACTGAAGTGGCCAATTCGATTATTAAGATAAAGCCAAGGGTAGATTATGTCCACAAAAATGAACACTCCATGATAAATTTTGCTGCAATGGAAATAAATGGAAATAAAGTAAAGGAGTACCTGATCCAAGGATGAAATACTGCCCCCCCACCTCCAAAACCACACCCACATCCATTATGTAATGCCATAATTACTAAATTGGGATAGCCACAAAATAGCCATCATCAATATGAGAGCAAAGTGTAGAGGAGCTCCACGTGTCTGCTGGATACAATGTATTCAATTCATCATTGTATTGGCTGAAGAGTTGGTCCCTTCTGAATAAACAATTCATTGGAAAATGCTCACCACAGAATGGCCATAAACACAGAACTTAAACCAGGCTGGTAATTTTAACGCTAGTTATGAAAAATAAGCCACCTTTGGCCCCGCAGTAGAGCAAGGGATTTATGGCTCTATTGGAATTACACAAAACCATTAACCAATCAGTAGCCAACCAGCCCCCAGCCCTTCATCACACCCCTTACCGGGGTCTTCGGCTGGACGGCGTGCTCCGTTGCGGGTCAGACTGCCAGACTGCGTCCCTGTCCTCCTGCAGTCCTTCCCGTGCCGCCAACCAGGCGGCGGATCGTCCGGCGAGGCACGCCCCAACTCCCGCGTGATCACGGCCACATGCGCCATCTGCTGTTCGCCGCACGGTAGTGCAGGGCAGGCAGAATTAACCCCTTAAGGACAATGGGCAGTCCCTAAACCCATTGAAAACAATGCATTTTGAGCCCGTACATGTATGGGCTTTGTCATTAAGGGGTTAAACTATACTCAACCCCATGGTGGGGATTACATATCCTCACAGGTGAAGGTGGTAACACCTGTGAGTCAGTGGGAGGAACCTGGCCTGTAGGATAGAGAAACCCTGCTCATCCTTCAGTCTGGGCTTAGTTATTGAGCTTATTAGTGCCTCTTGTCCTGCTCTGTGCCATTCCTCATTCATCCTGCCTTTTTGTGTTTGACCTCCCGGTATTTGACTTCGGCTTGTTCTCTGGCCTTTGTGTACCTCTCCTGTTTTGACCCGGCTCGTTATCGCTCCTTCGCTGCCTGACCTGACCTGAATTTATCTCTCGGACATTGTATTTGGCTCCTTCCTACCATCTGGTGCTACCCTGCTCTACACTCCCTGCCTATCCAACAAGCAGTCCGACACCTGAAATTTAGGTCACACATGCTGAATCATTCACAGAGGAGATCCCCTGTATTCCATGAAATTGCATATTCTTCCTGCCAGACTCCTCGTACTCTGACCTATTTCTGCTTCTGTTGTATGGCATCTTACCTTTTTGTGACATGAATTCTGACAGTGATTAAGTGGCCTGGGTTTCATGCACATTGCATTCAAGGGACTGAGGTATATTGTGCTGTAGTATTATACATGTGTCTCATTCCAGAATGAACCCAGAACACCATTAACCTGTCCTGCATCAGTTGAAGATTTGCCTCTCTCAGCCCTCCAGGAAGGCACGTACTGGGAGAAACCAGTTCACTCAGCCTGAAGAATGCCAAGGAAAATGATACCCTAAACAGTCAAATGCCATATACTGAAGAACACAGGACTTTAACATGGGTCAGCATGTTGTATAGCAAATCAATAGACAAAGGACGCCGCCTGTCTGGAATCCTACCCTTTTTCCCGCCCTTAACAATTTTGTGAATGGACAGGTATGATATTGCAGTGAGGTTACATTTGACCATAGTTCCCGAAAACACCTAACCCCTGTAACTTTGCCAAATATACCCACACCGCCAACTCCTGTCTTTATCACTCTGAAGCCCCAACTCCCTCTCAGCCACCTGCAACCAATATCTCCTTATCTGGGCATACGACCACACAGATTGTTTTGACATTGATGACCACAGTAATCCTTGGAGTCCTGAAAAGCGAGGCTCCACATAAATAGAGGGGCCTCCATGAAGCAGTCGAGCTGGAAACGAGAGAATGCATCGGCTATCACGTTGTTAACCACCTGAATATGACTTACCTAAATCCAAATGTTATGCTGTAAACATCACGACGTAGATCGATCAATAACATGAACCACACTGAATGTTTAGAAATATCCTATCCACTCCTGCGGCCACTTATGCATACACCACTGACCCTTTAAAATACCAACATATCATGATCCATCAGTGTACAGCTCTAAATCATGACTCTCACATTCAACACTTTGCCAGCAAGTCTGCCCATCTCTACTGCCCCAAAAAAGTACTCCAGACGAGGAGGTCCTCTCTAATTCCGCAAGTGATTATGATAAAATACCTGGGAGCCTTCACACTGACCGTTGCCAGTGAAAAGCACCTGCAAAAAGCCCTACCTATAGACATGACTCTACTTGCAAACGTCAAATGCCCTATTAAGCTCTGGATCTGCTTAAATTAGGCTTTCTTTGAGTCCTTTATCCTCTGCAACATCTGCTTAAGCACCTTAATTCTTGCACCTCTGCAAGAATGCCTTATCTATTTCATCACTGACTGATGACCCAGCCAGTTATGATAAATGATTGATGAGTGAATACTTCCCGTCTTCCTTCTTACGTATCAGCCCCAACTGTGAAAATCTGAAATTAGGGAGTGGAGGGAACAAAAAAGGGCCTGCAACCTAGCCCACCATCGTCCTGCATATGAAATCCTAACCATGATTTGACCTCAATCTTTGAATAAAAATGCTGTTCATATTTAAAACCACCCCGCATGCAGGACAATCGTTGACCCCTGTCTTGGCTCCTCTCTTCTACCGGAAGGCTTCAGGCCTACATCGTGATGTGAAGAGGCCTTTGCCCTTCCATGCTCACCTCTGGCACCAGGACCTGCTCACCTCCGAAACTTCCTCCTGGTAAGCTACTGTCATTTGTGTGGCCTGCTCTTGCGTCGCCTATGCTCCCCTGCACATCCTCTTCCACATAACCAATGGGATGGACTGGGGTTCAGCCTGGAAGGAGGCCTTTATCTCCTGGCTCTCCTCCTGTTTCTTCAAGCTTTGGCCTCGGCTGGTGTGGTGTCCCTGGAAGGACTCTGCACATCAATATTTGGCGATATAGTCCTGCAGGAGAATGGGGCATGTGACACATTTTGTATTAACTCCAAATATTACCTAAGCATGGACAATGCCTATTGCAATTTACCATTCTGTCGTGCAGTTATAAATGAAATTTGCAGAGCTACTTAAAAATCACATTAAGAGCGGCACGCCTAAAGAGAAACCAGTTATTTTTGGAATTCCCACAACACATTGCATAGAATTGTGAATCATCACAAGGGAGATTCTTAGTATTAGTTTTTAGTTAACCACAAGATGACATCCTGATTCATTTAGCAAACTGTACCAACTGAATTAACTCAGTTAAATCACACCAATGTCACAAAAAATATTAGATTAAGCTTTGAACATGGACAATTCTCGTGCATCACTCAGACAAAAGCACTTAGATAATTTTAAGGAAAGTAGTTTAATATACCAAGGGCTTCTCACCAACTGTTACATTTTGGGAAATTTGCTAGAAAGCAAACGCATTTGAAGCTGTATATCACTCTGTCTGTGCGCTAAGGAGTAAGTGGTCTTGGTAAAGTACACAGCATCACAATGTTACACACTGGACTTACGAATCTGTAATTACAAAATGATTCACGCTAATAATGACATGGTCTCAGTGCAACAGAATTCGGCATAATTATCAAGTCACTATTTAAAGTTACTGATATTGTTTTGTGATTGGGGATAAATATATTGAATTACTTTTTTCATCCTCTGGCCCAGCTTTTACTCTATAATATACCTGCTACATCTTCAGTGTGAAGTCTTCTCCTAAAATCTAGTATTCCTAACTCATTTTCTGTTTCATTGTTACAATATGCCTCAGAATTTTAAATTTTAAGAAAGAGGAACAGAGTAGAACACGTGTCAATGAGTATAACACCCACACACAAATGTTTTTTGCAATGGTCTGTGAGATAAACATACAAAAGAACAACATTGGAGGGTTTTTATGGCATTGAGTGGGGATTCAGTGACCCGTGTAGTATTACTGTACAAGTAAGCCAGTGTGAAACTACAGAGCGGGTTTGTGTGTACTAATACCTATATCATGCCATTTTTCTTGTGACTAATTCTATGTAAATTTGCCTGCTACCACCTGATTAACATGCTAGAACAAACAGACCTCTTTGTTATCAAATGATTTCGTCATCCTTTGAATATTCAGACTTTCAAATCCAGCGTACAGGGAAATCCTCTGGGTTTCCCCATAACTTCCTCTTTTGGTTGCTTTGTGTACAGGTTCTTAGGTTTGAGGGTTTGGCGTGGTTCTGCATTGTTGCTAATATGTGATGAAACAACAGCTTAACTGAGGTTTTGCTCATCAGAACAGTTTGCATTGTTTTTGATAAAGGCAGATCAACTGTGCTAGCCCTTAATTAAGGAATGGAAGTGATCTCAGCTATTAGTGGTGCATTTATCATCCATCATCTGGTATTCCACCTCTCTTTCACAGGGAGTCTCCTGTCAATGTCTAGATCAGTATAAAGTGATGGGGGTTATGCTGTGCCACTGTCAATGTCTGGCTCAGTGTATAGTGATGGGAGTTAATGTGTATCATAATCAGTACCTTGCTCAATATAGAGTGATGGGAGTTAAAGTATACCACAATCAGTGCCTTGCTCAGTCTCAAGTGATGGCCGTTATGCTGTATCACCGGCAATGTCTGGCTCAGTATGTAGCTATGGGAGTAATGCCGTACCACCTCAATAACTGTCTCAGTATACAGGGATGGAAGTTATGTTGTACTACTGTCAATGTCTGACTCAGTATAGAGTGATGGGCATTAAGATGTACCACAGTCAGTGCCTGGCTCAGTATAAAGTGATGGCAGTTATGCGGTACCATTGGCAATGTGTGGCTCGGTATATAGACATGGGAGTTATACTGTACCACCGTTAATGTCTGGCTCAGCAGTAAAAATTAATATTGCTTTGCTGGAGTCATTGATCACTTAGCACTAACGGAGACTCAGAGGCAGAGGATGTAAATACATTTCACTTTGCAGAAAGTATTCACTTTGGTCCTATGTGTTGTGGGGGGCGTGTTGTTATTATAGAAAGCAGTATTATCTTTTAAGTAAATGTTATTTATTTAAACTTCTTTACTTTATTAAATGCAGTAAACATTATTATGAAATGGTCCTTACAATTTATATTTATGCCAGCAGAAGTGCAGCTCGTAGACATAAACTTTAACTGGTTTAATTTTTGTACTCTTATTGAGTGAGGCTGTTTTAACATTTCTGCGGTGTTTGTGTTGAGCTGTTTCCTTCATTCTCATTTACTGCACTCACACAAAATATATATATTGTTTTTGATAGGACAAGAAAGGCTTTTTAAAAATGCTATTATTTTGCAATTACTGCCTTCATTATTTACTATATATTTAAAAATATTATATTCATGTAATGTGTTAAATTAAAATTTGGTTACACGGTTTAAAAGATATCTATTTTTCATTACTAGAAACCCGGAAAATTATATATCAGGGGCAGGGCCGGATTGGGAATGAAAAGCAGCCCTGGAAACATTTGGAGACCAGCCCCATATAGTTTATCTCGCGGTCGAGCTCTTATACCAACACGCACCCCTTATACATACCCGAGTCACTCTATTTGCCATACAAGTAACTATAAAACATTCTTTTTATCACATTATTTGTATGAAAATGTGTTAAAAGGCCCTAATAAATACATTAGACATAATGGAATCAAAACATTTGCTACTGCAAACATTTTTAGATGAAAAAGTTCCATTTTATTCAGTGGAAAAAAACAGTGATCGCATTATTCTTCACAATATTCTTGTAAGAAACTTTTATTTCTTTATTAATTCATGTAAACAATTTTTTTTCATATTTAATAAAAGCTATGATTGAGATTTTTTGTTTTTATTTCATTTTATTTGCCAACCTGCCC
>VKOC01000172.1:428706-447962 GCA_009364415.1 Spea multiplicata
ACGTAGCAAGGTACCATTTGATTTCTTACCCATGGTCATACCTGGAAACTCTCTGGGTTTGACCTGGAGATTGCCGGGTGAAGCACAGCTTCTCCGGATCAAGACCCGAATCCTCCGGGTCGCGGGAACTTCACACGCCCCGCTCCCTGCCCAGTTTAAAAGGGGGTGTCTCCCATGGCTGTCAGCGGGACCACCCACCGACATCAGCTGGAACTGCTACTGACGTCAGGGGGACCTCCCACTGATGTCAGTGGGAAGTCCCAACAACGTCACGGGGCCGCCTACCGACGTCAGTGGGCAGTCCTGGCTGCGTCTCGCAAGGGAAGTCTCCAGGTAGCCCGAGACTAGAAGTTCCCAGGTATGGCCATGGTTACAGGGGCCCCTTTTTTTTGCAATCACGTAGTGATATTTTTCAGATTTGCACCAAAGCAAAATGTGGGAATTGTGACACTGAAAGTGGTATGAAAAACTTTTCTTTGACTCTTAACAAAGGAACCCCTTCAAGACAAAGTACAGGCTCACAATGTATTGTTTTTAATGTGTTTAAGGACAACCTATTGTCCTTAAGGGGTTAAGCAGGCCTTGACTATACGAACAGCGAGAAGCCAAGTTCTTTTGTGGACACAGATGGCTCCTGTACGGTCGTGAAGACAAGGGACACAATGCCAGAAATGAGCAGTAAACTTTTTGCTTTTTCTTCTAAACGCTACAGAAAAAAAAATCAGTCAACACTACTTTGAATAAAAGTTATGTCTGCTTAATCTTTTCTTAATACTCAAAGTTTAATGCTACTTGGAAATCTATCCACATGTGCCGAATAACGTTGTTGAAAAGAAATTCATAACGGTTTCAGCCGAGTTACTGTTTATTGCTTAAATCTGCATTCTTCAGGCAAACAGGATTTCAAAGAGAAGGTTAACAATACAACACATGAAATTACGCCACAAAGAAACCGGATGATTTACTACTTACAGCTGCATGCCAGATATGCCAATGGAAGCCTATAAACAATGTTTATTATACCCATTTTGCAAAGATAAATCTACAGATTACAGATTCTGAATGACAAAAGAAAAGATGGTTGGTGACATTGCACAAAGAATCTCAATTTCAGAAAAGATCAGCCAATTCCACTCTCTCATTATGAAAAAAAATAAAGTAAATGCAAATTTTGTGTCATCTGCCATTACTTCAAGAGTACATATGCATTATATATATATTACATATATATATATTTAATATATTATATATAAGAATTTTCTATGGGAACAACTGCTATCCTTCTAACTTTGCTAACTTTAAACCGCTTGCATTTTCATCACCTATATTAGGGATGTAAGCAGAGATCTATGCCATATCCCAGTGCCCCATGCCTTAAAGACACGCAGCACCTTTGAATGTAGTCAATGGAGGTCTGTGCCGCCTCGGTCTAGGTTCCATAGTGTAAACGGACTGGTTGCCGAGATCTGATATTTCCCCTGGACGTTAAATTGATTATTTTGATTTAGATATAAAGAATTAAGTGACGGATCTATTTGAATACTTTAATATGCGCCTATGGCAATGAATTGGGCAGTAACACACTGGTGCGATTAATTGGTATTATTTATGTATGGTGGGGGATTTTCTATATAGGACATTTGTATTACCTTTTATGTGGTTTTGTTTATAAATGTATATTATGCCTTGAGTGTTTGTTTGTAAGGGTTTGCCATTCATGGTCCTTCCTTAGTGTAGTCACCCAAGCAGATTTACATATGCATACAACTAGTCGCCGGTGGAAAGTTGGTGCGTGAATGGGCTTGCAGATTTTAAACAGACAGGGATCATTCATTGAGCTATTAAAGCCAGAATGAGGGTAGCAGTAAGTATTATAGCAGCTTTCCCACATTTTAGAACTTTGTAATAATGGAAAGGAGCAGGAGGAAAGTTAAAATTCTCAGACAATTCGAAATTCATTCCAAGAGAATTATTTGAGGACAGGGTTAGAGTTCCAAAACTTATATATAGCAACATAAACTGGGCTCCAGTCTGCTTCATTCACATACCAACATATCAAGATTTGTAAAATCTTAAAGTTTTTGCCTCCATGTCAGGGCTGTAATGGCCAAAAACGGCATATAGTTTGCCAATTCACAGTGGTACATTTGTAATTTCGAAATCACATTGATGGCTCAAAAGGTTAGTATTTAACGCAAGCTTTCAGGCCACTGAGACGCTTTCTGCAGGAACATAAGCCTTCTTACGATCATTACCTGTCTTAGACACATACTTATATACATTCATATCATGATTCATATCATGACACAGCTATTGTGTCAGTGCAGTAAGAAGCACGAGCTTCTGTGAGGACAACCTCGTACTGGGGACATGAATTTCAAGCGGTAAAAAATACAACATATAAAAAACAGACACCAGGGTGGCTACAAAGACTTGTAGACAATCTGTAGAATATGGTGTGGTTGGTAGTATTGTTGCAGAAAAAAATGCAAAGTAAGTACATGTATACAGAATAACACACTGAATGTAAACTCATAGGCTATGCATTCATTTTTAGATTGTAAGCTCACCATTGGTGCTCTCATAACCCCACCATTCTTGCCAGGAACGTTGTATGAAAGTGGCAAGCTCAAGGGCAGGGTCCTCAACCTACTGTTATATCTGTGTCCCGGAATGTGTATTTGTCATGTAATTGTTATCCACCCCAATTGTACAGCACAGCAAAATGTCAGCTCTTAACAAATAATTAATCTATCTATCTATCTATCAGTAGTTTTTTTAAAGAAGCATGCTCCTTGTCTGTATGGTTCCAAAATTCTGGAACTTGTTGAACTCTGCCAAACGCAATCCACAGGTATGTCAAAATCTATGTCTATTTTATATCACAGATGTAAAAAAAAAGTCAACACATGGTGCACAGATGAACAGAAAGGGAAAGGTGTTCTTAGTATGTGTTCTTCAGATGGAATTTCAGAATAACAAATGCTTAAAATATTTTTTTTCCTATATGTCTTTCTATATACAGATTCTACACACTACAAAAAATGTCTGCTGTCTTTCAAAACATGTTATTGTCAGACCATAACACCCTAGTCAGACACACAGTTTTCTGCATATCTTTTATGGCACACGCACCTATTTCGCACACATTCCTCCACTTGTGCCTTTTGTGGCCTATCACTGAATGACATTTAGAAGATTTTAGAATGCCCCACTCAATATACTAATAATGTTCCATATAACTAAAGCAACATTTTTCTAATCACGGTAAACGGTGACCGCAGGCGTTTAACATTGAGCTCGGGCTGTCCGGAATGTACCAGGCCCACTAGTACAAACTTGCCTGAAACTCACAAAAAAAAAACAAAAAACCTTGACGTGGCTCGTCTAAAGTGACAGCAACGAACAACTGAACAAGGTAAATCAGAATTATGACATTTACTACAACTACAAGGACAGGAATCTCAACTAAAACTAGCTGAAATATTGCATCGACTCTTAGGAATCCTCGCTGTGACCTTGTGTTAATCTGAGACCGTTGTGTGTTGACAAACTGTTAATGATTTCTTTAATCGCACGGAATATCCCATCCTTTCAAGATGTAAAACCAGACACATCAAGCATTTCCACTTAAGCCTACTGTGTGCAATAGTTAACCTTTTACAGTCACAATAGCCCCGTCACCTTCATGGAAAGTCGGCAGCGCAATCAGGCAGGTATGAATCATGAACTCTTTATAGCTACTAAATCGATGCTTTAAAACGGGTCCCTCTTCCGCTTTAACACACTAATAGCGCTGTCTATAATGCTGAGCAAATATACTTATCAGATTTATCATTTTTATTTTTTTTCCTCTGAAGCTTTCATCGCATTTACAATAAAATTCATCAGAATAAGAGGAAGAGCACATTTTAAAAAGGCATGCCCTGCTCTTACATTGACGCAAATTAGAATTTACATCCATGCTGTGGCTTTGGAAACATTTAATTTCCAGCTCCCTCCTGACTTCATAAATGAACTACCGGAAATGAGAAAGTAGTAAATAAAAATAACAGTTGAAACATGCACAATTTATGGAGTCTGAAACCGTGTCCTGGATTGTTTGTTGGTCATGTATTTGATGTCCACCCCATACTTAAATTAGTGTGCACCTCTCCATATTCTCCCATAATCTGTACAGACAACAGAAAACATGTGCCTATGTATGGTACACGGAGTCCCCCTACCCAACACCGTTAGGAAACTCCAGGTATCTTCCTTTTTGTTTGGTTGCCAAGTAAATGAATGAAGAAAAACGATTCATACGATTCAACGATTTGAAGCTTTAGTGTGAAACTGTCATCCAGGAATGAGAATTTGTCTTTAATAGCTCGAAAGTGCATTAAACTGGTTAGTCTCCTGTTCAATGGAAAGATGACAAACTAGTACCATCCTAAAGTGTTTTCAGCACTGATCAGAGGATTTAGAGAAAGTGCACACTTATTCAATGCGGATGACAAGAATGAAAGGATGCAATTTCTTCATGCAAAACATGGTTATGGCTCAGTAGCCTCCAGAGAGGCTTAAACAAATTACAGAAAACATTTCATGGATACATTTTTCCCGTGTAAGCATTACTGACCACAGTTGCTCTCTAAAGAGAATCCTTGTCATGTTTGTTTAGGAAGCATACAATCACCAAGAAATCCATTAAGCAGCAGAAATCTATTAACAATGTCACAAAATAAACTATCCAGCAGTAGATATACTTAATGTATAAATCACTAACTAACTTCTAATCTACCTGTTCAGCTGGGTACTTGGTGAAGTGCTAATCAATCTTTGGAACAAAAAATGCTACAGTGTGCTAAGGGTTATGCTTAATCTCCATTCAGAGAAGATTCACACACATAAGAGAAGCATTTGCACAGCTGCTGAAAATAATACATTTGTTTTTTCAAACAAAAAGTAACCGAAAAGTAAAATAAGTATACACACATCAAGCTTTTCATTCTTTAAAGTGCTTATTCATAGCACTATGAGGTTCACTTATTTAAAATTTTTATGTAAATACCAGTAGGATTTTTTTTTCAAGACAGTTATTGGAAATAGTTATTCAAGTTAATCTGAATTGCCAATTGAATTGGGAAATATATGTGAAATTCAGGTTACACTACCTCTGTACATAAAAAAAAATTACCTATATCTTCAACGCTGTTTAAAATCAGCAGAAAATAAAAGGCAGATATCAGCAGTCTCAAGCTAAACCTGCCTATCAAAATAAGTCATATACAGTCATGTGAAAAAGAAAGTACACCCTCTTTCAGTCCTATGGTTTACTGTTTGCAAAGGAATGACGAGTCCTGTTAATCAAATGCCTTTGATCAGCAAGTGTGGCCATCTCTATAAAAGCCAAAGTTTTAGCATTTTGCTGGTCTGGAGCATTCAGGTGTGTGTGTTAACACAACGCCAATGAGGAAAGACATCAGTAATGATCTCGGAGAAGCAATTGTTGCTGTCCATCCATCTGGGAAGTGTTAGAAGGCCATTTCCAAAAGATTTAAAGTTCATCATTCATATTATTCAAAAGTAGAAAACATTCCAGATTTTCACCCCAAGGTCAGACCGTGCAATGGTCAGAGAAAAAAAAACCAGGGAGTTACATCTCAGATTCTACAGGCCTCAGTTCACGTGTTAAATGCCAACGTTCATTACAGAACTATTAGAAAAAGACTGAATAAGTATCGTTTGTTTGGAAGGGTTGCCAGGAGAAAGCCTATTCTCTCTAACATGGCAGCACATCGCTGAAAATTAAAAGAAAGGTGTTGCAATGTCCCAGTCAAAATCCAGACCTCAACCCTACTGAAATTCTGCGGTGAGACCTTAAGACAGCCGTGCATAAACAAATGCCCACAAACCTCAAAGAACCGAGGCAACGTTGTAAAGAAGAGTGGGCTAAAATTTCTCCACCACGATGTGAGGGACTGATAAAGTCATACAGATTACTTCAAGTTATGCTGCTAAAGGTGGTTGTACAAGTGGTTCTATTGAATCATAAAGTGAACTTGGCTTTATTTTTGTTGACTAAATCATGACACGGTATAATATGTCACGTGTTGTATATTAGAGAGACTGCTTCCTCAAATGACTTGTCAACTGATGTTCCAGGCAGCCAAAAGCATGTAGTCCACACCAAGTGTAAGGGTCACTATACACTTTTTCAGGAACTCCAAAAACACAAGATCTAATAAGGTAAGGTCAGATATCTCCTTGATAGATAGCACAAACAACAAACAGATCCTTCTACCCAGAGATGAACTGGTTTGCAAACAAACAATACAAACCTTTCATCGAAGAGGATACCAAGTCAAAGAACATTTTTTTTACACCTTTATTCGAAATGGAACAACAAAAATCCAAACCCAGATGGCCGTTTTGAGCATTAAAGGAAGGTCTTTATACTGATTCCTATGAATGCTATAGTCAAGATTCAGTACAAATGGGGTAAGACTTCACTGATGACAGCAGCTAGACAACAATCTTAAGCAAAATAAATGTAAAGTTAAAACATATATGACAAATGTAAAAACAATATATATTAAAACCCTACTTGATCCTACTACGTCCTACAATGGAAAGTTGCATCAAACGTCCTTAGAGGTGCTCTCAAAATCAATACAGAAAATAGTGGTGCATCCATGCATACCGTATTTAGGATCTGTACTAAGCTGTGTGTTTCAGTCATCATTTTTCAGTAGAATGTCCACCACAAATACTTTTAAAACTGTAATACCCCAGAAAAATCTCAGTTATTTTAAAACGCTTAAGATAATATTGGCAAACCACAAGGCTTTATTTTTAAGGTTATGAAGATCTTTAGAAATGAAAACTAAATTTTCGGCCAACAGCAGAATTTCCAGGAAGGCAAAAAAAAATTATATATAATACAAGAGAATTTCAGTTATTTCCAAAACCCTGAAACCGATGGACAGTTGCCACATTTCTCTACTTGAGAAAAGAAAAATACCAGGGATTCTAGAGGCCAATAAAGTCATCTTCTTAACTATTTCAGGGCCAGGGTTGCCTGGAAATATAATAGCGTTATAACAATTAAGAATGTAAGTTGCACTTTGAACAACATGCAAAAAAGGGAAGGAAGAAAACCAAACGTTCCATTTAAAAAACACTATTTTTGGAACCCAACACACAACATATTAATGCCATCTAAAATAAAACTCAATGGTGACAAGAAATATAAATGTTTAAACTACATTGTGCAAGCCTGTGAAAACAGGTTTAACGATAAGCTCTGTCGCAACATCTGCTTTGCTTTGTGTTTACACAAAAAAATTATACCGGTAATTTCAGGGTTTTAAGAAAAATGAGTTATATGCTTGGGTACCCCTAAAGACCAGACCCAGTGACGCCTGCACTTAGAGACAAATATGCTATTTTAGGTGTGTGGGGGGTGTTATAGATAAACTACCGCCGAACCGTGTGGTGTTAGAACTAAAAAGGTCAGGGGGGGCTGTAACACTTACATGAAAGTGGAAGTTATTCGCTCAAGAATGCTAACTCCCATCACCTCTCCGCTGAGCTTGCTATACTCCCAGGAACCCCCACTCTGTTTTCAGCTATTCTAGGTGGGGCCATTCCAGTGAAAATGCAGCTTGTTTTACACACCAAGGTTGCGGGACCTTAGTGATTGCGCAATATACATAATGAAGGTGTACACAGCACAAACAATACCAAAAACACTAATTTTATCCCACAAGGTTATGAATATCAACAGAGGACTGAAGTAACAAAGTAACATTAGTAGTACGCACATTATTTATGCACAAAATAGAATTTCAAAAGTAAGCGTTAAGGTAACAGCGTCTCCTTCCCACCACATCTGAACACGGTTCATTATCTCCAGGATTTGTTTTTCTTCAATATACATAGGTATTTTGTTTAACCCCTTAAGGACAATGGGCGGTCCCTAAACCCATTGAAAACAATGCATTTTGAGCCTGTACATGTACGGGCTTTGTCATTAAGGGGTTAATGTATGTGTGCAGAGTTTGCTGACCTTAAGCAGAGTTATGTGGTTTTGCTTACATATTCCAAAACCGATACGAACAAACTCTGGAAAGTACCCATTACCTGTTCCTAACAGAGGGTTTTTAACTTCTATCTATCGACACAGAATATGCCTGCTACGGGAAATCGGCAGGGCTGCTGCGTGTTTAAGGTGTTAAACGTCACGAACAAGTATCGCTCTAAACATGCAGAAATAGACATGGAAACAGAAATTTTAGGGAAAACTACAGTTAAGTCCCATCTAATCAGAGGGGTGCAGAGAATATACCGGTAATCTGAAAAGATTTCTGCTGAAAAACACCGTTTTATTTGCATTTGTTAATTCCTTAATATACAAAAAAATGCTGCCAAACTGGTGTGTATTATCAGCGAAGCCTACGATATGCTGAAGTCTTCCTGGTTGCTATATTGAAAGCTAATTATATATAATTATTAGCTTCATTAACCTTTATAAAGTCATCGTGAAGGATGACAGAGCAATAAGTTGGTTTGGCAGCAAAAACTTGTTTTGCCGCTACCTACTTACCTGCTTTGTCTAGTCTGGACAGCAAGCATGCTAATTTACTACGGACACTCATCTAAAACCAGTCATCAAATTCGCAAATAGATCCCTCCGCGCAACCCGGATTCCTAAAAATCTTTTTTTCAGAATGTATTATTTGATCAATTGTGTACAAAGTTATAACTCGCTCAATAAGTATTAGATTTTACTTATTGAGCACCGGCAGACTCTGTCGAACCATTACAATGTTAACACGTCCGGACATACTGGTACAGAAGAAGGTGGTCCTGCTCGTGAGCTTGTGAGCTTACAATCTATTACCGTTTTGAAAGCTGGTGGAGGGGAACCATTCAGATAAATAGCACAACGGAACCCACGGCAAATCATTAAAATATATCTAAAGTTGGTTGTTTTAAAATCCATCACTTTTAACACTGTAGCTAAAACACCAATTAATAATAAAGAATATGTAGGAGATGTAAGAAGATGTTAAGTCGAATGCAGTTTCACTATTATGTATTGATTTGGATAGCGCCATCATATTCCGTAGCGCTGTACAACGAGATAGAAACTTTATTTCAAAAGAGGAACACGAGAAAGGGGCATTAACATAAAATTGATGAGCAACCCTGACAAATACACAACGCAGTCTATTATTCTCAGAAATACATTAATGTTTCATTCAAACGCCAAGATGTTATGGGAGCCAAATATAAAGAATTCATTCGCTTTGCAAACAAAACAGGAAGCGGGAGAGCAGAAAGCCGGATTCAGTAGAAAAGAGCAGCTGAAAGTATTTACCATGGAGATCACACGGCAATCGCTCATTCCCACCTCTGATGGATACAACATTCCTATTAATAGTTCAATCAGTATATAGAATATTAACCCTTACAGCTACACTGAATAATCCAAGTGCGTACATTACAAATAACACGTGCATTCTTAGTGTCAGGTGTACAAGGCTGCCCAATAGCCCTACTTACAAATAAGTATAGCTGTGTGAGGCCACAATACCCATCACTTATTCACTAATGTGAGCGCACACCTGGCATGGCATCCCCCTGTGCACTAGTACTGAGGAGCAGAATGCACACGCACAGTGCACTCAGCCCTGCACACAATCACAGCCTCTACAACACGGTGCTGCACTCACTCCTTGCACACTCAGCATATGATAACCAGATGTGCTCTTATTTGTAGCCGCGTCCGCACAGAGTCAATATCCACCAACAACAAGAACCGGGCATACAGTCATTAACGTTCTCTGAATAAAGAAGTTTCACGGTTCTGTACGAACTCGGCGCTCCTATGCACTAAGTTGCTCCACATATGTGTCCCGAGTGCACGCACATGCAGTTGTCCCAACACTGTGTGCCTTACATATACATCACAAAGTCGGCATATTACCCCACCACCTCATCTGCCTCCAACCCCCGAGACTCTCACCCCAGTCCCAGCCGCTCCTCTCTGCAGTTAACGAGACGACATAGCCGTGACCCGCGCAGAAAAGCGCGCTCCCGCGGGACTTCCTGTGAGCGTGCCCCTGCCAAGGCACTGGAGTGGAGGAGAGGGGAGTGGCCCTCGCTGATTTACGCGGGCGGGCACGGTGATACTGTGCATAAGGAAATGTGACACACACACCGATAACACACGGTCATAAACACACACTGTTGATTCCACATACACACAGTAATGCATATAAAGTTATGTCGGGACATAGGCTGAGGAGAGGTTACACAGCGGCCACATTCACCCTGCACTGTGTGTGAACGGACGGCGCTGTTTCTAACGCTAAAAAAAGGCTTCTGTCAGAAATTAAAATGAGATAAATGGTAGCTTTCTGCTCCCCTTGTGACAGGATTTATTACACACAGGAAATCAGCTCCACAATTACTGAATAATCACTTTTCTAGTGAGATACAACCATTTCACATGTATCTATGTCCTAAGGTACTAATTATATATCATTATATATGATACATTTATGTCATTATAGAAAGCATTTCCAAGCACAGAGGATGTTATAGTATTTAAATAGTATATGTAGACGTTTGTGTATAGGTGCCAACTGTGCCTGTGGAATAATGGTATTTTCCCAAAATCTGACTTGATTTTCCTCCAAAAAAATAAATTAAAAAAAAAACAGAAAAGGGAAGCACACCCTAAAAAAACAAATTCAAATCTTGGAGGGCTGCTGAAATAACCAATATATGCATACAACAAAGCAAGGAGTCGGCGCACACCCGACAACTCGATTTCCCTCAGTCAGTAAACATAAGAAGTTTACGACACTTATTTTCTTGACTTATTTTTTATGTCGTCACCTACATATCTACTGCTTTGACTTTCTTTTTCTTTCCTAAATCCTGCCCCACTCTCCAGTCTACTAATACCCCTTTCTGGGTTTTATCTATAAACCACTACCTTCTGTTTTCTTTCTACCATTCTGTCATGTCCCCCCCCCCTACCTTATTCTACTGAGAAATATATTTTTACATTTTTTGTTTTTATACAGTCCCATTTGTTTAGGTAAGGATTTAGAAGGGCGGCTCACGTATAGTCCATATTTCTCAACATTTTCTTCCCTTCCAACTCATTGAAAGCATAGTTGTTTTTTTTTTTAAAGGAACCATGTCATCATTTCATTTTGACATGTTTATTTTACCGCGTTAATACAGGAAATAAACAACATGAGTGGCCAGTAGGTCACAATGTGTTATTAGTGTGTGTGCAAACTTTTGGAGTAAGTTGATTTGCTTGTAAATATTGTATAATTTTAGAATTAATAGTTTCTAGCATATTATAAACAGAAGGAGAGGTCAATGCCGGTTATAAAGTATATGAATCCCTGATTTTTTTTCTTCCTATATGCAACATTTCTTTCTTCTGTTTTCACTTAAATAATGACATATGTCAAAATTTTCTTATCCATTCAGTTATTTTATCATTTCAGCTTGCAAGTTCATGATAGGGATTCCTATATGACACATTGCAGAATGAAAAATCTAGATAAGCTACACCTACAGTTCCCGAAATACTTGTTATTGACTATTTATCTCTATCAGAAGAGACAAAAAAAGTAATTCTGGGAAAGTTATGCAAAGGGTAGTAAGGCATTCAGAAATGTGTTTATTGCTAGAGGAGGTGAAAAAAAGACATGGATGGTGCTGGGGGTTGAGATTTTGTAATTAGCTACATAGTAACTCAGGTTGCAATAAGCCCACAAAAAATAAAAATTCAATAAAGTACCCATGGCGATTATCCAGAAGAAGGCCAAAAAAAACAAATATTGGAGCAATAAAGAAAAATCTAAGGCATATTTCACAGGCAAAGGAGGCATGATTTGATTATTGACTAGATATGAGGGGCTAGGAGAGAGGAGAGCATAACGCCAAAGTTGCTGACTTGGGCTGATGGGTAGACTGTAGACAATGGAATAACCAGAAGCTATGTCTTGGAGGTGCTTCAGGTGGTGGAATCCCATTTACCATGCAGTAAGAAAGGACAAGAGGTAAGGAGAAGAAATGTAGATGAGCATGATGTCAGCGCTGAGAAGAGTAGAGGTCCCATAACTGAGCCCAGATGTATACCAATAGAGAATGGTAGAGAACTGTGCCAGAGAAGAAGATACTACAAGTACAGTTAGTGAGGTAATATCTGAGTTGTGTTGTGAGCTTTGTTGCAGATGCCATAAGAATGAAGTGCTTGCAAGTGGATGAGTAAGGAGAAGAGATCTTTAGTTTTAATAGTGACTAGATGTAAGAGAATACATTCAAGTGGGCAGGTAGGGAGGGCTAGAAGACATCTGAAACCTTTTTAGGGGTGACAGAACTGAAGCAGTTTAGGGTGGCAAACTAGTGATGGATGTACTGTGTAAGTAGCATCATGAGGGAGGATGTTACTCATTTAAGCTTTCTATTTTATTTTAAAAATGGTCATGGGTTAAGAAGTTTAAGGTAGAGGGAGGAGTAGGGGCACAGAATGGTGTTAAACGTTGAAAACTGACATTTAGTGTTAAAATAAAGCAATGAAATAAAACTTTGGGGAGTTGGATAGCCGAGGTATAGTTATGGACCATTAATTTCTAGTGATGCCATTCCACCTACTAAGTTAAACGAGTTACATAGGATGGTAAGGAAGGTCAAGTCTTTTTTATGGGGAAGCAAATTACCGAGTGAGGTACAAGTGATGGCCCAAATAAAATTTGTAAAATTACGTGAAAAATTAGTTTTTCCAAAGAAACATTTTAAATTAATTAAATGCAGTTTAGTTGAAAATGTTACGGTTGGGTCTAAACTCTTTACAGGTAGGGGCTTTAAACACTATGTGACATGAAACTATCTATAGATTATGGACCTCTACTTCTTACACCTCCAGATTATTTAAATAACTACATTAGGTGCAGACCTTTACAATAGTGCAAAGGAATCCAGTAAAGAACATCCATGGTTTTAATTGTTCAAAGAACATGTAGTTATGTTTATAAACTAAACAGCAAATTAGTCTTACTATATAATATTTTAGTTTATCTCAAAATATTAGCCATGCATCATGACAAGCTCAGAATTCCTCACAGGAGAAACTTGACATGTTTGTCTCGCATGGTGTACATTTAAAAGTTTTCCTCTCAGCTCACCTTTGACTCAATTTTTACAAAAAGGCATACTTTTACAGGTAAACCTTTGATGTCTTGGCCTCTTTGTCAGCAGGACACACTGCAATACATGATACCATGCACTGTCTTTGGACTGACAAACTGGGTGAAGGATCCTTTTCTCATTGTTGGGATTCAGGCCAATTGGCACCCACTATGCATTATGTGAATGTGGCCACGGCCTAGTGTGCCTGAAGAAGTTATACCAAGACTAGGGTTGCCGCCGATCTTAGCTGCAGCAGCCCTGGAATGTAGAGGCACTGTATAACTAAATTACTATTTTCCAAGAAGTGAGGAGTCAGGAGGCAGGTTCTCAACAGGGTCATGTGGCACTAGCCACTTTGACTTATTTTGTGATTTGTAAGCTCTCATCTTTGTGCTCCCAAGTATTTTTGCCTGGGGTGCCATTTGTTTTAGGACCAGCCCAAGATTGAGGTGTGCTACGTGACAATTATAATTACTGGGGCTTCCCTTTTCTCTCTACAGCACAATTTCTCCTCAGTCCTGTTCAGCGACATTATTCAGCATATTATCTCGAATGAACTGAGTAATTGTAATAATATATGTAGAGTAGAGGTCATATGGAATATTACGGAACATTAAACGAAAAAATAAATTAGTGCAACAGGAGGTATTATATAAAAATAGTAATAGAAAAGCTATCATTGGTTCTGGGCACAAGAAAAAAAAAATAACCAAAAGCAAAGATGAGCTTTTAATATCCAGCAAAAACAAAGTTACTGTAACATACTGATAGGAACAGATGTTACTCAGCATCACACATGCCGCTTGCTACTGCTCACTTCTAAGGTCTGCTACCGGCACAGACATAGGAACAACAGATGGAAATTAGTAGGCCACCTGGTTTCAAATGGAATCGTGTTATCTCCCTGCGATAAATAAAACAGGATCCTAAACATAACACAAAATCATTTAAGACTGAAAATGCAGTCTGCCATGCAAAGTACAGCTGCGGCTGAAATATGACAAACACAAATTGATTTGCATTAGGTTGCTAAAATAATTTGATTATACTTACTATAGTTTTTCTCTTTGTATTAACCAGGCATGCTGGCAATTTCCTGCGCTATCTGAAAGGCTATCGTATATATATAAATATATTTTTTTTGTAACCGGATGCTGTTATCAGAACTGTCAATGAAATGTTTGAACAGCTTATCTCTCTTCCTAGTGTACAATTACCAGCTTTTTTCATGTTTTATAAATTTGTACTTATACCTCGACTAGCCTGCATCGTGGGTAGGTCTGCACTGGCTTGCATAGGGCATGGCATGCCAAATCAGAACCCTCATACAGGTCCCCTAGCCTGCTCACCCCTCTCTGTTGCACACATAGCACAGGTACTGTATGTTACAGAGGAGTAGTTAATTTTTACTGTATGTGAATAAAGGCAATAGAAAGCAAATCCTGGACCAACATACAGAGTAGCAATTGTATATTTATATCGCTCAACCTTTATAAAAAACATAATAGAAAACAGCTATTAATTTCATTGTCAGAGACTGCAATGCGGCACATTGCACATTTAGCATTCTAGGATTAAACAGAAGGCAGTCTGGATGAGCACACATGCTCGACCAGACTCATCCAGACAACCATATTGGGAATCCCTAGGTATCAGTGCTGGCAGCGTTCAGGTAAGTGTAACTTTTTATATATACATTTGCTAGAGATTTTGCTAGCACAATGAATATATAACATGACATTATTACCATCAGTGTTAAAAAATTCATACTTTTTTAATACACATTACCTTCCAAGTGTTCCACTTTGGATTGGACAGTTCCAATTTTTGGCCAGTGCCCCATTGTCCCTCTTTTGCAGCCTTTGTTCTCCCCTGTGGTAGGTAGACTGCCCTGCCATGGCATTGCCTTTGGTTCCACTCTGCTCTACTTTGGATACCCAAAATGTTGGAATGGTATTCTTATTTAAATCTATAAACACTCTTATTGGTAGGCTTCTTTGTGTTCAAACCTCTCTCTACAGGACCAAGAGCTTCTGTTGATCCAGAAGAATATTAATGCTTGACAATCTTTTGGATTCATATACTTTGGTTTCACCCTACTTATGAATGACATGGTATTTATTTTTAATAGGGTTCTTTGTGCTGAAATTATTATTTTATTTTGGTTTGATGCCACATATGACAACTGGATCATCCGCATATGTGCAACAATTATCTTGGATATTGGAAATGTCTCCTATTTTGGATTTATTTAATTTCTTACCTTTATTTTTATTTTATGTGAGTAATTATTTTAAAATATGACAATTGTCAATACAGTTACTGAAAACACCCAAGCCCTCAAGGACACCCCAGTTAAAGTGCTAATAAGGTTTTTCTGTTAAGAAACTGATTAAGCAATAATACTTATATTAAAAGTACAGTTTGCACAATAATGATCTTAATAGAAAAAATAAAAAAGCAGAGCAATTTACAGGCAACTCTGACTTGTGTTTTCTCTCTGTTCTGGTGGGTAAAGCTGATCATAAACGTTACAGGTGGAAAGTGAGGACCCAGTAACCAAAATGGATAGAAATAACAGCAATTGGAATAAACACAGGGAAGGCACCCAACAGGCATAGTTTACATAATTTCATCCAAAACAACTAAATAAAATAAGGTATACCTAGAGCACATAAAGAAAGAAATCTACATGATACAAAATACAATAACATTTTACATGTATCTAAGAATTAAAGAATTTTCCTTGCCCTGAGCATGTTTGGTGTAAGCATGTTTGTTGGTGTAAGTGCGTGTTAGAGTGAGTGTGTATGTGTGTTAGTGTGTATTTGTAAGTGTGTGTTAGAGAGAGTATGTGCCTGCCAGGTTTAATAGTGCAACAAAATTTAGTTGTTAGACACATCAACCACAAATTATATGAAGACATTGGGAATTATGTGCAGTGGTATAATATGGTCAAAGCAGACACAGCCTGGGCAGGGCGGCCTGACGACAGCTCCTCTGCTGCAAAACTGGGAGTCAACTGCACTATTAGGTGATCAGCTTAATTAATAGGCTGGTTGGGGGGTCAAAGATCACCATTATGACTAGACCAGGATGTGAAATACCAGCATATGACATTATATTGCTCAGCAAAGAGGACAGTGGTGCAGAGGTGAGTTCTGAGGCACTGCCCCATGGATGGGCCTATGACATCCCCCAGCCTTAATACACCACTGATTATGTATAAAAAAAAGTGGTCTTATCATTCTAATAGTTCCTGATGATTGGTTGCTTTGTTGATACGGACATTTATTTCCAACCTTAGACTAGTATTATTTTTATAGCAGTAAAGAGTTGACCTTGCGATCTTCTTCGTAAGTTTGACCAAGTTTTTCTTGAGTTCTTGGCTTTTCTTATAAGGCTATATTTTAATGTAAAGAATCTATATAAAATCTTGTTGTAGGGAATTATTGGGCCTTTTTTACTATACTTTGTGTAAGAAATCAACCTTCACGATTTGTAGAAAAGCTAGGATTTGAGAATGTAAACAAGAAAACATACTTTGAGAAAAAACATAGAGGAAAACTATCATTTGTGGCTAACAAGGACGTGACATCACAATGTAAACAACTATTTGTATGAGGTTATCCTGGTGATTACCACAATGACCTTCACTAAGCTCCAGTATGATCACACATTCTTGGATGCACAATAGTGGCTGCTATAACAAAACATAACACCAAGCCACAGCTACAGTACCCGAAGTTGATCCATGAGTATGAATTTGTAGTTTATATAAATTATATTTTAACATGTATCAGTAGTTAGCAAAAGTATACTTATTTATTTAGAAAATGTGTTTGTAAAACTATGTTATACATTTAATTTAATTTCAGGCAGTAGCTTTTTATTGTGAAACCAGTTACATTTCACTCTCTTCTACACGATACTCTCTATGATATTATATTTGCAATATATTATATATTTTATTTCTTCCACGTATAGTATGTTTTCACTTTGTTCTTAGACAAATATATTAATTTCTAAAACTGTAATTGGGATCACAAATTCAAAAAGCTTTTTTTCTCTTCCTGTGGTAGAGAAATGAAAGACAATTAAATCTAATGGTAGATGTATGAGTTATTACGGCTAGGGTTGGTTTTAGTGCAACGGTAGAACTTTGCCCATTTCACTTTTGGTGATGCAGATTATCAAGTAGGATTTTTTTTTATATGTTTATTTTTATATATATTTTTGAAACACTCATGTGGAAAACATTTTCTTTTATAACTTTCTTTGAAACACTGTTTACTACCGTACTCATCCTATTTGTCTCTTTAATCAGTGGCCAGCTAAAGTGTAAATCATTTTTCTAATTCTTAACAATGCTTCACTGACAGTTACTAACGGTACTTGCATATTGACTCCAAAGGTCATACTTGAACATAACTTGAACATAGTTGTGCATTTTACACAGATTACACAGATGTGGATTATGGGTTTCTCAGTCATGAAATCCCAGCTAAATAAAACTTTACTTTTAAATATCTAACAATTTATTGCCATGAGCATCACTGTGTACAGTTACTTAAAAAGATCTCTTTAAATATTTGATTCTGAAATGTTTACCTGTCATTTGTTATAAAAGGATATTTAGAATAACCTTCCCATTTGGAAGAAGCTACTTTAGTTATTTTGATTACAGACAACCATTTCATTGTCATAATGTACAGCTGTTCAGTTGTAATTTTAGATCATTGACTACTCCAGTGAAGTAAATCACTTCCAGATAGTTAGGACTGTTTTGTCTAATTCCTTCTCAGTCTCACAGAAAGAGCTTGTATTACAGCTTAAGACATTGTATAGTTGTAATATTGGATAGTTTTCACTATCTAATAACTTTAAGGGTTATTATATCAGCAGTCATGAATTGCGGGAAAAAGAAGATTTTAAAACCCAGAGAATGTAAAATGATAACATATATTGGTTTATTATATTTTAAAAGAAAATTAAATATTGCATTTATCACCTGTATAATCTTCATAACATATTTGTCCTGAATCTAAACCCTATGTCCTGTAAATATTACACTCGGCTACAATGTAAAGTAGTGAATGTACAGCCAGTGTAAATTTGCTGTTCCCTTAAAAATAACTCAACATATTATGGCAGGACAAGCAAATACAGGTTATACAGTCTCTTAGCAAGAAAACGTACATATGGTAGGAAGCCCACTGGACAGGGCATAAGGCAGGAAGTCCACTTGGCAGGGCACGAGGCAGGAAGTCCACTGGACAGAGCACAAGGCAGGAAGCATTCAGTATCAGGTACAAAGCAGGATCAGGTACAAAGCAGGATCAGGTACAGTGCCAGAGCAACACGGTCCCATTACTTCAATGCAAAGGCACCCAACAAACAGGGGAGTGTCCAGATATAGGCCTGGTCATTAGGTCAGTTGTGAATGACATAGGCTTCAGGTGAGGGAGGCAGGGTAATAAAGCCTGTTGGTTAGTTCAGGTGTGGTAATGACATAGATATAGATATAGGTATGACCAATCACAGCTGAACATAACTACACAGAACATTGATTATATACATAGCAAGATAATACAAACATGGTACAGGATGCCACAAAGGACAGGGAACAAGGCAAGGAACACAGGGGATGGTGTGAAGAGCAGAGATCCTCAGATGTAAAAGAGAAAGAGGGCAAATGTACATAAAATACATACACACAAATAAATAAGACATCAAGCTGTGGAGAGGAGTTCAACTCCAGGCAGACCTCTTAAAGGGGCAGTTTGCAGGGGTGGGACTGAATCCTGACACTTGGCTTTGTACTCCTCACCTGGTTGCCCCCACACAAGCTTGACACCATCTGAACCAAAATCTTTCGGTCTCATCTTGGTCTCATCAGACCACAGGACATGGTTCCAGTAATCCATGTCCTTAGTCTGCTTGTCTCCAGCAAACTGTTTGCGGGCTTTCTTGTCAGGGCCGGCCCAAGACAAAATGCCTGGGGCGAAATTTAAAATGCCCCCCTCATTATCTACCCTTCCTCTCCC
>VKOC01000172.1:448062-466387 GCA_009364415.1 Spea multiplicata
TGACTTCTTGGCCTAACGGATTAGTACCTTAATGGAAACATCCTCTTTCTAGGAAAACAGGTTGATAAGTTTTGGCATTATGTTTTATACTTCAGGTGTTGAATCATTCGTGTAGCCTTTATGTAAATGATTTGACGAGAGTTTACATTTTCCCGTTCCACCACTTTTACATGAAGTATAGCGGCTGTATGTGTGAGAGATATGTTTAACTTTTAATAATCCCATTTGTTGTACGCAGAACCGGCTAGCACTATACCCCGAGAGCTATCTAATCATTTGTAAGGACATTTTTCTGTGGTAGTATCGCGTCAATCCATTTATGGCTGGTTGCTGAGCTATTATATAAAACAATCTTTGTGCTGTGGAGTATCATAGGATGGAGGCTTTTATTTTCCTTATAAAAATTCACACTTTTTTGAAAATAAGATATATTTTCTGCTTTAATCTTTACCTGCCTGTTGCTCTTTGTGGCAATCCTAACTGGGTGAAATACTCAGATGTAATAATTATTGAGCAGAAACAATCAGACCAACAAACAGCTCTAATAGTTACCCTCGCAAATAGGACAAATAGGATTTGTTAAAAAAAAAACTAAAATATGTTAAGATTTTGAAGATCTGTCTCGTATACTTTCTCAGGGCTCGACAAATCCTAGGTGCGCCAGGTCGCCTAGGTGTTTTTGAGCTAAACCGGTGGCCGAAACCCATCTTCAGCAAAATGCGAAATAAAAAAAAACGGCCGAAAATAATCCCCGCAGGGGCTGCACTGCTTAACTGTGTGTTGCTCTTAATGTGCAAGCAGCGTCTCTTGTGCGGGCCACAGGAAGCAGGAAACCAGAGGAGTCACATGACTGCTCCGTTCCTCCTCCCAGTGGGCGGGACAATAGAAGTTCAGGCAGAGAGACAGAGATAGAAGCAGCAGGGCTCCTATGGAGGTCTGCGTGTGAGAGATCCGCAGTGCAGGTAAGGGGGTGAAGGAGGATGTATGAATGAGTATATGAATGAGTGTGTGTGATAGCATGGTTGTGTAAGTGGGAGGAGGAGCATGGCACATGGGGCTCTAAGTGATATGCAGCATCAATACACAAGGGGGGCAGCAAGCCAGGTTTCAGCATGCACTCCTATCATGCCAAGTCAGCCAGTACACCAGTACATGCTGGAACCTGGGTGTGTCTGGGCAGGACTGTGATTGGTGTTAACAATCAATAACTCGAGATTGAGTGCTTGGGCAAAGTGTGGGTGCAGGGCAAAGTGTAGGTGCTGGGGCAAAAAAGTCCTGGCTCCTAACTTTTTTTAGCTGGCTCCTAGATTTAAAACAAATTTGTCAAGCCCTGTACTTTCTACTATAGAATGTCTGTGTATCAATTGTGATAACTACCCATTTAAGTTTCAGTCCTATTCATAGCCATGGTTTTGTAAATCGCTTTTTCAGCTTATGGTGAGAAAGCAGATGGGGGTGTCTTTATTGCGTTTCACTAGAAACACCATGGTCACATGCTGCAGGTAAAGATCTGAAAAGTGATACGTAGAAAGAATAACCCACAGAATATGTCGCCAGTTACATTGGTTGTACCTTAAGGCAGTCTGCCATGTGAAGTTTTAAGTTTTGTTTCATCTGATTCAAGCACATTTAGGGTGATGATCAACTAGGACAGTCCTGTACCTTCAAGAACTGTCTGGAGCACCCCCAATGGGCTCTTCTTCTTTCTTCTCCCTCTTCTCCATGGTATCAACTTAACCGGCCCTTCTGGGGTGTTTCCTCAAAAGGACAGAACTGGCAATGTATTTTAATAAATAACTACTTCCTATGATTGTACTTGTCCTTCGACAATAAACTGACATGTGGATTAGTATTTTGGGGTTTTTGTGAATTCCAGATGGAATTTGCTGTGCCAGTAATCTTACATCTTTGACACCGACTTGCTAAGGTACCCAGTTTTGGTCCAACCACACTTTCTTTTCCCACTATTAACACTTTCGCCATATTTGCATGCTAAGGCACAAATAGCAAGGGAAAATCAGCCAGAAGTAACAGCAGCTTTCTGCTAAATGCTATCCGCAATGAAAGCTTTGCCCTGAACTGGTTTATAGAAACATGACCCACTAATCAGACATTCTTTGACCCCTCCATTCCCAAACAGTTAGAGGCCTGGTTACTTAGCAGTGAGCGGTGGGTCAAGTCTGTTGAGTGAAATATTTAATATCGTCATAAGAACTGTGTATTTTCAGGATATATATATGTGTGTGTGTGTGTGTGTGTATATATATATATATATAATACATGAACATGTTCATGATATTGGTGTGTGGTCCTGCTGACGTCACAGGAGGACGCACACCATTGTTGGAGTTGAAGTGAGGCATGCCCTGCAGTGACCCACAGACTTGGCATGCTTATGTATATTATATAATTAGGGTGATAAGAATATATTTTTGATCCCAGTGTAACCCCCCTACAGTTTAATTAATACATCTCTGGTTAGGGTTTTGCTGCGGAATGCAGAGGTGAAGGAGAATATGATTCAGACGAGACACCAGTCAAAACTAATTTTAGTCAATTAATAAGCAATCATAAACAGAAGTGGTGCGACTCTAATTACAGAGGAAGCTTCACAGTGAAATCAGAGCAGTGCGCTGCTGATATACCCAGCAGTCTGTGGAATTGACATACTATTCTGCTAGACAGGCTAGCACTTTTGAATTCGGAATTTTTTTAAAATCTAGGAGCCAGATAAAAGAAAGTTAGGAGCCAGGATGTTTTTTTGCCCTGCACTCGCACTTTACCCTTGCCCTGTGCTCACACTTTGCCCTGTGCTCACACTTTGACTTGCCCGTGTGCTCCTGACTTTGCCCTGTGCTCACACTTTGCCCCTGTGCTCACACTTGCCCTGTGCTCAACGCACTTTGCCCTGTGCTCACACTTTGCCCTGTGCTCACACTTTGCCCCAGCACTTTGCCCATACTAAAAAGCACCAGTGCATACTTTGAATTACCATTAATTAATCCCATTAATTAACTCTGTCCCCAGTTTCCTATAGGCATCTTTGTCACTAAACAAGAGACTATGGGAAGCTATTTAGTGACAAAGATGTCTATAGGAAATAGGGACAGAGTAGAGGCCATCTTTGTCCCAGCCTCCCACTGCCAAGCATGCCCCCAGTTACTTCAGCCTGACCGAAGACCCCGATGTGTTGGATTCGCGCTGTCAAACATCTGTGCGATGCAGACAACACCGCTGCTGCTGTAGGCGGCTCCACCCTCCTCACTGAACGGGGCTGGCACCGCCCACAAAGGTCATTGAGCAGCGCAGGTGCCACCCACGAAAGTTATTGAGTGGTGTTGGCTGACTCACTTCTATTTCGAATCGACAGGGGTGGCATTTTAAGAAGCCGTCCCCGTTGATCCGAAATAGAATTGAGTCAGCTGGCCAGCGCGACTCAGTCACCTTCATGGGCGGTGACAGTCTCATTTAGTGAGGAGGGTGGGTGGAGCAGCCGGCAGCAGCGAGGTTGTCTGCATCGCACTGACGCCTACTGCTGCCGGAAAGGAGGATCCAAGTCTCCTGCAGCGCCGCGGGGATCTGGATCCTAAACCCAAAAGGGTAATGATTATTGTATATCCTTGAAAGAGGAGGCTACATTGATACTATGCTTGCGTGAAACGTGCAAATTACTATACACATAATTATTATTGTAAATGATTATGTGATATGGTTATACTCTTGCTACTGTCACGTGGCTTGTATATTACTGTAAGTCACTGCATTGAAAACAGGTACTAAAAATACAGGCATGCGCATTTCATGCCTGTCAACTAGCAGAGTTGGAGTTTCGGAGTTTAACTTGCACGAGTGTATGTTGGGATGGAACCTCTTATTAAAGTCAACGTTTACCCTGTAAGTTGTTTTAGAATTGATCGGAGCTTCATAATTATTATATATTTTATTAATTTAATTGGTGTTAAAACCGGCAAACATAAATTCCCGGCTGGTCACACCAGGGCGGGCAGACTTCGGAACTGAAATTCCCCATAGACTTTATGGTGTGTCTATGACTGCGTTCATTCCAAGTGGCAAAGGATTGCTGATCTATCACATCCTGCATATCGCTTCCAGGAAGTGAGTTTAACTCGCGCACACTGATCCCATCGAGCCAGCTTGGTGTTAGATTAGATGTCAGGAAGTAAAAGGGTCATAACACACCACGGCTCCGCCAAGTTATCACCGCCGCACTCGGATTGAGTGTCCGTGTTACGCATGCCGTTTGTCCTCTTAATTTCTGGAATCTGATAATAAAATAGAACTGCTTTCGAGCTGCAAAGCATTTGCGAGAACCTTTATTTTATGTTATAGAGAACGGGAAAAATATGTGGATTTTGAAAACAAACTACAATAATAAATGTACAAGTGTTTGTAGTCTCCCTCCAAAGATATGTAAACATGAATTTAAAGTTCTTCAGAATAGTTGACAGACCCAATCTACAAATAAAAAATACAGTGGTATCTTTTGAATATATTTGGTTTTTGTGGACAGCATGTATATAAACTGGACATGTTAAATTAAAAGGTACGCTTTAAATACAGAGTGAATTGCGCATTACACAGACCCCAGGAGACTTTCAAACAAAGGCAAAATGTTATACAAATTTACGTAAAACAGGTATTTGAGTTGTAAATATGTTGGTTGTAGTTGTATAGTAAGCTGGCAGCGATTAACAGTTTTACGTTCTGGGGAGGTATTCCAAATAATGCCTACTAAAGTAATGTTTGATTACCTTTATATAATCTCCTGAAAATGTTTTTTTTTTTTTTTTTTTTTTTTTAAAAAGCACCGAACTTAAATGTTGACGCTCCAGAGCTCAGCCCCCCCCTCCTCAATGGTCCCATGATTCACTTCACTGAGGATGCTTAGAAAAAATGGCAAGTATAAAGGGATCATATGGCACTCATGTAATAACCCCTTAACAACCAATGACGTACCTAGAATGTCATGGGGTTAAACAAGCTTAGAAATGCCTTGGGGGTTAAACATTTACTGCAATGCCTTGATATTGAAGCATTCAGCAACACCAAAAAAAGGTTGTAGGGGCCCCATGTGATCGCTTTCATTAGCGATCATATTCAATATGGCGGTGGCCGGCAGCTTAAAAAATACTTTAGGAAGCAATTGCCTCCTAAGCTCGGTCAGTGTTGCCAAAATGCCTTGATTCTGAGGTGTGAGCGAAAACAAATGCCATAGTGACACAAGATAGTGGCACCCAGTACAAAGTTAGAGTTCCCAGAGGGTCTTTCCAGGTGCTGCAGCCAATCATGCAGGTTAATGGAGCCCAGCTTACTAATCACATGTGATCAGTAAATAAAAAAAAAAATAAATGTATATTAAAATTGTGAATAAAAATAAATGACACCATAAGGGCAAGCATCCAGTTCTAAAAAAAAAAAAAGTCCAAAAATTGTAAAAAAACCCCAAAAAAACTGCTGTTATATAGTTTTATCTATCTTTTTTGTGCTTTTTGTACAACACGACTGACTAAGCAAATACTTTCTAGCCCGGGGCATATATCTACTGCCAAAGGAATTTGTTTTTTAGACAAAAGTTCTGACTGTAAAATGTCACACCTAATTACCAGATATTGATCCGCTTCAGAAAAAAAAAAGTCTCTCTGATCATCAAATAGATTTTCCCACTTTTGAGATAGAAAATTGGTAATATTTAATACTGGCATATTGTGGGCTAAAATATATCAATGTGCCAGATGCTGTCCATCTACACTTTTGTGCAACTTAAAGGCACTTTAAGGATTTATAATGATTGGCATTACAACCCCTGCAAATCACCCATCATTAGGGGGAATTCTACTACCCCAATGTATGATACATAAATTATTATTTTTTTTTTTTACCTGTGGTTAGGCTGGTATTTTACTTTATTTACCGAGTCAGACCATCTCATGTTACGTTGGAGGTTGGGAAAGTGCTTTTTAAACTGTTTTTATTAAGGTGGCCAGATGTTTTGTTAATTTTACAGAAGACATTTAGCTGGGTTGGGTGCTCCAAGTGTGTCTGGTGTCATCAGACTGCTGCCCCGTAACAGCTGCCTGTCACAGACGGGGAGTGTTAATTCCTGCGGACCAAGTTACCTTCCAAGAGGATTTCGGAGCTTGTGACACACAGGAAATTAGAAGAGGCCAGATCACGTCGGTACTTTCGGGCTTTGAGCAGATCTGTAGACGAAGCGGGGTAGCTTTGCAATTGTGAAGAATTTTTTTTATGTACATTACAACCAATCAAGCCTCTCACTGAAGATTAGCTTTAATTAAGAGGCGTGAAAACTGTTGGTTATTTGTAAAAATAAGAGACAGTAATTTTAAATAGTTATAATAATTTTATTTTGGGCGTTTATCTGCGCTTTCTCCTTTTTTTTTCAGTTTCCTGCACCAATTATTAACCGTTACAAAAAGTATAAATATGTTAAATAGGCAGCAGACACAGTGGGAAGGTCAGCCAAAAACAGCAGGAAAAATAAGTGCATATTTTTAAGTTTAAATAATGGTCTTAAATGGTAACACGACATATATTCAGTTTTCTGCTTTGTTGATAAATGTTTTTAGCGTTCAAGTTTGCATTAATATATTTTTTTTACTGAATAAATAATGTGTTAAATAGCTTTGAACTACTATGTATGTGTGTGTGTGTGATATTTGTGCGCATATATATATATATATATATAATATATTTTTTTTACCATTTTCTTTGCCGTGTTATCAAATCAATCCATTTGCCCGTCGGTAAACACTCTGGGATTAAACATATCATTACCATTAGGGCCATAAGTAGCTGCTTGTCAAAGTACCACCCGTCTCTCAACCCGCCAGGCCTGTTGAAATTCAACTAGTCTCAGCAGCTGAGTTTTAAATCCACGATGACAGGGCAAATGGGCGCTGCGTGGTTGTGATTCTTGTCTTGAGAAAGCACAGCACCTATGTCTGCTCACTGTCTCGTGGCTCTGGTCAGGAGATCGCATCTATCCCTGTGTGTGCGCTCGCATTTCAGGGCTGTTTTACAACACTAGACCAACTGTTTCACTCGTTAACAGAAGAGATCTTCAATTATATAATATTATAATATAGTATATTATTATATTTATATATATATATATCTATATTCTAAATATATATACCACTCTTGACTGTGTAATGGCCCGGGTGATCTCAGGATTATAGTTCATTGATTGTTACATTGCTGGCATTATCCCCTGCTAGGTGTTTTGACAAGATAACATTAACTTAGCAGGCACTTAGTGACCAGTCCTGGTTTGACCTTTTATTAGCAGTATGTGGATCGCTCTCCCTGATGTTTACAATAGTAGTAAATAGTAAATATGTATACTGAATATGTCTGTGTGTATTACTTAATTCACATTTTAGCTACATGCTGTCTTATAATAACGATATTGGTGCAAATTGAGTTTTTTTTTTTTCCTCGAACATTCATTCACCTGTTTTCTTTAAAACAAAATAAATAATTTTCTCAAACTTTTCTTGACCCCGTTTTGATGCAATCCTAGAAAATATTGTATGCATACCTCCCAAGTGTTCCTCTTTAGGGGGTGACCTTTAGTGGCTCTGTGTTTTTAGCTTGATGTCCCTCTTTTCCAGGAGCTAAGAATGTTTGCTGCGTGTTAGTGTGTCTGTGCTCTACAGTCCTAAAACTTTGTACAGAAAAAGCAGAACGTGGGTTTTATAAATTAGTCTAGATTTTGCATCTACAAAATGCTTCAATACATAAAAAGCTGTCAAAAGTCACAAACATACTAGGTAATGTCTCAATGTCACGTGATATGGGGTATTATTATATTATTTTAAAAAAACTCTAAATCGTATTGTTTTCTTTTATCCTTTTGGAAAAATGTCCAGTCTAGTGGTCAGTGCCACTGGTGTAATATCTGATGAGGTGTGTGTCCTGAATATAAGTTCCACATAAAACAAGGCCAACATACTAAAATTAAAAGGCATTCAATATTTTTAAAAGTAAAGCAAATTAAATATATAATAATATAAATGCTGTCAATTGAAAAGTAACATTTTACTTTTTTTTTATTTATTTTTTTAAGTGCAGTTGGTTGTCCTGGTGGCTTTGGGCCAATATAACTGCATTCTGAAACATTTATATATGAAAAAGTTATTTTATTCATTTTAAAAAATATCTTAAGAGACAGTTTTGATTGAAAAAAAAACAAAAAAAAAAACATCTATCTAGTGGGAAAAGAATGTGACGCATGCCTTACGGATTCTTTTCTCTTATGATAAGTAATTCTGAAAATGCCTTTCTAGTGCCCTTTCACATTGACCTGCTGAAATTCACTAACAATCACCTGTTTTATTTGTGCTCCCCCCCTTCCCCCACCAGGAAATGTTCATGACGTACCAAAATTACTTGCCATTGTATCACACTGAAATCAGTTTCATGCCAAAAGGGTCCTTTTTATTAGGTCTCTTGGAATGTTGCCATAATGTCTCTGATTGATGGGTTAACCGTCTGCGTTAGGAGGAGAGACAGAGTCACATTTCAAGAGCTCAGACGTCATATCCCTTTCCCCACCGGAGCTGTCCAACTCATGTTACAACCCAAGCAAAGAGTCAAAGAAAACATATCAGCAAACATATGCTCCTCAACAGATTTGCTCGTACTCTAACTAGGTATTAACGTAAACTATGCAGAGAGTGATGAATTTACCCCTGCTTTCTTTTCCAACTTTTAGGATAGGCGCTTGAGGAAAAATTCAAACTGGGAGAACAGACTAGAGATCGGTTTCCACTACAGTTCGCTCGACCAGGCTCTGGCAGAACTTGCACCTGAATTTTGGAACAAAGCTTTAGTGCTGTTTTACTTGTTGCCTACAGCAGCTGTGAAAGAAAGAAGTTGTCCTAAGAAATTTCACTTGGAGGACAATGTGGCCTCTTGGATAAGGTCTACTACAGGCCAGAAGACCAGATCCTTCCACAAGAGATAAGAGGAGGTAGGATTCATGTTTTTTTGGGGCTATGCATATATCGGTGTGGAACATTTATTGTTTTCAACTCTTATTATACCCCTGTGACTTCATAATCACCTCCAAGTCCTTAATACTTGAGATGAATTGTATTCTAAGCTGAGAATAAGGGAAAGTAACTTGCTAGATAAATCTGAGATGCATAGAAAAAATGTATTATTTCTTTTAGTAGTATTTTCGTTTTCTTATCTGATAGACTTTTTGGTTACAGATTTCATAACAAATTATTTGTTCGGCTCTAAAACTAAAAACGAAAAAAATTATAATTTTTCTGCAGGTTGTGTTTTAATGGCTGTTGTACACTAATTATATCACTGATTCTTGTACATACAATCCACTCCGTGATCTCAGTGTTAACATTAAAAATAATAAGCTGTTCTTTGGGTTCCGAAAATATGCACAAATTGCATATCCAAATGTTTAGTCACAGCATCATTGTCTCAAACAAAACGATGAAATGTTAAACATCTTAAAGGATAACTAATTACATACAAAAAGAATTGCCTTAAGTAGTTTGATCTCTCATTTTGTGTATGGTTTTCATATGTTAAGGTTAGTATTGCATTTATTGGTTAATTGTTCACAATTGCTTTACACAAAAGTAAACCTGCAGAATGAATTTTATGACGACTAGTGCAATTTTTACTAATCCACCTATGCAGAGGAATTCAGAAATGGAAACAAGTTAAGACTGAATCTCCTAATACTTCATAAAGAAACATATAATCTGTATGTCGAGAGAACATTGTAAATGGAGTTCAAAATAACTTTTTAGTTTGGTGTTTTGGATCACCTGGAGGTATCACTAGATAAAGGAAAATGAATACATACACTTTAAAGTTTCTCGTTCTAAAATCAGAGAAATGACTGATTTGGGAATTGATATGGGATTAAATTCACGATGAGGGCATGGTGGTTACAGTAAGTTTAAAGGGATACTCCAGCCACCCTTAATGTATATGATAACTAAGTGGTCCCTTTACATTTACTGATGTCCTGCTCACAAATGGATGTGGGGGATTTCTTAGAACCCCCCTTATACATTTGCCTCTTTTCCTGCTAGGAGGTTAATTGGCCTGCAGGAAATATTTAGATAACCGCATCTTATTCTGCCCATGCCTACATGGTATACCCGCCTCTTGCCCAGCGAGGGTCCCAGAGGGACTTTAAAGCGATCCTCTGTGCGCAAACATGGAAAGAGCTTCCATTGATTTTCGGAGTTTTACCTGCTGTGAAACATTTGGTTGAAGATAGCGTATCCATTTCATGCTTAAATTGTCTTTATGCATTATCCTCTGCTACGCTAACTGGAAGACTGTTTAACTTTAAGTCAAAGAGAGAGTCAAGTGTTCCCAGAGTATATACCATACTTTCTATCAGGAGCACTAACTGCCTTTGGCACTGCAACTATTTGGACTAAAAGAAAACCCCAAAAATTCAGCTGGTAGTACATTAAAAGTGAAGGATGTTTTGAAGGTACAATGTATATATTGAATTTCTTACACAAAGCAGTTTTTATTCATGATTAACAATGTTTTTTGTGCCCTGCACCAGGACACCTAACAATGTGTGTTCATATGGGTGGCTTTATGATGTCATAGAATGTTGTATGCATGGAACGCCTCATTTACACATATGGAACGGCTCATTTACACATATGGAACGCCTGAAACCAGCATTTTGCATGCGTTGTTACCAACAGAATCTGGACAGCCAGTTGTAGAGACTGTCCCAGAATAGATGCACTGCATTGTATGTATGTATTTCTGTATCTGGCTGTCTTTACTTTTGTGTACCTACAGTTTTACTTGCAAGGTGATATTTCTTTAACCCTTTGAATGCAGGGGTCAGGATGCATTTTTCTCCCCTTGTAGGGTAGGCCACTTGTCATAAGGTTACAGTAGTTGTATTCAGGTGACAGCCTTAAAAACGGCTTAAGCTTCACATGACAAGTTAAGCTTTTCGTAGCTACAAAAATATTTATTAGCGGTCACGATAAGTGCTGCTACGTAGATCGTATACTAAGCTGAGTTTGCCAGCTACATACGGCGTTTGTAACTGGCACTCACTCGAATAATGACATTAAAGATGAAAAATTGTAGCGATAGCAGACTTGATTAAGTGACGTGAAATGAAGAGGGCCAACTATTTTTTCAGATCTCTAATAAAAACAGCCATGAAAACATTTTCCCATGTATAAAATAGGCTAAAAAAAAAAAGACAAGAAAAAAGTACTGCTGCAAACTATAAAACACATGAAAAGATCCTGAGTCCAGATTTAATTTCTTCTTTACAGTATGTAATATGCTAGAAGTAGTCTAACAGCCCTTGAATTTTGACCAGGAAAGTAGCTAAAGCTTTAGAGTGATTTTACTTCCATCTGGAAAGGGATTGAAATTTGGGAAGCTGTCAAAGAATCAACCTATTTTTCAGAATAGAAATCCACACCCCTTTCGGCAGATCTTTATAGTTCTCATGCTTAAACGCCATTAACCCCTTAATGACAAAGCCCGTACATGTACAGGCTCAAAATGCATTGTTTTCAATGGGTTTAGGGACCGCCCATTGTCCTTAAGGGGTTAATATACATACACTTCTGGCTGTGAGAGAGAGTATACATAGAGAGAGAGAGAGAGTATATATATATATATATATATACACTTCTGACTGTACCATATCTACTTTCTTTCTATTATGCAGGGTTCTCTCCACCTAATGTATCGGTCTGTCTTAGTCTTGTCATACCCCTTGAATTTATGTATTGTATTAAGCGCTGCATAAATTGTTGGTGCTATATAAATAAAAGAAAATATTATTATGTGAGGGCAGATAAAAACTGCATTTAAACCACCCAGCAAGCTGATTTTGGTTTCTATTTACAGTATAATATTGATATTCTTTCTCTTCCGGACATATCACAAGGCCACTTTTTATTCAGGATGAAACATTTCGTACGCTGGCTTAATCATGTATGAACTTACATGAGCTGGACATTCCCTGTATAATTCATATAACAAAGTATATCGCCATTCAAAAACCTTGACTTTCCCGGCTCAAAAACCAAACTGAGCCAATTCATGGAAAGGCTAATGAAGTCCTGCTTATTCAATGCCATTCTTTTCCTTTATAGACTTTCATTAGTCCAAGTGTCTGGCTTGGGGGTTGACTACCACAAAGCAGTATGACAAGGAGTCAGAGTGTTTGTCTAGTAGATTACGCTAATATAACAAAGTCAGAACACATACAAATGACTAATATGCAGCTGTCTGAAAACATTACATTATGCAATGGAAAAAACCCCAAAACTGCACAATACTTTTGAAAACATCTTTTAATCTGATACTAGTAAAACATCGAGGGGGGGGGTCCTGCGGTGTCTACAAGTTATTGCCTTGCCTAGGCAATGGGAGACTTAGGTTGGTATTTTCCAGCTGTTTTTATTCTGTCCAAAAGTATAACTTACCCAATTATGAAACCCAACAGCTAACTCCCTATGAACACATATGTATGTATATATTTAAGAATAGTATTCAAAACAAACAAAGTAGTATAAATTTCCCAGAATGAAATTATAACTGATCGGGAATCAGTATTTGATTACATGACTTATGTCAGATAATCATCGTAACACCACTAAGCATTTCAGTGTGAATCGAGGTTTTGTTAGCTGACAAGGCTTATGGCCGCTGCCGAGATAGGGCAGGCACAGGCATTTATTGTGACTGCCTAAGGGATTCAACAGACACTTGTGCAGAGCATCATAGTTCCTATTACATCGCTGCTTCTTCACAGTTTAAACCCTCCTGCACTTGTGAAGTCATCATGTGGTGTAAAAGCCAAGCGCAAAGCTTATCAACAAAATCTAACTTGCCTGCTGGGATTCCAAAGCTGTGCAATAAGTGCAATAATACTTATTTTAGTATTCTTCCTTGTCTGTTACTTTGTAACCATTGTGTGAGGATTAAGATTTTCTCTTGGCATTCAAACAATACATTATTTACCAGAACGAACAAGGCACCAAGAAGTCTGAATCAACACCAAGGGCATTCCCTTGACATGGCAGGGTAAGGTTTCTTGCCAGGGATACAACTGTTTTTAGGCTTTGAACAAACAGGGTTGGGTTGTTCATTCTTCTTATATATATATGTGTGTGTGTGTATGTATATATATATATATACAGTTTTTAAGGGAACTTCTGGATTCAGTTTCTTCTCTCTCTTCATGTTATCCCAGACAGAGTTGATGATGTTGAGATTATTTCTCTGTGGGGGGCCATACCATCACTTCCAGGATACCACCTCAGTGGGCAGATACATTGAGCTTGGTCCTTCATTACATATAGTTAATGGAGCGAGGAGATGTCACTTAAAATTGTTCTAGTATTTTCAGTTGCTTATTTGTCACGCTTATGTGTTGTGTATCTTATTTTAAACCAGTCTAATGGAAAAACAACCCGTCTCCTTATCATACGGTCTTCTGATAAGCAATAGGATGGCTCAGTGTTAATCAATCAGCTGGGCGCTCTGACTAATGAAATTCTATAGAGGAAAGAATTAACAGATCTTCATTAGCATTGCCATAGAGAATTAACTTAATGTGTGGTGTTTGAACAGGGAAAGTCATCTAAAATACCACTTCATCCACCAGCTAAATGATATCAAGTTTTATTTAATACTAAAGCATGTTTCTGTATACAGCACCGTTCTTAAGCTTCAAAGAAAAATTACTTTATTTTTCCATCGGCCTTCGGGGTTAAGGAATACTTTGCCACATATTCCTTGGCCTGAAGTGTAGACATTTTTGTTTATTTTTGTCTTGAATTATCCATATTGTAAACTAGATGGCAGAATAAAAATATGTATTATGATGCAATGATATATTTATGATGACATGTATTTTGCAATGTTTTTTTGGTCCTTGCTGTGCAACCTAGACTGTTAATTAAACACAACTGCTTGCTGACAGGTAAGATCCTCGTCAAGGCGGATATGTGGAATAAATTAGCCTGAGCAAACAGTAATGCATCACAGTGAGTAATAAGTGTATCCAGGAAATGCTAATATTGTTTTAATTTATTTTAATTTGGAAGATAGAACAGCCATTTGTAAATGTTTGTATGCACTTCTGAAAATGTGATGTCTAACATTAAATTGTAGAATTTATGCTGATTTATGTAAATCAGTTTGAAGAATGCATATATTTGTATTGTTTTGGTTGAGCCATTGGTTATTTGCATGCGTCTGGCTCATCAGAAGGTAGGGATCCTTATATTTTGTGATATATATACAGTTTCACACAGTGTTTTAACATATACAATTCTCTGTCGATACTTAATACAGAGATAAACTGGTCTGGAGGGGCAAGGGGGTCATTGCCCCTCAAGCAGTCGGATTTCAGGAAGAGGCAGATGCTCAGCAGGGTCACAAAGTGGTGTGTGTGTGTGTGTGTGGTTTACTGTATAGGAAACAATGTACAGAAAGGCTAACCACCCCCTTTGTGGAGTCTTGCACGCCTGTCTCCTTAACATGGATCTGTGCATTATCAACCCCACTGCCTGCGTATTATCTCCTCTTCCCTTCTCGCCTTATTTCTCCTCCCCAGACCCATCACTTCCTCGGCCCTTAGTTGACGACCCCAGCAGCCTGCGTAACTCCACTACTGTATATGTGCCGATATCAGAACCAATGATTGAATTGACAATGACGCCGGAGAGGCTGCCGTGAAGTATTTCTAATCATTGAAACAAAAGTGCTTAACTAGCTACCTGTTTAAAATGTGTGGCTTGGCTCCTATACATGCGTTACCGTTATTAGTTTTAAATGCTCTTTGCTTTAACTGTCCCTTTAAGGTTTGTGTAACCTCACAATCAACAGAGGAAATGGGAAGCGGAATGTATTTCCTTTATGCCAATTACTATGTTTCCGTACCATGGAAGGGGGGGGGGCTTTTTATTAAACCTTTGAGTTTTAACCAAGTTGAGTGTAATATGGATTTTAAGTTTTTGATGGCCAGGGGATTGTCACGCTGGCTACGAGCAAATTTGGGGTTGATCCCTTGTGATTTTAGCAGCTCACTGCAGGTATAGACCGAACTGTGTCTGCACAGAGGCTTACTGTCCAGTCCGGCAGGATCCAAATCTTAGTAAATACCCAGTAAGATTGCGTTGGGTTGTGCGCATTGAGAAATGAGTCTTTAGCCAAAGGACACCTTCATATCTCCAGAAATTACTTTTTTATTTCTGTGTTAGCGGCTCATTTGGCAGGAGAAATGTTTTTCTTGCTTTTTACTGTTTTTATTTATTTTTTTTGGTTTAAGGCATATAGTCTGATGTGAAGCTAGTGCAGCTCCCGCATGTTTGCTGGCTTAGTGACTGACTTGGCAGTCATGCAAACAAAATGTATATTATATATATATATAGCGCTAGGATCAAAATTTTCTTTTCTGGCTTGTGAAATCTTGAGGAATTCAGGCATCCAGCCCAGATTAGAGGAGAGTTTCCTGGCTCTGCAAGATCCCTGCATTTCCTCGTCCCCCGGGAGAAGAGCGAAAAGAAACCGTAGCTGTGCAGAGAATTCTGAAAGAGCAATAATCGCTTTTGTTTATCTTCAGGCAAGTTTGATGCCTGTGAACTGTCACTGCACCGATCTCGCTATTAAGAAGAGCTTTATTATGACAAGCAAAAGCAGTTTGTGCTGGAAACACTACAAGCGCCTAATCGTTATTTTAATATTGTTAAAATCATTATCTCACAAGCTCTGTACTGAATACAGCTACTCGTGGAAGATAATGTGTGTTTCGATACCTATACGATAATACCCTCCAGTGCCACGTATTACATGGGCCATATGTTCATGTACTGTATTTGCATAGATCTTGTTTGAGTGGAAAAGCTACAGATCAATGAATGCGATGTGGGTTAGGAGTCAAAGCTGTGAAATGGGAGAAGGAAGGAAGTTTAGCAACTTGTTCTGTTTTGAAAAAATCATGTAACCCTTTCTCTCCCTCTAAGCAAGGCTACGTTATTGCTACATGGCATTTTGATGTATGATCGTTATTAATTGGCAGATACAACCAGTTTTCTTTGGAGAAAGAAACTTATTGAAAGCCAGACCTGCAGATCTGTTCCAAGCTTTTGCAGGTGGTCGGAGCCTGCTGCATGCCAGAAACGGCTATAATTGGCTACTAGAAGAGACCCATATAATACAACAACAATTAGATCTTTCAGCACAGGTAATGTGACATTTTTCCTTTGAACTCAATGTCCAACCTGTTGGAGAGGTTATCACGATTGTTCAACGAACTCCACGTTCAAAGGTTTAAAAGCATGCTAATAAAGTATGGTCCACACTGCATCGAGAGTATGGCATATCAACCAGGGTTCTGCAAACGGCAAAAAATAAATAAAAATAAAAAAAAAATACCATACAAATCCTGGTTCTTAAAGCTTAAAGGAGGAGTCCACCTAATATTAAAAAACCAATGTAGCAGAATACTTTCAAATCTGTTGGTTTTAAAGCATGTGACTTTTCATGCCAACAGAGAATGAACCTGGTTGCATACTGATGGAATTTGTAATGTTTTTCTATGGAATAAAGCCTTATTAACCACCAGAATTCTGATGTACAGCCGTTCACTCTCTAAAATTTGAGATTTTCACATTTTTTGTTGGTGTGTTATCATTGTGCTGTGAGAATGAACTATAATATATATTATAAAAGTGAACAAATGATGCACTGTATCAAAACATACAATAAGCACTGAAACCAAATGATACAATGTAATTTGGGTTATGTTTAGAAAATATTTACAGCAAACGTTCCGAGTGTCGGTCCACAAATACCCCAGATGTTTTCAGGCTTTCTATTTCCCTTTATTAACAAATGGCTCTTAGTAAATGGCCAGTGAAGTTTGCCTATGGCAAGTGGGGGATGGAGACCTGAGATGGCGCCTTTGGTTTTATCTAGATTCTGGTGGATGGTTTTGGTTGAGAATTGGTTTTGGTGGAGGATTGGTAGGTCCACTTTTTAGGAAGCAGTAGCAATTGAGAAATTGTGATTCTCAATAATTTTCCTCAGAACTGGTTTATGCGGTGTGAGCATTTGTTTCCCAGCATTTGTGAATTTGGGATTGTTGGAGACTGTAAAATGTAGCATGATATTCCCCTAGTTTACTGAAAGGGAATATCCATCCACCTATCATCTAGGACAATGGTTACATGTGCTGTTCCTTGCTTTCCTTTTTTCAGACACATAAATATATAGATTGTTAGTCTGCCAAACACATGGATTCTGTTTCTTCTTTTGAAACGGGAGTGCGTTGTGTATCCTCCCATTTGTCTGAAACACCTGTGGAAGTAAGCCATTTAGAAGTGCAGTATAATAATTCAGACATGTGCACATCTGATAATGTAATAGAACGTAGAAAAAGATTTCATTGGAAGAAACATTATTTGATCAACAAGATTACTGATGGCTCAAAGTACTTGTTTCAGTTCCATGTGATCTTGTGGTTGTACGTTAACTTTCCCAGTTTTTATGGTCGCCTATGACTCCAAACCTTTTTTTTTCCCTTCAAATTACTATTTTTAATTTATTTTATTGGAGATTATTTTTTTTTTTACTTCTAATGTATGTCAATGTAATCCTGTCATTGTTGATCATTATGGCTGCTAAGTATTATTTTGGACAGACTATCATCTATAGTCCTCCCCTGTGGGGACCCACAGCATATTTGAAGACCCATCCCGAGGATCATAGTTCATTTTTCCTCTTTAAGGCTAGTGGCCAATAAATCATGTATGTGTGATCGCCCGCTGAATACAGTCATCACTTGGCTATGCTATATCTGCCTGCAACCGTGTTTATCCAGCTGGCGATAAAGTGTTAGATCGGCTACACATGTGGTAAGTAGGAGACATGAAGGCCATTGGCTCACGAGGCTTGGTCTGGATAATAATACCTCTTTAATGACCCTCTTTAGGGGCAGATGGTGGTTCTGTCATACATTATAGCAGTAGAAAAGAGAACCCCAGTAAAGGAAGTTGGTTAATATGCTTGTTTTGTTTGCCTCGCATCTCAACTGCATTAACCCTTCAAGACCGGGACGTCATCGATGATACGTGATCCAGCGTCACTTTGAACGCTGGGATCGCAAGGGGCGGCTGCTACTGACCGCTGGGTGTTCCCAGCGAACCGTAGCAGCCACCCCCCCTTAATTCCGTGCATGTGATCGCTTTGCAGCGAATCACGAGCACTGAATTTAAATATTTAAAAAAAA
>VKOC01000172.1:469477-484065 GCA_009364415.1 Spea multiplicata
ATATATATATGTATGTATGTGTATTTTAAGGTGTGTACATACATACATATATATGGTGTGGCAGGTGGGGCACAAATTGTCAGATGTACCTGAAGGATTTGAACTTCACAGAATTTAGGCTTTAAGTGGCCAAAGTGGTAAAATAGAAAGTTATGTTGGTAGATGGATATAGTAGATAGATACCGGTATGTTGGCTGGTATGTAGATATATGGTAATGTATGCACAATATCCCATAGGCAATGATCCAAAACATTCCTCAAAATCAACCATGAACTGCTTCTAGAAACTAAAGCTTTGTTTTGTATTGGCTGCCACAAAGCCATACCTCTTAGCCATCCTGTTTTATGCATGACAACCACAATTTCTGGATACTGCCCTGCCAAGCTGCCCCACCGTGGTGGTCCTTGGCCAATTGGGAAGAACCTCTGGTCTACCCTTACAGGTCCTGGAAGCTGGAAAATGAATGGAGGTCTGCAGCTCCCACATGGCCACCCCATGCTGCTCTGGAGCTGCGTACTGCACATGGTTGTCCAGGTAAGGTGGGGGGGCAGTCCTGCCCTGGCTCTGCCCCCCACCCCCCAACAAAGGTGTCCCAGTTTACACACATTAAATGTTGTTGGATATGCCAGTTTTGAATGCTAGATTGAAAAATATGTGGGTAGATCTCAAACATGTAGTGCGTATAAGACAGTTCAAGAATTGTAAACTAGAAGCTCCTGTAAGGGAGAGCAGATACAATGTTCCTAGAGTGAGAATAGAAGAACTCAGATTTCTGCCAAAGGGGATGTTACTCATTACTAGCTGATAGGGTTTTGAAATGTTTCCATGTACCACATGTTCTGTTTTATGTGTTAAAGTCAGCAAACAAGTAGTAAGTATGCACTGAAATTTGCAGAAATATGTAACTTTAACTTGCTGCAGGGGTTGTGTTATTTATTTCCACAGATAATCAACAAAAGATGTAATTTAGGCCTTTAACATTATCTAGCTATACCTTCCTTTTTGGCATTGAAGTATAGCAATTTACACCAATTGTTACTATTTGTTCTACTTATTGTTTCTACTAAGGGGGCACATGGTGCATAGAAAAAGTTCATGAGCTAATGTCCTTGTAATATAGGTGCATTTCTTTTTTATATAGGTGTTCCACTAAGCATTAGAGGTGACTGAACTCTGGGTAGCGTGACATTATGTCCATATCTAAGAACACTACCCTTGATATTTCCTGCTTTTTCCCTATGGGAGCTAGGGGAAACTGGGCAAGGGCATCTAGGGAGTGGGAGACAGTAAAAGTTTCAATTAGAGCCATGCCATGGTCACATGGTAGGCCAGCTCTTGGTCACTACTGAGCATGATATATGTCCATTTCACACAAGCTGGCCATGAGTTTCAGAAAACACATTTACTGCCTTTTTGTGTATTTTATACACATAGCTAGTCTAGGAACCACTTTTATGTCCTTGAACCTGTGTGCACCTGGATTTTATGTTCCCAAGAATGAGTTTTTCTTTTCTTTTCTTGAGAGTCTTGCATTGGAGGCACGATGTGCAGAATGCATTGTTTTAATCAAGTAGAAGGATGCTTGTTATATTCTGACAAGCCGTGAGCATACATGGCCCTGTCTGTGGCTCCACATCCCCTTTCCCACTTAAGGCTGCATGAAAGCTCCATTACTTTAATTAGGTCTGATGGGTTGCGATAGCAAATGCTAATCTAGGTCATTGCATATGTAAATGTGCAGCTGTACTCTTGGAGCATGCCAAAGCATATCAGCTGAGGTGTCCAGTCATCACCAGACATCAAGTCCAGCTTAGCGGGATAACATCCTCTAAGCAAGTCAGTGGTCCTGCATTACTAGCATCAACACACATTACAAACAGTTCTCAAATAGCTGTTGTCGAGCTCATCGCCAAACTACCTTCTGAACTAAGTCCAGCTGCCATAAAGGGGACCAATACATCCTGTGGATTTGTAGAATAGGTTCTAAGATCTGGGAATGGATGCCTGTCACACGTCATTGACCTTCGTACAATTGAAATAAGAGGGAACAATAGTAGAATTTACTTATTTACTGTTAGCCATTTTTGTGAAATCTCTTGTCCTTAAACATATGTGTATCGGTATATCATAATATAATATCATAGTATAATATATATGTGTGTGTGTGTGTATGTTTGTGTATATACTGGCTTTCTAGTGCTGATGTTGGCAAATATCAGCTTAATTCCGCAGAGAGATATATTGTATACAGTAAGGCAGAGTAGCAAATTTGTAAAATATTTACAATGTTTTCAAGGTAAAAATGTAACACGACTGTTGTATGTAAAGAATAAGAAATAAAATTATACATGGTACTCACTGCCAGCTCTTAAGCAGTGTTTGATAAATTTGTCAATAGTAGGGCACTTTATGATATGTTGAAAAGAGAAGATAGGGTATTAAAAAAAAATTTACTTTTTGGTTCTATAGCAGCGTTCCTAAAGATAGTGTACCATGTAGTTTAAAGGGAAAACGCCACAACTTTTTATATCTTTGCTGTGTGGAAGGCAGTACATCATACCAGGTCAGAGGGTATTTCCAAGGAAAAGGGAAGCCCAACTGATTGAGTGTAAAAATACGGTATCTAAGCCTGATCTAAAGCTTAAACTTAAGGAAAATTTGGGAAAATAATAATAATGAGATGTGAATGTTATAAATAGTAATACTATTTGTGAAATAAACAGAAAACATTAACTACTTTTATTGTATGTGTTATTTTTTTTAGTTCATAATACACAAAATTATAAAGTTGCTGACTCTTTGCAATAAATAATTGCACAACAACTAAAAAATTATCACAGATATTACAAAGTAACTAAAGGATATAAAAGTATGATGGGAGTTCCCTTCTAAACAACTAAAGGCATGTATCTTAAAATAAACATCTTAAATATCTTAATATAGCTAGGTGCGTAATTTGTCTCTGTGTGGCAGCTACAGGAATGTTAGACAATATGAAGCGTGCTGACAGTCTATCCCGGTTTATGATTTAATACAATTTACAGTATTTCCCGAAAGGATGGGGTAGAAAAAAAGACCATGTGGGATGCAATTTTTGAAGCAATGCTTTAAAGAAATCCACCAGTACCGACTCTCGGCGATTTATTAATGGTTACGAGCGCTTCATGTGTGTGTCAGCTTTAACAGACAATGTAGAGTAGACTCCCTCTAGTGATCAAACTGTACATGAACTGTAAATATGTATATACTGTGCCATAATTATATATATATATTATATATATATATATATATATATATTTACCGTACTTACCGGCATATTACACGCTCCGGCGTATAACACGCACCCGAACCGGAAGTGCGGGGGACGCGGCTACAGAAAGTTATCGGCGTATAACACGCAGGTAGGGTTTAAACTTATTTTTTTAGACATAAAAGTGCGTGTTATACGCCGATAAATACGGTATATATATATATATAATACCGTGTGTTTGTGTGTGTGTGTATATATATATATATAAAAACATGGATGAAATTCATGAATTGGTTTTGTCCTTTTAACTCTGTTTAAAGCATACATAATACTATTTTAGAGGGCATTTAGGAAACAAGCACTGTGTACATTAGAATCGTAACACGGATCTTTCTGTGATAATGCTGCCATCAGCAGTGATTTGGCCTATTTGTCTATTATTATGAAAGTGACAAAATAAAACCGGTGCAGAATATTTTTTTTTACGTGTTCAGGGTTTTTTGTGCACATTTCCCGTAGTGTATTATTTTGTCCCGTCGAGACTCTTTAGAAGTAACTACTTGTTTGACTTCTTTTTTTTAATGAGCCGTGGTACGTGCGTGCGTTTGCTAACGCGTTGGTACTACGAGACTTCTAGCCATTGCAAGTATTTCCGGTCTGAAGCTGTTTTGTGTAATAGAATTGTAGTGAATAATACAAATATCTGTATACTCCCAGTTCTTGCTGTATCGCAGGGTAATGTAACGATAGGACGCTTGCTATATGCTTCTTTGTTTTGTGTGTAGTGTAAATCAGTTCTTTTTCCCGTTGCTTTTACTACAGAGAGAAGGCAATGCGGTCTTGTTATGGAATTGACAAAACGAAGGCCTCTGTTAGTGATGAAAGGGTTATCTTTCCTCCATGTCTGGTTGGTCACTTGCACCAGGCTTGTGATGAATAGAAGAGCCTGGAGATAAATGCCTACATTCATTAGTGGACTGTGACAAAACCGTGTGACACTGTGACATTTTATTCTTGGCTGGAGCTGCTAATTATCCATATTTATAATTGCATGTGCCACTTTCAAACATTCCACAAGATTTTAACAGCCGTTTAACCCTTTTCGGTTGCCAGAGGGTTCTGGAATGCACTTTAGATTTGTATGTTTATGAAATTATTAATGGGAATCTGGACTGTTAGGGGATTGAAATCCAAACCAGGATAAAGTGTTGGCTAGTTCTTACAGCATGCCCCTGACTTATTCGGGGTGCCTACTATCTAACGCTCAGGAATCTGCAAATCTGTGTGGTCTTAATTGGCCAAAAAAACCACTGACTTTCATTTAACGACAGTACACGCTACATGCCAGTAATAGTAATATTTCCATTTTTACAACGGAAGAATGAACATAACTGATATGACTGCTTAAAATATATTGAAATTTGGACGCCAAAGTTGGTTTTGTCCCTGACGCCTTGCATGTCCTTGTCAGCAGCATTGAAATCCATAGTACAGTGTATGGCTCCTTTTGACGTCCCAACATCTTTGAAACTTTGAATCTTGATGAAACAAAAAAAAAAAAAAAAAAAAGATTAGGCCCGAATATGACGACCCTATTGGGGAAAAATGACAAACCATTGTTTTTGCTTTCGTTGCTCTCTCACTCACATTCTCTCATACGCTCTGTCAATGTCTCCCTACTTTCTCCACCAACCCCTTCTGTGTCCCTATCAGGGCCGGCCGAAGACTTAACGCCCGCCTGGGGCGAAGTTTAAAATGCGGGGGCGGCATTTTAAACTTCGCCGACGCCCCCCCCTCTTGTACTTACCTTTAAATAGTCCTGCGGCGAGTCTCCCTGCTCTGCCACGGTGCCGGCTTGTAATGCTGAGCGCCGGAAATTGCCCCAGTCGGCTCCATTGTAGGGCCAGCCCTGGTCCCTATGTCCTTTTGTGTAGCTCCGCTTCTTCTCTTGCCTCGTCTTGTTCTTCTGTCTTTTATCTTCATCCACTTCTCCTCAGAAACGGCTCCATTATCCAGGTATCCCTCTAGATTGCAAGCTTGTTTGTCATCTTATGTTCTATACTAATTGTTATGTCCTGTCTACCCTTTGTATAGCGCTGCAGAATCTGATGGAGCGATATAAAACAATAATAATACTTACGCAAAAGGACAGAGCCTTTGCGCACTCCATCTCCCCGGATTGGAGGAATGAGAGAGAGGCTGGCCCCGTCTTTTGTTCTTCCCTTTTTGATGTTGGGCAGCTCAAAATTCAACAAGGCTAAGCGAAATATGTACAAGATGAGGGAGATCTGAGTTTGTGATCAAGAAAAAAATAATGGATGAGTGGATGTTTATGGAAAATGAATTATACGGGAAGTAAGCTCTTTTTTAAAGCTGTGGATAGCTTTATTTTTGGAAGGACTTGAGTTGTGGAGCTATGATATGGAACGTGAATCTGATTAGACGCTACTAGATGATCAGATTGGCCCACAGCATGTAGAATAAACATCAAGTGATTGGCGTATCTGAGTGCAGAGCGTGCCAATGATTGCAGGAACGAGGAAAGTGTCACATATTTAGATTAAAGCGTTGATTTTACATTGTAGTGGAAACGTGTTTATTATTTTGTAGGTAGGTATAGATGGCAAGGTAAAGCAAATATGCAGCAATCCATGGGCTACTAAATTGTACAAAAAACATATAATAAGTAGAGTGGTGGTAGAGATCTTAAACATCAAAATAAAGTGAGTATGTAGTTTGCTATAAAATAAAAGAGATGGATATTCAAGTGAAATAAATAGGGAATGCATTGACTCTGATGCTGACTATGTAATGTTAACTAATATTAATTAATATATAATTTATATTAGTAATAAGTAATTGATAGCTGGATGTTTTTGATCATAGAAATATAAGGCAAGGAAAGAAAAAGGGGGACTTCGGTGTATTTATTAGATTAGTGATATTTGTTATTAGATTAGTGATATTTGTTTACGTTTATGTTTTGTATATGTTATATGTAGCAATGAAAGATATTAGGAATATAATGTTATTTGTAGCATTCTCTGTTGAATATTACATATGTGATTGAACATTTGCCCTGAATCTCATTAAATTAAATGTCTTAGGTAACAAATCCTCCACCATTTCAGCAAATTCCTTATATTACAATATATAGATTTGTATGTATAGCACAATTTAAACAGGTGTGTGTGTGTTTTCATGTGTGTCTTTGGTTTATGATATGGTTGCTGTGAGGCTGAACCATGTTGGCCAAGGCTTCTGACCTTTTGGGGCCAGAGTTCCAGGAAATGTGATGGGTCTGAAACAGTAATGTTCTGTTTCCTACTCACAAAGTAAGTGCCCGAAATGATTCATGCTTCTACAATTGATCATTCCAATGACAGCAGCGTGTACTGTATTGTGGCTCTGATGTCACATCATGCACTAAATATATCCTATCAAGGAAAATAAGCAGAAACTTACATTCCCCCCCCAAAAAAAAAATCTCTGTCCCATAAAAAATACAGAATTAAAAGGTAATTGATCTTACCAGCCTAGGAACCAAGTCCTGCCCTGGATGTTACATTGACACCAATTACAAGCACACTTCTGTGATGCCAGAAATGGGCAGGCTAAGCAGAGCAGACAGGTTTCATTGCAGAGATAATAGCCCCCATAGGAAATAATACAGAAAAACAGCAGCGTCTTTTTAGAACCAGGCTAAGCTCGTTTACGGTGCATGATTTCGCGGAATCGCCTATTGTGCATTTGCCCCCTTTGCCCACCCCCAGCTATTTTCTGTGCGGGTGATGCGCCTGGTCCAACACATCTCCATGCCTGTGATATACTCACTGCTAGTCAGGTCAAAGTGTTGCTTGATGAACGCTACGGACGGGGGGACTGCTAAGACTCGCATGCACAAAAAACTGCGCCCGTTGATTTTAATGTGAGCCATTTCCTGCCTCTGATTGGCTGCAATAAACTGCCCCTTTTGAGTGAATACATTTTAGATAGCGTCTAATTACAGATCAAGTGTAATATAGCAAACTTTTTAGATCGCAAGACATTGATCTAAATAAAGCTGTGTATTAACCAAAAAAAAAAAATATATGTAGCTTGTTTAAATCTACAGTATAGATACATTTTAGGTGATAAAACCTCCTATTAAGCAAACAATACGTTTATCGCTTTGTCATAGCATGTATGATTTGATCCTTACAGTACGGTGGTTCCGGTCATATAGCTTTTTTCTGTGTTTCAGATGTTTTATCAAATCCCTATAGTTTTTGGTAGATTAGTCTACAGCTGCTGTCTCTGGGAAGATCAAGTGTTAAAACAATGAATTTTCATTATGTTTCACACTAGCTATTTCCTACACATTAAATAAGTGTTTAGCAGACGATATACCGCACATCCTCTACTGCCGCGTTACACTCAACATGCCATATAGCTTTTGCATTTAAATAAATGAGCGTTATTGGATTTAGATTATTTCTTGTCGGTATAGAAAGGAGGAACTCATAACATTTTAATCTGATTTACTTACTTTTGAATTGTTTACCTCGCTCTATTCACTAAAGGGCGAATGCGCTTTCCAACTCACATATTCACTAATTGTAGTTCACATGCGCTCATGACAGTTAATAGCAAAGTGAGTTTTGGTCAACATGCAAGTTGCCTTTTGAGTTGTGTTGAGAAGCCGGTTGAGTTACCCCCTTGGACTTGATTGACTTCTCCGTTTTCAATTAAAATTTTATGGATCGTATAAATATGATGACAAGAGCATTACCGCTCACCCCTAATCTGTGCTGTTTTACTTATATACCCTAAACGTACATTGTGTTCTGTAATCAAGATTTCTCATATGAAGGCTTCATTTTTTTCCCTTTTATTTTGTTCTTTTATCAGAGACACATGAATCCGTTCGCCTATCGCTGCACCTTGGCAGATTTCAAAATAGATAAAAAGATTGGGAGAGGACAATTCAGCGAAGTGTACAGAGCCAACTGTCATTTGGATAGAAAACCGGTGGCTCTGAAAAAAGTTCAGGTAACGTTGACGTAAATATATTTTTGCAGCTAACATATAGTTTATGTTCATTAAATAATAATAATATGGTTTTGCAACTTTTATTTTTGTGTGTGTTTATATGCACCACAAAGTTTGTATTGTACACCTAAATGCTCTTATTATTTATTAATGTATATAGCGCCATCATATTTTGCAGCGCAGTACAGTTTGTCTGTGTTTCCAAATAATTTTGGAAAAGGTTTTCATGGACATATGCATGAACGCCTATTAAAGGCATAAAATTAGTGGTTTGGATAATTAGAGGTGTTAATGAAGAAGTAACTGATTTAGGCTTTCTCTGCTGGCCCCACAACAAGATAGAATGTATGCTGGGCTGTTACCAGCTCTTCATGATGACCTCGGTCCATCTGTTAATCCCGCGTGAGAGGTTTACAGGCTGTTTTCACCTCTCACTAATGGCATGTAAAAATCTGATCACATTTACAAGGAGTCTGCAGAATGTCTTCACTGTAAACCATACCCCTCTTCTGCGTTTTATAAAGAGTGTAAGGACATATTCAGAACAAATGGCAGCCCGTTTATGAATTTGGTGCACTGCTCCATAAAGTCTGACATGTGCTGCGCTAAATAAAGTATTTAAACATTTCTTCGAGGGAGGCCCTCTACTTAAATGAGTTTCTGCCTGCCTCTCTGCGCAAACATTCCATCCATACACATCTCTTTCAATGATACATCTGATACAACTGAAGTCTTTGCACCTATAATTGCAACGGCACTGACAGGGGTGTTCGCAGAGCCGGCCTTAAGTGTTCTGGCCCCCAGAGCGGACTACTTCTCTGGCGCCCCCTTCTCCCTACCCCCCTCCTGCCCCTTCTAACTATTTACTCCCTCTCCCTACTGCTCATTATCCTCACTTACCTTGTTGCTGGAGTCCTGTGGTGGGAGCGGGAGGCATCCGTCTTCTCGCTCTGCCGCGGTGCTGGCATTTCATGTTGAGCGCCGGAGTATGATGTCATATTCCAGCGCTCAACATGAAATGCCGGCACCGCGACGGAGTCACGGAGAGTGAGGGACGCCGAGCGGTTGCTGAAAACTTCACAAGCAAAAAAATTAAAGCATCGTTTATTGTTTTTTTTAATTTAAACTTTATTTAACATAAAGGATGTTAAATAAGGTTTAAAAAAAAACCCAAAAACCCTGATGTTTTAATTTAAGTGCTGGGCAGGCGCCCCTGCTGCCATGGCCGCAGACCCCTAAGGCCGGCCCTGGGTGTTCGTGGCAGATATGTTTGTGATGTTTCCCTAGAAAGACCATGTCAAGGATATCATAGTGGCCAAAAGTTACATTTGCGTAGGGATTGTCCCAATCTAATTTGCTACTTTGAATGAAAAGATATTAACCCTTTTTAGGATCCATTACTGAAAGCTGATTAGTGTTTACTACATTATATTGTATTTGTGTAAAGGTGTATAAATATTCAATTAACAAATATAGCAGCCATTTTGGTTTTATAGCATAATTTGCATGACTGCCCTTACCAAAAGTATATCAGTTATTCTCTAAGAAAGTATGTTTTCCTCTACATCCTAATTATGTGTGTACAGTAGGTGAGGTTTATGAGTAATTTACTCCCAAAATAATTACTCAGGTCTACTATATGTCCCTTACAGTCCTTAGGCAAAAATTTTTGTGTTTAGGTGGCCATCTCTTTTACTGTTTTTCTTTGCCTTCCTGTGTGGATGTCTACGTCCTTTACTGTCCCTGTCAGTCCATGTCCGTCTGTCAGTCGTCTTGTGTGCTTGACATTTTAAATATTGCAGATGTCACATGCTCATACAATGGCACCAAAGACAAATTGCCGCTGACATGTACTCTAAGCAAAACATTCACATTGTGCTTGAAAGGTTTCAAGGGGATGAAAAGAACCTATTATGGAAGTATATTATTAAACTAATAAAATAATGGCATTAGAATGTGAGCTTGAAAGAGCTGGCCTGTTGTTTTTGACTGTGCATTTATGTTTATTAATTTCGCTAATTTTTTTTTTTTATTCTAACAATGTCAATAGCAGCCTATTTTTTTATTGTATTATATGTTATGTTTGAAAACAGGAACCTTTTAATATTTGATGACTTTGACATCTTCATAGTATTCCTTTATTCCATAGATGGTACTTATACTTTTATATACTTTACAGATATTTGAAATGATGGATGCCAAGGCCAGGCAAGACTGTATAAAAGAAATTGATCTCTTGAAGGTAGGTATTTTTAAAATGTATTATCCTATAGGCATCCTATTACCAGGGCCGACCCAAGCCATTGTGCTGCCTGGGTCCAAGGATGAAATGCTTCTTCCCTTCACAACCGCGCCCACCAAAACCACACCCACACTCATGTAATGGTCAATTCGCTCGCTCATTCATTCACGATTACACTCTCTCAATGTGTTCCTACCTTCTCCACCAACTGCTTTTGTGTCCCTGTCCTTCTGTCTTATTTCTTTGTCTGCTTGCCTCCCTGGTAACAGGCAAACACATTGGCACGTATATTTTCACACATTCTCATCTTTGAACAGATGTACACACTTATGCCTACACACATGCACACCCATATACTTATTAGCTTGCACACTTACACCCTACACATTCATGTTAACACATCCCCTCTCACATGCACTTACACATACACATCCATGTTCACACCCATTCATGGTCACACACACTTACTCATACACATCCATTCCTACACATACACATTCATGGCCACACACACTTACACATACACATTCATGCTCACATGAAAACACTTACAGTAAAGTGAAAAAGAAAGTACATCCCCTTTGAATTCTATGTTTTTACATATCAGGACATAATAACAATCACATGTTCCTTAGAAGGTCTAAGTAGGTAAAGTACCACAACGGGGTCACATGGACCCACTGAGACCCATGGTAGAGCCAGCCCTGCCTATTACTTTATATTTTCTATGGACTAAAGAAGGCAGGGAACGCGCGTCAACGACGCCACGCACAGGGGGAGGGGCGACCCCTGGCTGTGGATTTAAAAAACAGCACTGAGTATCACTCAGTTTTTCATGGTTTCAGGCCTTCATACATGAACCTTGGAGGTTACAGACCATTGTGATTAATATACAGCCGTCACAGTTTGGTACTATAGGCTGTGAATGTGGTCCTACATGTTCAATTAGGGCTGGATGATACTTCCAATTTTCTCTGTAAACTCTGCTATTTGGGTAATTATTTCAATAATCAAATAATTCCACTTTGATTACGGTATTAGTGGGTCATGTGTGGGTCAGGTGTTGGGCACCTTTGTTTTTTGTGGTAAACAATACAGTACATTAATTCTGAGAGGAACACACACGATTCACTTCACAGTTACGATAGGCTTCTTCTGTTGTAGGATAACCACCATTTTTTCCTTATTAACCATTTGGCCCATTCTCTCTGCCTATTGTTAATGATGTCAGGACTCAGACCTCAATCAGTCCTTGTTTTTTTTGTAGATTCAGTATCTCAGTAAAGTACACATTTCTAATCTCCTGACTCATTAGTTTTAGGACTATTTTCTTGTTCTGTATATCATATTACTTAAGACTTACTTTAGAGCCCTGTCGTCGATCATCATAGCGAACACATGAAGGGCCATTATAGGTTCCCAGACAGATTGCGTTAGGGGCCATTGTTTATAGAAGGCAATCATATTGCAAGTCATTGAAGCAGGTGCTTCATATTATACATTATTTAATGCGTCACAATAGGCATGAGGTCCAGATTCTATGGCAATAGTAATCCTTCACACAAGAAATGCCAGCATCAGGCAATAAATTCAGATAGACCGCTGCATGTTACTAGCAGTTGGCAGTATCATAGTATCAAAGTTAACGTCTGTCATGTTAGGTATACTGAATTTAAATGTGTCCGTGTATACTGACCAAGCCCTGATGCCGTATTTTATATACGTTCTTTTATGTCATAAAACCGTACGGAACACTCAGTCGTCATGGCTGACAGAATCCGGTACAGACCAATGTTCACAAAGATACAGTTTTGTATTGTAAGTCAAGCAGAATAGCACTTTGGCTATAAAAGAGTAAATTTGTGCGATTGATTACAGCTGTCTGACTAAGGGAGAGGAATCAGTGATTTCTTCCTCACCTCTTTAGTGCTGTTGGACTTGCACACTTTGCTAGACACTTTGCCTACCCCTGTCTTCTAAGTTCAAACTGATTCCCCACGTGCCAATGTGTTTTATGTTTAAATAAAAAAAACAATGTTGGTTTGGTGTTTTCTGATGGACGACTCACTGCAAAGAGACGCTCAACTATCGTGAAGATATTTGCTTTAGAGTGTCTTAGATTTTATATCTTCCATGATTAAACTGTCTTTGTATTTGTTAATAAAAATAGCCATTAGTGGTATGTTAAGAAAAAGGATGATATTACTGGTACATCTGTAAGTTTGAAAAGCACAGAGCAGAGATCGAAATGAGTTACACAAACTGGGTGCAAACATTTTGGAAGCTTGGAATAGAGATATTGGGTTGAGAGGAAACTAAAGCTACTTTTCCAGAACACCTTTTCAGCCTTAAATTGGTAGACCTTTGTGGTAATTAGACTTTTGTCATAAGTAAAAGCTAAAGAAAACCAAGTTAATTAAATGAAGCATTCATAAGCATTGGTTATGATACATAAATAGCATAGGGTAGTTGTTACCTTTGCAATAAATATATATATATATACACACACAATGTAAGTCAATGCTCCATGATGGGATTTGAAATTAATCGCAGAGTCCATTGCCAGAATACCCTGGGATTTTACACATAGTTTATGGTAGAAAAAGCTATTTAAATAATATTGGGAGATCAAAAGATAATTTGTTTTGTAGCCCAACCTACCACTTCCTATAGAACAATTTTAAACTATTTTGAATTGTTAATCATTTTGCATTAATACATTTTGAGAAGTTCACCACTAAACCTACTAGCATGGCTCTCAGTGTTTTTTAAATGTATTTTCTACTAGTGATCTACTTTAAAATTATAATCCAGTTGTGCGATTCTGAGGCACATATTGGTGCTTAATAAATACAATGAAATAATGATCGTAGTAGGTCTCCCATGTATTAGATATTTTAAATCCTTTCCTGATTATCTCCTATATAATGTTTTTATTATACTAGTCTTTAGTTTCTATCCTATTTCCCTGAGACTTAGTGCTGTTGTGTGTTTTAAGTGTATGTGGGCACTTTTAACCTCTACATTGCTGGTTTGGAGAAGTAATTCTCCATGCAGACATGCAGAATCCAGCTGCCTACCAAAAAATTGAGACAGCAGTATGGAGATTCTCTGCTCTTCCTAATGTTTTATGGGTAATGATCTTGCAGAAAGACATTTGGTGGCCTGTGGGCATTGCTTTGCTGAATATATATATTTTTGAAACATTTCACACTTGAAATTTGCAAGTATGCTCAAAGCCTGGCTCCCCATGGAGAGAAAAAATGCCGGTTAAACACTCAAATCACAGCATCAAACAGCTCAAAATCTGGTGAGTCAGTCTGAACCGTCACATTGTGTTGCGAATGAGCAGCGAGAGCATCCGTTTTACTGCCTGTAGGGCATTCGTTTCTAATGTGTACGCGTTTATAAATAATGTCTGATACAAACCCGAAGCGTACGGGAGGCGGCTTCCAAACGGCTTCACAAATCAAAAGTTGCATTAATGAAAGTACCAAGGATGGTCCCAAGAAAGCGCTTAATACGATAGAGGGTCAGCAGTTTGTGTTAGCGCCGTGCAGGTGGATGGTCCTCTCTCTGGAGTTCTAGCTTCTAATGGTTCAAGGTCTGACGTTCAATATATGTGAGCAGGACGTTAAGGCAGCTTTGGTGCGCCTGTCAGCATCGGTGCCGAAAAGTTAATAACTTGTCAAACTAATAACGCTCAGCCATGCTTAGATTAATTGATAGGTCCCACGCTGACCGTTTTATTTATTTATCGGAAAACGAATGCTCAAAAGGAGATTAGCTACAAAAACTTGTTTCTATGTTTGTTAGCTGTATTAGACTTATCATGAATACTTAATAACAAAATGAAAATGCTATTCTTGCTTTATTATAACATTTAATCATTGATTAGGAATGATTAAGCTTGATTTTTTTCTCTCCTTTATTATTTTACTGGGATTTAGTATAGGATTTGAGAAAATGATTGCACCTTTAGAATATCTACCAATGGATTAGATGTTTGTCATGAGCTATGTCTTTATATGTTTTTTATGTTGAACAGTTACTTCTCAATATGT
>VKOC01000172.1:490330-501727 GCA_009364415.1 Spea multiplicata
TTTAATGCAGTACCGAGTAACATACCTGGGAACTTTATAAAAAGATTAACTCTGACACGTTTCACAAACTAACCCTACAATAGCTTATGTCACGGATTGTGGTAACATTACTAAGTCACCTGTATTCAAGGAGGGATTTTTTTTCTGTTTTTCAGAGCCTTTGAATGTATGCACTGTAAGAAGTGCTGCATAAAATGAAAATAATAACAATAATATTTACTCGATAACAAAAAACATAGAGTTTGACTACAGTTAGGAATATTTTGGCCCACCCGTGTCCAACAGAAGGGTCTGGCTTGACCAGTTCTCTGCCACTTGTTATCTCAGTGGGTAATGGGTGCTTTTCTAAGGGAAAAAGTCCCAGATCACTGCTTGATGTTAGATATCGGCCCTCCGGTCACTAATCCCCCAGACACAATAAGGATGCAAGCTGAGTAGCGCACATCATTTACTATCTGCATTCTGGGAAAGACACAGATTACCTTAAACTTTATCTCTCTTCATGTTGTTAACCTGGTGCGATCCTGCTAAAAGTCCGCAATAGTCATCCATTGAGAACATTAACCACATATTTCATTTTATTCTCTCCTGAATAGGTTTAGATGAAAAGCGAAAAAAATGGTGCATGCTAGGCAGAAAACATAGTTACCATCAGTCTGCAGTGAATTTGTGAGGTCAGTAGAATCAACTGGCATCATAATGTAGAAGTATTTCAATACAGGGTAGAAGCTTATTTGCTAAAAGAGAAGAATAGTCCAAAACCTAGCTGGAACGATCAAAAAGTTACACAATAATTTGTGAATTACCGGTAATGTCGTTACTAGCGACTGCACTTCTATTAGCTGGCAACTATTAACAATCATTTCTGCAAATCTGACGCATAAGCTATATGTATTATTTTATTTCTTACTGAGGGGATTGTATGTTTTTTTTTTGCTACCCTAGTGTTATATAAGGGGATAGAAGGCAAGAAGGGGCTATAAAAATGTGCTATTCAGATCGTACACATAAGACCTGGGATGTGCAAGGCATGATAAAGGTTATAAATCATAATTTCTGTGTATCTGATCAATCGTTTTGACTGTGAAATATAAAACAGTTCATACTGTTCATACCGTACTATTCTATTTTCTTACCTCATTTGAGCTTTGTTATCCAAACTGTTCTATCCTGGTTACAAAAATAACCCTTTTTTCTAATGTGAAGAATTTTTCTTCAGATACCATTTTCTGATCATATCATCTAATTTCTTATAAAAAAAAAAAATATGATGAAAAATCGAAAATACATGAAATGCCACCTTACAGAACTCAGCTGGAGAGAGTTCCAAGGTGGCAATGTGGGATCTATAGCGGAGGTCTTCACGCAGGCTTCCATTGATCTTCCAGCTTCCTGTGCTGCTTAGCATACTTGAGAACTCCCAGGCATCAGCTAACTTGAGTCCTCCCTCTTCTGAGGATGTGGCTTCATGAGGGGGTGGGACCAATGTTGCCCGTGGGCAGGGCTGATGATTCATGTAGGTGGGGCTATCCACATACTCCTTGAATTTGTAAGGAGGTGGGAAGATAAATGGTGAGGGAGTGAGGAATGCCTAAACGCCACTCCCAGGACCTATAGATTCCATCATCGGAGAGAGTTCCAGGTATGTTTGTTAGGGGAGGTCAGAGGGTCTCCCCAACCAACCCATGTTTGCTACGGCCCACAAAAGAAGGATAGTGGGGCAGCTATGCGGGACAGCACCTTGAAATCATCATTGTCTAACAAAAATGTAGACACTTGGGAGTCCATGATGAATTTCCATCATGAAATGTTGCAGTTCCAAGTGCTGCAGAGCTAAACACAGGATCCCTTATATTCAGTAGTATTAGTACATAAAAGCAGAATCTGAACATGTTCCACTTTTGTCCACAGTCAGGGCCGGCCTTAGGGGTGTGCGACCTGTGCGGCTGCACAGGGCGCCATGGCAACAGTGGCGCCGTCCGGGACTTAACTTAAAACATTGTTTTTTGGGTTTTTTTTGTAACTTTAATTAACACGGAGGATGTTAAATAAAGTTAAAACAATGTGAGAAGGGGCAGAGAGGGGCAGTGAGAAGGGGCAGAGGGAGGGCAGTAAGAAAGGGGCAGAGGGGGTAGATAGTGAGAGGGGAAGAGGGGAGAGATTTTTTTCCTTTCTTTTTGGGATGGGGGGGGCGCCAGAGGAGTAGTCCGCACAGGGCGCCAGAACACTAAAGGCCGGGTCTGTCTACAGTTATAAATCTGTACCAGTGCCCGCTGCCTAGTGCTGACTCCTGACACAGATGAGCCCTTGAACACAAACAGATGGAAAGCAGAGAGACAGCAAGCCATTATTTAGTGCCATTGGGTGTTTTAAAGATCCCTCTTTGCATAAAACTGCCAAATTCTATTTTTTGCATAAAAAGCCAAATTCTATTTTTTGCAGTAACTCTAGGATGAAGAAAAATGTGATTTTCTTGTCTTTGTCTAATCCATAGTTTAGGCTAGTGATATTTTTTATAACAGTCAGTTTACATGCAATCAAGAAAAGTCACATATGTAAATCCGTCAAACAGCATACGAGTATGTGTGACAAAATATCATATGTCCTTTAAGCTGACTTTTATCAGCTGAGCCAAAATTTGTAAATGCATTTGCTTTAATATAATTGTCCTTTTTTGATAAATATTTTTTTTAGCAGAGCAACAAAGTTGATATAAAACACAAAATCATAATGTCTCGATCTGAAGCTTTTTATCACAACGTTACTAACTTATGCTGTCCACTGGTAGTTCAAACTGTCAATGCTTTCACTGCATTGTCAAAATTTCCTATTATTCTGGTAGGCAGATCCCAAGAGAGGCCTTTAATGGTCCCTACTAAACTATTGCCTTTAGCAAGAGAACACTAGCTGCAAGCTCCCTCGTTTTCTGTGTGTGCAAATGCCACATTTCGACATTATTTCTGTTCAGTTTCTTCTGTTTTTAACTTAAAATGTTGAAAATCTAATTGCATAAGTTTTCTAAAAAGCAGTATTTCTCCGATTTTACTCCGCAGCTCGTAAAAATGAATATGTTGCTGTGAAAACGATACACATCCATATTATAATGATCGAGCTAAAATAAACAGTTACAAGTACGACACATCTCTGAGATTACTGGAATGATGTTTAAATTAAAAACAGTGTCTCGACAACAAAAGTAAGTGTTTATGTTCTTTTATTATCAGGATTAGGTACCATATTGATTACCATTATGATTAAGTGAATGTTGCATTGACACTTCAGCATTGTTTATTCTCTTGGCTGGATAAAGAATACATTACCATTAAAAGTTTGGATGAAGTCATCTAGTCCGTGTCATGTCACTAGAACCTTGCTTTTCTTTCTGTAGAGGCTGCAAATTACATTCTGAGAATTTCATATCGGTGATGTCATAATCTCATTTCACAGCTGTTACATCATTGCGGCCAGACTTTCATTAAAGCTGAGTTGTAGAATCTAACGATGTTGTAGGAGTCACTTGACCTCTTTGTGGGTAATTTTCTGAAAGGTGTAGGATTTGTGCTATGAGCTCGATGTTGAAGTATATGCACTAAACCAGCCGTTTGCAGGTGAATTAAACATTTTATCTCTCGGCTTCATAAGACAGTTTCATATCTGAGGGAGCTATTCCAAATAATGATTCATATTAAAATACTGTGATATACATTATTGAAAAAGTAAAAAAAACTTTGGGTAGAAGCTGCAGCTTCCCAGCTGCAGTTCCCCATCAGTTCCATGGCTTGAAGGAGGGGCAGGAAAGCACTTGGGAGCGTGTTCCGTGCATCTGGGGGCTCTCATTAGACTTCCTACTAGTGCTGGAGCTGACTGCTGGTAAGTATATAACACGCCAGGAGATGTGTTTGACCAAATCTTCTGTATGTAAACTAGCTTTGAAAAAGGCAAATGCAAGGGAGGCACCGTGTAAACGTAAAAGAACCTTTCAGTTATCTTATGCATGATAGCTATGATGGCCGGAGTGTCCCATTAAGAGGCCACCCCCGGCGAGCTTCACCTGCAAGGAAGGTGTAGGCAATGCTGGAGCATCTGAATAAGGCTGCCACGCACTTCCCAGAGAGCCTTCTGTCCGTATCTAGAATGCTCTACTGGAAATTGCATGCACGGCATTCTGTGACATAATGTGGAAGATTGTGGGTGAACCTACCCAGCAGCTATAACTGTAAATGTGCAAACCAAATGGTTAGTAAAAGTTATAGGTGAAAAGTTACCATCTACAAAGTGACATCTTTAATGTAACACCTCTATGGGCTGCATATAGCCTATAAGAAGATGATGACTTTTTATATAAAATACATCATTCCAAAAGCTTTCACATAGCCCACATATGTAACAATTGTTTTTTTTTTATAAAAGGGTGAGTGAGGTTTATTCGTAAATAATAATAAAAGAAAAAAATATAATAATAAAATCACCTAGCCACTGATAATTTAAAACAGACTAATACTGCATCCCGTATCCATGCAGCTGGCATGAACTCCCAAGCAAAGAGAAAAGGAGTTGCTTTTATCTAAGGCTGAATCAGAGCTTAAAATGTTTGCACGGAGACTATTGAGTATTTATAATAAGTAAGATAAGAGGACTAAGGAAGAATAATCAAATCTTTCGTAATAAAGAACTAGAATGATGCCTTATTTGTTTAGGTTAGCTAAAAGGGGGTCATTCTGCTTTCATCTTGTTTTATACTGTTATTGGGTGGGTGTATACTATTATTGATCTAATAATATAATGAATCCAACTAATTTATAAAGATAATTTTGTTTTGTCCCCCTCAATACCTTTTACACTTTCATTAGTGATAGCTGGGGGAGAACTAGAGAAGTTAACTGAGGCAGAAAGCTCATGTTCTACCCCCAATAACTAAATAATGCCTGTACTGATATTCTTGCAGTAAAATGCTCTGGAGTCATAGATATTCGTCAATTAAATAACAGTTATAACTCTTCTTTTTTTCCCTACTAACTACGTTTATAGAGAAATGACTTTTAGCCGTAACCAGGTGGCAGAGGATGATGTACACTGCTCCTGTGTTAATGCCAATGATGTCTATTCTGCAAGGGCTGAATTCACACCAAAACACATATGGACTGGAAATTCCTTATCCAGTACTTGTTATTATATGAATTTCACTGAGGTGTTTAAAGGATTCACCGTGAGTCAACTTTGACTGGGTGATGCTCTGTATTGTCTCTATAGACACGAATGCATAGCTATAGCCCATGTATTTCTGGGGTACCTATTTTGCTTTTAGCTACCAGCTTCAACTTTGGCCTGTCTTCTCCTTTCTTCTGACACAGTGTGTGTGAAGGATCCTTGATGTCTGATGTCCATACAAAAACTAAGACTATTCCCAGGGAACAATTGGAACTACACATTGGAGAATTGCACATTTGATTAGTCGCTTTATCCACATCTGTGGATCCATACAAACTCACCTTTACCTCCTAACACCATGCAAAGGTTACTTAAATGCGAGGGACTGGAAGAGTGGGTGATGCAATTTAGGTGCAGGGCTTCACTGTGTGGAATAAACATGGTTTTCATGATTTTCAAAATACATTTATAAAGCTAAATACATTTATTATCTAAGGTTTGTGTGCATTTCTGCCAAATGCTATGTATATGTTTGAGAGCTACCATGCAGTCGGTAAGATTAACCCTTTACAAGGTGAACACCATAGTGAATGATCTTGTGTGGAGCCCTGGTTCTGTCTGTAAAGAAATCTTAAATGCTATGTTACAATGGTGTCACCGCAGTAAGATAGACATGTCTGTTGTGTGGCCACAGAGAGGTCTGCAAAGGAATTGCCCTGAGCTTCGATTCGGCAAGGATCATGTTGGACTATAATTAGAGGAGAGAGGCTTTCTTTACTGCGTACGAAGAACTGAGGATCCTCTCTAGGCAATAACCCTATGAGCACCTACAACACGGCCTTCAGCACTATAAAGATTCATGCCACATGTTGTCTGACAACACAAACAATCAATCATCTCCCCAAGAAATCTATTAAGAGTGACAAATGGACATTGGAGTGGAAATACAGCTGTTGCTGTGATGTATTTTATATAAGTTGTGTCTCTAGGTTTTAACAGAGAATCACTGTCACTTCTCTACAAATGTGGCATGGGAGAATTGTGAAGTTTTCTTCCTCGCATATAGCATATAGTAAATGTGTGCATATATATGTATATATATATATATATATATATAATATATATATATATATAGTCATCAACGTTTTTTTATTTATTTACAGCAGGCATTATGAACCTGTAACTCATTCATGTTACCCTAAAAAAATAATATTTTTGCGCTGCCTGCCTTCTCTCTGTACTGAACCTGCCAATCCATTAGCGCTTCCTGGTGATCACATTTGGTAGCAAACAGTCTCTGCCCCTCAGCAAGACATCTGCTTCCATGTTCTGACATCATGGCTTTTGTTTCATATGACCTCATCTATAGGCAATACTTATACTCAATGCTTATTCCACCAGGGCTACTGCAGCTTCAAGGACAGATCACATCTGTTAAGCAGGTTGAACACCTAGTCTACAATTGATTATCCTTTGAAAGAAACCCTCTTTAAGCAGCTGTCGTTCATCCTACCATTTGATCCTACTATCATAGAAACATAGAAACATAGAAAGTGACAGCAGATAAGAACCAGTAGGCCCATCCAGTCTGCCCAACCTCTGAGTACTTTCCTTTAGTACTTGCCCTTATCCTATATCTAGCTTGGCCTTATGCCTATGCTTGCTTAAATGACTTTACTGTATTAACATCTACCACTTCTGCTGGAAGGCTATTCCATGCGTCCACTACCATTTCCGTAAAGTAATATTTTCTGATGTTACCATTTAACCTTTGCCCCTCTACTTTATGCTTGTGTCCTCTTGTTGTGGTAATATGTCTCTTTTTAAATAATCTATCTTCCTTTACCTTGTTTATTCCCTTTAAGTATTTAAATGTTTCTATCATATCCCCCCTATCCCGTCTTTTTTCTATATAGGTTAAGATCCTTTAACCTGTCCTGGTAAGGTTTATTTTGTAATCCATAAACCATTTTAGTAGCCCTTCTCTGAACTTTCTCCAACATTTTTATATCCTTCTGGAGATACGGTCTCCAGTACTGTACACAATACTCCAAGTGAGGTCTCACCAGTGATCTGTATAACGGCATGAGCACTTCCCTCTTTCTACTGCTAATACCTCTCCCTACACAACCAAGCATTCTGCTCGCATTACCTGCTGCTCTACCGCATTGTCTGCCTACCTTTAAATCCTCAGAAATAATTACCCCTAAATCCCTTTCCTCACATGTTGAGGTTAGGACAGTATGAAATATTCTATACTCTGCCTTTGGGTTTTTATGCCCCAGGTGCATTACTTTGCATTTATCCACATTAAATGCCAATTGCCACAGCTCTGACCATTTTTCCAGCTTACCTAGATCGTTTGCCATTTGACTTCTTCCTCCAGGAACATCAACCCTGTTGCAAATTTTTGTGTCGTCAGCAAATAAACATACCTTTCCATCAACACCATCTGCAATATCACTAATAAAAATATTAAAGAGAATGAGTCCAAGTACAGATCCCTGAGGTATCCCACTGGTAACAAGACCTTGTTCTGAATATACGCCATTGACTACAAGCCTCTGTTGTCTGTCACTCAGCCACTCCTTAATCCATTCAACAACATTGGGATCTAAACCCAGAGATTGCAGTTTATTTATAAGTCTTCTATGTGGGACAGTGTCAAAGGCCTTACTGAAATCCAGATACGCAATGTCTACTGCACCACCTTGATCAATTACTTTAGTCACCCAATCAAAAAAATCAATAAGATTTGTTTGGCATGATCTTTCTGAGGAAAACCCATGTTGTTGATCTTGAAACCCATGTGACTTCAGATGTTCAACAATCCTTTCCTTTAACATTGTTTCCATTAATTCCCCCACTACAGATTTAAGACTAACTGGCCTGTAGTTGCCCGACTCCTCCCTACTGCCTTTTTTGTGAATGGCCACAACATTCGCTACTATCCAATCCCCTGGGACGACTCCCGTTACCAATGGTTCGTTAAATATATCAGTTAACGGTTTTGCTAGTACACCCCAAGCTCTTTTAATAGCTTGGGGTGTATTCCTTCAGCAGCTACTGTTCTGGATGCACAAGAATGAGCAAGTGTGCTCAACAGAGCACATCCATGGATATGCACCACCAGCCAGTTGCAGTGCTGTCTCGCAAGAGATTTCCATTCTAGTGAGAACCCGGCATGCATGCGTATTTGTAAAAACATTGTAAGATAGTCCAGGTTAAGGAATAGGTTAAAGGGCATATTTTACATTCCTCAATCCTATGGTGTTTAGGGATCAAAATATGCACTATATATATATTAGAAACCCACCGAACGTTTATAAGTGCCCTTCAGTAGGTGCCAGCTATAACTGGCAGCTCTGCACACTTAACAATGGTCAAGAGAATTGGTGTATTCTGCAGCTGGGATGCTTTGTGATGGCACAACGCCAGCTATTGTAACCAGGCTCTACTGGTTTTGCCACAGACTACCACTGATGGTAAATCAAAACCACTGGCTATAAAACAGAGCAGTGTAAGTGATAATTTCTCTAAAAGCTGCAATAAAATCTGAAAGTGCAGATCCATGTACTACTGAAGTAGATAATCAGGATGTTTAAATAGTTTATTAATGTTTTGTTCTGCAATCTACAAGAAGCACCCAGCAAGGGCAAGCTAGGCACCGACTTGTGTAATTTTGCCTGCAATCTTATATGAGGCCTCTATCCTGTCTCTTATCCTACCCAACTCCCCTAGCTTACGTTGCCTGGTAAACATAATCTCTTTTTAACAGATGCTCACATTTTTTTATCTTTTCTTTTTTTTTTCTCCTAACACAGTTGTTCCTCTGTACTTGATAAAGTTTAAAATAAACAGGTCCCGGGGTGATTTGTAGGCATTACAATTGGATTGGCATCTAAACTGTGCAGCAGTTGGTGCTTTGGTGCCAGGGGACTGAAAACAGCAGGTTTTTGCTGGAGGGGACAACCACGTTATTTCCCTCTTGGTCTACAACAACTAAGCAGATGTCCTAGAATTATTATTTTACCTTCTAGTAATTTTGCCTTTCTTATCCTCACAGGTATGTGATTGCCTCTTTTGCAGATGTGCAGGTACCGAAACTGTGTCTGGAGCGCCATCTGCTGCTCGCTGATATATTACTAAATCTAAAGGCCTATCACAACATTATGGCTGCACTGGTCATAATTAATAATATAATAATAATATAATATATTTTTTATTTATATACCGCCAACAATTTACCCAGCACTTTTTAAAGTATATACATTCAAAGTATACAATAAAACTAGAACTGACAGACTAAGACAAACCAATACAAATAAGTTTATTTGGATGTACGAGCAATGGGTCAAGGTTACATGTTACAGAGAAACAAACAACAGTGAGGTAAATAGTTGCTTAAATCACTTAAAGGTAGAGTTGGCAAGAGTTAGCAATTTAATTGTTTGATTGTTTTGATTGTTATATGACAAAGATCAACTTGTCTAGTCACTAAAATAATTTTTCCAAATGAGCTGCCTGGAAAGTCTGTTATTTATTAGATAAAGAAACATGGACTACAGAAATAACAATACAGCCCCAGGGCTGCCTTTAATATGGATTGGACCCTACCTCATGGGGAAGTAGGAAAGCAGGAGAGGCGAACAACACAGAGGAAAGCTACCGGCCCGTGCAGAAGTGGTTGCAAGAGTGGCAGGACCGGTGCTTGAGACAGCTGCCTCTTTTGCCCAGTCTTAAAGACCGTCCTTTTCATATATTCAATACATTGTCTACGTACTATCAAAATTCAGTTCCTAGCAATATCTTATGTTAAGAATATAATTTTACTTCTGCACCTGTGAAAAACAATCAGCCCTTTAAGTAAGCAGTGCATTGATACGCCTGATCTCCAAATGAGCATACATTGGCACTCTCTGGTTTTGACCCTAGGTCTCCAAGTAAAGCCCTGCTTCTCTTGGTCTACGGGTAAATTAGGCCATGCTCACCATTTACTTCCCTCCTACTCCCACTCACTAAAGGCTGTCTGAGGCTAGTCCCACCCCTACAAATGGCTAACCCCCCTTCTTCATAAACCCACCCCCTTAGAAGAAGGGGAGGTTTGATTATTCCAGGTATGCCAAAATGGGAATTGGTCCAGAATACGCCACTGCACGTAAACTCCAGCCTGGCCCTGCCACATTTCCTTCTTCATCTCCATACAACATATACCCTTTTACCATCTTGATATATTCCTTCAACAGTCTAATGGGCCATCTAACAATTCAAAGGGAATCCAGATTCAGGACATCTTTTCTTAAAGAGAATGTTGGAAAATGTGATATTATAGCTTTTATGATGTGATGCCACAACTACATTGTGTTCCAACAGCTTTGGCCTGTGTTGTATAAGCCCCTGCTCATGGCTTTGTCACAGACTGTCTTCTGTTACGAACACTCAACAGTAATGAATGAGATGTAGCTCCATTAAGATGAAGGAGACTACTAGTGACTATTAAGTGACTATTAAGAAATTCCCTTCTCTGCATTTCTCAGAACCATTCAGGGTGCCATACAGGGGATACATTGTTTACTCTTCTGACGCATGTGGACATCGATTAAATCGATCAGGATAAGTCCAGAGATATTTTGTCCATGAAGATTGGGAGTAACATGTCATGAACACCTTTAATTAATAGCTTGGAATCCTCATAACCTTTACTTGTTCTCTGTACTCTTTATATTTGTGTTGTATGACAGACATAAATAACGGCCAAAGGCATCCTTATAGCAGCTCCCCATAATGCAATGGGCTGATCACCACAAACAGCTAGAGGTGTGGGTAGGGTAAACCTTTGCATTAATTTACACAGCCTGAAGGATGAAACATGTGTTACAAATTCCCATGGCAAGAACAGTTAACATCATGATGGCCAAGGACCATATCAACTTTGGCTTTTGTATTTACACTTTCCAATGTAAGTCTCTGCAAATAAATGCAATATTAAAAATATATTTGCATTAATGCCTTCTTGGCAAACAGAAACCAAAAAGTAAAAAAGTTGCTAATGAAAGATGAACTTAAGCAAGCATATGACTAATCATACAATTATGCTGTGTTATTAAATGACGGAATATGACGTCATATACTGGCGCTCAGCAGTGAAGCAGCACACACCGCGGCAGGGGAAGAGGGTAGATAGTGAGAAGAGGGAGAGGGTAGATAGTGAGAAGGGGGAAGAGGGAGTAGCTAGTGAGAAGGGGGAGA
>VKOC01000172.1:509447-519520 GCA_009364415.1 Spea multiplicata
CGCCAGAGGAGTAGTCTGCACAGGGCGCCAGAACACTTAAGGCCGGGTCTGTCTACAGTAATAAATCTGTACCAGTGCCTGCTGCCTAGTGCTGACTCCTGACACAGATGAGCCCTTGAACATAAACAGATGGAAAGCAGAGAGACAGCAAGCCATTATTTAGTGCCATTGGGTGTTTTAAAGATCCATCTTTGCATAAAACTGTAGGTGTCAGGGATATGTCAGTAGAAATGTAAAAAAAAACACATATGTTCACACACCTTCTTTGCAAGTCAAAGTTTCTGCTTGAGTTTTTTAAGCCAAATTCTATTTTTTCGCAGTAACTCTAGGATGAAGAAAAATGTGATTTTCTGGTCTTGGTCTAATCCATAGTTTAGGCTAGTGATATTTTTTCAAACAGTCAGTTTACATGCCATCAAGAAAAGTCACATATGTAAATCAGTCTTATGAACAGCATACGAGTATGTGTGACAAAATATCATATGTCTTTTATGACTTTTATCAGCTGAGCCAAAATTTGTGAATTAATTTGCTTTAATATAATTCTCCTTTTTTGATAAATATTTTTTTTTTAGCAGAGCAACAAAGTTGATATAAAACACAAAATCATAATGTCTCGATCTGAAGCTTTTTATCACAACATTGCTAACTTATGCTGTCCACTGGTAGTTCAAACTGTCAATGCTTTCACTGCATTGTCAAAATTTCCTATTATTCTGGTAGGCAGATCCCAAGAGAGGCCTTTAATGGTCCCTACTAAACTATTGCCTTTAGCAAGAGAACACTAGCTGCAAGCTCCCTCGTTTTCTGTGTGTGCAAATGCCACATTTCGACATTATTTCTGTTCGGTTTCTTCTGTTTTTAACTTAAAATGTTGAAAATCTAATTGCATAAGTTTTCTAAAAAGCAGTATTTCTCAGATTTTACTCCACAGCTCGTAAAAATGAATAAGTTGCTGTGAAAACGATACACATCCATATTATAATGATCGAGCTAAAATAAACAGTTACAAGTACGACACATCTCTGAGATTACTGGAATAATGTTTAAATTAAAAACAGTGTCTCAACAACAAAAGTAAGTGTTTATGTTCTTTTATTATCAGGATTAAGTACCAAATCGATTACCATTATGATTAAGCGAATGTTGCATTGACACTTCAGCATTGTTTATTCTCTTGGCTAGTTAAAGAATACATTACCATTAAAAGTTTGGATGAAGTCATCTAGTCTGTGTCATGTCACTAGAACCTTGCTTTTCTTTCTGTAGAGGCTGCAAATTACATTCTGAGAATTTCATATCGGTGATGTCATAATCTCATTTCCCAGCTGTTACATCATTGCGGCCAGACTTTCATTAAAGCTGAGTTGTAGAATCTAACGATGTTGTAGGAGTCACTTGACCTCTTTGTGGGTAATTTTCTGAAAGGTGTAGGATTTGTGCTATAAGCTTGATGTTGAAGTATATGCACTAAACCAGCCGTTTGCAGGTGAGTTAAACATTTTATCTCTCGGCTTCATAAGACAGTTTCATGTCTGAGGGAGCTATTCCAAAGAATGATTCATATTAAAATACTGTAATATGCATTATTGAAAAAGTAAAAAAAATAACTTTAGGTAGAAGCTGCAGCTTCCCAGCTGCAGTTCCCCATCAGTTCCATGGCTTGAAGGAGTGGCAGGAAAGCACTTGGGAGCGTGTTCCATGCATCTGGGGGCTTTCATTAGACTTCCTACTAGTGCTGGAGCTGACTGATGGTAAGTATATAACACGCCAGGAGATGTGTTTGACCAAATCTTCTGTATGTAAACTAGCTTGGAAAAGGGCAAATGCAATGGAGGCACCGTGTAAACGTAAAAGAACCTTTCAGTTATCTTATGCATGATAGCTAAAAATTATGCATATGATGCCTATGATGGCCGGAGTGTCACTTTAAGAGGCCACCCCCAGCGAGCTTCACCTGCAAGGAAGGTGTAGGCAATGCTGGAGCATTTGAATAAGGCTGCTACGCACTTCCCAGAGAGCCTTCTGTCCGTATCTAGAATGCTCTACTGGAAATTGCATGAACATGTATGTGCGGACAACCTGCCCAGCAGCTATAACTGTAAATGTGCCAACCAAATGGTTACTAAAAGTTATAGGTGAAAAGTTACCATCTACAAAGTGACATCTTGTCAATATGACCGGTGCACTTTAATGTGACACCTCTATGGGCTGAATATAGCCTATAAGAAGATGATGACTTTTTATATAAAATACATCATTCCAAAAGCTTTCACATAGCCCACATATGTAACAATTGTTTTTTTTATAAAAGGGTGAGTGGGGTTTATTCGTAAATAATATAATGTGGGCCAATTTGGCTTCATCGCCTTGCCACTGATAATTTAAAACAGACTAATACTGCATCCCATATCCATGCAGCTGGCATTAACTCCCAAGCAAATAGAAAAGGAGTTGCTTTTATCTAAGGCTGAATCAGAGCTTTACTCAGAAATGAAACAACTTAAAATGTTTGCACGGATACTATTGAGTATTTATAATAAGTAAGATAAGAGGGCTAAGGAAGAATAATCAAATCTTTCGTAATAAAGAACTAGAATGATGCCTTATTTGTTTAGGTTAGCTAAAAGGGGGTCATTCTGCTTTCATCTTGTTTTAGGTGGGCTATACTGTTATTGGGTGGGCGTATACTGTTATTGATCTAATAATATAACGAATCCAACTAATTTATAAAGATAATTTTGTTTTGTCCCCCTCAATACCTTTTACACTTTCATTAGTGATAGCTGGGGGAGAACTAGAAAAGGCAGAAATCTCATGTTCTACCCCCAATAACTAAATAATGCCTGTACTGATATTCTTGCAGTAAAATGGAGTCATAGATATTAGTCAATTAAATAACAGTTATAACTCTTCTTTTTTCCCCCTACTAACTACGTTTATAGAGAAATGACTTTTAGCCGTTACCAGGTGGCAGAGGATGATGTACACTGCTCCTGTGTTAATGCCAATGATGTCTATTCTGCAAGGACTGAATTCACACCAAAACAGATATGGACTGGAAATTCCTTATACTTGTTATTCTACGAATTTCACTGTGAGTCAACTGGGTGAGACTGGGCGATGCTCTGTATTGTCTCTATAGACACTAATTCATAGCTATAGCCCATGTATTTCTGATGATTCTGGGGTACCTATGTATTTCTGATGATTCTGGGGTACCTATTTTGCTTTTAGCTACCAGCTTCAACTTTGGCCTGTCTTCTCCTTTCATCTGACACAGTGTGTGTGAAGGATCCTTGATGTCTGATGTCCATACAAAACTAAGACAATTGGAACAATTGGAACTACACATTGGAGAATTGAACATTTGATTAGTCGCTTTATCCACATCTGTGGATCCATAAAACTCACCTTTACCTCCTAACACCGGGCAAAGGTTACTTAAATGCGAGTGACTGTAAAAGTGGGAGATAAAATTTAGGTGCAGGGCTTCACTGTGTGGAATAAACATGGTTTTCATGATTTTCAAAATACATTTATAAAGCTAAATACATTTATTATCTAGGGTTTGTGTGCATTTCTGTCAAATGCTATGTATATGTTTGAGAGCTACCATGCAGTCGCTAATATTAACCCTTTACAAGGTAAACACCATAGTGAATGATCTTGTGTGGGGCCCTGGTTCTGTCTGTAAAGAAATCTTAAATGCTATGTTACAATGGTGTCACCGCAGTAAGATAGACATGTCTGTTGTGTGGCCACAGAGAGGTCTGCAAAGGAATTGCCCTGAGCTTCGATTCGGCAAGGATCATGTTGGACTATAATTAGAGGAGAGAGGCTTTCTTTACTGCGTACGAAGAACTGAGGATCCTCTCTAGGCAATAACCCTATGAGCACCTACAACACGGCCTTCAGCACTATAAAGATTCATGCCACATGTTGTCTGACAACACAAACAATCAATCATCTCCCCAAGAAATCTATTAAGAGTGACAAATGGACATTGGAGTGGAAATACAGCTGTTGCTGTGATGTATTTTATATAAGTTGTGTCTCTAGGTTTTAACAGAGAATCACTGTCACTTCTCTACAAATGTGGCATGGGAGAATTGTGAAGTTTTCTTCCTCGCATATAGCATATAGTAAATGTGTGCATATATATGTATATATATATATATATATATATATAATATATATATTATATTTATATCACAACGTTTTATTTATTTATTTACAGCAGGCATTATGAACCTGTAACTCATTCATGTTACCCTAAAAAAATAATATTTTTGCGCTGCCTGCCTTCTCTCTGTACTGAACCTGCCAATCCATTAGCGCTTCCTGGTGATCACATTTGGTAGCAAACAGTCTCTGCCCCTCAGCAAGACATCTGCTTCCATGTTCTGACATCATGGCTTTTGTTTCATATGACCTCATCTATAGGCAATACTTATACTCAATGCTTATTCCACCAGGGCTACTGCAGCTTCAAGGACAGATCACATCTGTTAAGCAGGTTGAACACCTAGTCTACAATTGATTATCCTTTGAAAGAAACCCTCTTTAAGCAGCTGTCGTTCATCCTACCATTTGATCCTACTATCATAGAAACATAGAAACATAGAAAGTGACAGCAGATAAGAACCAGTAGGCCCATCCAGTCTGCCCAACCTCTGAGTACTTTCCTTTAGTACTTGCCCTTATCCTATATCTAGCTTGGCCTTATGCCTATGCTTGCTTAAATGACTTTACTGTATTAACATCTACCACTTCTGCTGGAAGGCTATTCCATGCGTCCACTACCATTTCCGTAAAGTAATATTTTCTGATGTTACCATTTAACCTTTGCCCCTCTACTTTATGCTTGTGTCCTCTTGTTGTGGTAATATGTCTCTTTTTAAATAATCTATCTTCCTTTACCTTGTTTATTCCCTTTAAGTATTTAAATGTTTCTATCATATCCCCCCTATCCCGTCTTTTTTCTATATAGGTTAAGATCCTTTAACCTGTCCTGGTAAGGTTTATTTTGTAATCCATAAACCATTTTAGTAGCCCTTCTCTGAACTTTCTCCAACATTTTTATATCCTTCTGGAGATACGGTCTCCAGTACTGTACACAATACTCCAAGTGAGGTCTCACCAGTGATCTGTATAACGGCATGAGCACTTCCCTCTTTCTACTGCTAATACCTCTCCCTACACAACCAAGCATTCTGCTCGCATTACCTGCTGCTCTACCGCATTGTCTGCCTACCTTTAAATCCTCAGAAATAATTACCCCTAAATCCCTTTCCTCACATGTTGAGGTTAGGACAGTATGAAATATTCTATACTCTGCCTTTGGGTTTTTATGCCCCAGGTGCATTACTTTGCATTTATCCACATTAAATGCCAATTGCCACAGCTCTGACCATTTTTCCAGCTTACCTAGATCGTTTGCCATTTGACTTCTTCCTCCAGGAACATCAACCCTGTTGCAAATTTTTGTGTCGTCAGCAAATAAACATACCTTTCCATCAACACCATCTGCAATATCACTAATAAAAATATTAAAGAGAATGAGTCCAAGTACAGATCCCTGAGGTATCCCACTGGTAACAAGACCTTGTTCTGAATATACGCCATTGACTACAAGCCTCTGTTGTCTGTCACTCAGCCACTCCTTAATCCATTCAACAACATTGGGATCTAAACCCAGAGATTGCAGTTTATTTATAAGTCTTCTATGTGGGACAGTGTCAAAGGCCTTACTGAAATCCAGATACGCAATGTCTACTGCACCACCTTGATCAATTACTTTAGTCACCCAATCAAAAAAATCAATAAGATTTGTTTGGCATGATCTTTCTGAGGAAAACCCATGTTGTTGATCTTGAAACCCATGTGACTTCAGATGTTCAACAATCCTTTCCTTTAACATTGTTTCCATTAATTCCCCCACTACAGATTTAAGACTAACTGGCCTGTAGTTGCCCGACTCCTCCCTACTGCCTTTTTTGTGAATGGCCACAACATTCGCTACTATCCAATCCCCTGGGACGACTCCCGTTACCAATGGTTCGTTAAATATATCAGTTAACGGTTTTGCTAGTACACCCCAAGCTCTTTTAATAGCTTGGGGTGTATTCCTTCAGCAGCTACTGTTCTGGATGCACAAGAATGAGCAAGTGTGCTCAACAGAGCACATCCATGGATATGCACCACCAGCCAGTTGCAGTGCTGTCTCGCAAGAGATTTCCATTCTAGTGAGAACCCGGCATGCATGCGTATTTGTAAAAACATTGTAAGATAGTCCAGGTTAAGGAATAGGTTAAAGGGCATATTTTACATTCCTCAATCCTATGGTGTTTAGGGATCAAAATATGCACTATATATATATTAGAAACCCACCGAACGTTTATAAGTGCCCTTCAGTAGGTGCCAGCTATAACTGGCAGCTCTGCACACTTAACAATGGTCAAGAGAATTGGTGTATTCTGCAGCTGGGATGCTTTGTGATGGCACAACGCCAGCTATTGTAACCAGGCTCTACTGGTTTTGCCACAGACTACCACTGATGGTAAATCAAAACCACTGGCTATAAAACAGAGCAGTGTAAGTGATAATTTCTCTAAAAGCTGCAATAAAATCTGAAAGTGCAGATCCATGTACTACTGAAGTAGATAATCAGGATGTTTAAATAGTTTATTAATGTTTTGTTCTGCAATCTACAAGAAGCACCCAGCAAGGGCAAGCTAGGCACCGACTTGTGTAATTTTGCCTGCAATCTTATATGAGGCCTCTATCCTGTCTCTTATCCTACCCAACTCCCCTAGCTTACGTTGCCTGGTAAACATAATCTCTTTTTAACAGATGCTCACATTTTTTTATCTTTTCTTTTTTTTTTCTCCTAACACAGTTGTTCCTCTGTACTTGATAAAGTTTAAAATAAACAGGTCCCGGGGTGATTTGTAGGCATTACAATTGGATTGGCATCTAAACTGTGCAGCAGTTGGTGCTTTGGTGCCAGGGGACTGAAAACAGCAGGTTTTTGCTGGAGGGGACAACCACGTTATTTCCCTCTTGGTCTACAACAACTAAGCAGATGTCCTAGAATTATTATTTTACCTTCTAGTAATTTTGCCTTTCTTATCCTCACAGGTATGTGATTGCCTCTTTTGCAGATGTGCAGGTACCGAAACTGTGTCTGGAGCGCCATCTGCTGCTCGCTGATATATTACTAAATCTAAAGGCCTATCACAACATTATGGCTGCACTGGTCATAATAATATTAATAATAATAATAATAATAATAATAATAATTTTTTATTTATATACCGCAACAATTTACCCAGCACTTTTTAAAGTATATACATTCAAAGTATACAATAAAACTAGAACTGACAGACTAAGACAAACCAATACAAATAAGTTTATTTGGATGTACGAGCAATGGGTCAAGGTTACATGTTACAGAGAAACAAACAACAGTGAGGTAAATAGTTGCTTAAATCACTTAAAGGTAGAGTTGGCAAGAGTTAGCAATTTAATTGTTTGATTGTTTTGATTGTTATATGACAAAGATCAACTTGTCTAGTCACTAAAATAATTTTTCCAAATGAGCTGCCTGGAAAGTCTGTTATTTATTAGATAAAGAAACATGGACTACAGAAATAACAATACAGCCCCAGGGCTGCCTTTAATATGGATTGGACCCTACCTCATGGGGAAGTAGGAAAGCAGGAGAGGCGAACAACACAGAGGAAAGCTACCGGCCCGTGCAGAAGTGGTTGCAAGAGTGGCAGGACCGGTGCTTGAGACAGCTGCCTCTTTTGCCCAGTCTTAAAGACCGTCCTTTTCATATATTCAATACATTGTCTACGTACTATCAAAATTCAGTTCCTAGCAATATCTTATGTTAAGAATATAATTTTACTTCTGCACCTGTGAAAAACAATCAGCCCTTTAAGTAAGCAGTGCATTGATACGCCTGATCTCCAAATGAGCATACATTGGCACTCTCTGGTTTTGACCCTAGGTCTCCAAGTAAAGCCCTGCTTCTCTTGGTCTACGGGTAAATTAGGCCATGCTCACCATTTACTTCCCTCCTACTCCCACTCACTAAAGGCTGTCTGAGGCTAGTCCCACCCCTACAAATGGCTAACCCCCCTTCTTCATAAACCCACCCCCTTAGAAGAAGGGGAGGTTTGATTATTCCAGGTATGCCAAAATGGGAATTGGTCCAGAATACGCCACTGCACGTAAACTCCAGCCTGGCCCTGCCACATTTCCTTCTTCATCTCCATACAACATATACCCTTTTACCATCTTGATATATTCCTTCAACAGTCTAATGGGCCATCTAACAATTCAAAGGGAATCCAGATTCAGGACATCTTTTCTTAAAGAGCATGTTGGAAAATGTGATATTATAGCTTTTATGATGTGATGCCACAACTACATTGTGTTCCAACAGCTTTGGCCTGTGTTGTATAAGCCCCTGCTCATGGCTTTGTCACAGACTGTCTTCTGTTACGAACACTCAACAGTAATGAATGAGATGTAGCTCCATTAAGATGAAGGAGACTACTATTGACTATTAAGTGACTATTAAGAAATTCCCTTCTCTGCATTTCTCAGAACCATTCAGGGTGCCATACAGGGGATACATTGTTTACTCTTCTGACGCATGTGGACATCGATTAAATCGATCAGGATAAGTCCAGAGATATTTTGTCCATGAAGATTGGGAGTAACATGTCATGAACACCTTTAATTAATAGCTTGGAATCCTCATAACCTTTACTTGTTCTCTGTACTCTTTATATTTGTGTTGTATGACAGACATAAATAACGGCCAAAGGCATCCTTATAGCAGCTCCCCATAATGCAATGGGCTGATCACCACAAACAGCTAGAGGGGTGGGTAGGGTAAACCTTTGCATTAATTTACACAGCCTGAAGGATGAAACATGTGTTACAAATTCCCATGGCAAGAACAGTTAACATCATGATGGCCAAGGACCGTATCAACTTTGGCTCACATGTATACACATTCCAATGTAGGTCTCTGCAAATAAATGCAATATTAAAAATATATTTGCGTTAATGCCTTCTTGGCAAACAGAAATCAAAAAGTAAAAAAGTTGCTAATGAAAGATGAACTTAAGCAAGCATATAACTAATCATACAATTATGCTCAGTGTTATTAAATGACGGAATATGACGTCATATACTGGTGCTCAGCATTGAAGCAGCACGCACCGCGGCAGGGGAAGAGGGTAGATAGTGAGAAGGGGGAGAGGGTAGATGGTGAGAAGGGGAAGAGGGAGTAGCTAGTGAGAAGGGGGGACAGGGGGTAGATAGTGAGAAAGGGGGGGAATGAGTGAATGAAAGAATTAATGTGTGGCTGAATTGTGTGAAGATGAGTGAGAGTATAATAATGTGTGGATGAGTGAGAGTATAAATTAATGTGTGGATGAATTGTCTGAATGAGTGACAGTATAGAAGTAATTGTGGAATGAATTGTCTGAATGAGTGAGAGTATTAATTCATGTATGGATGAATTGTGTAAATGAGTGAGAGAATGAATCTGTGAGAATGCATTAATGAATATGTGTAAATGATTTGTGTGAATGAGTGTGAGAATAAATGATTATGTGAATGAAAGTGTGAATTAGTGAGTGACTGTAAAAGTGTTTGTGTGTATCATAGATGTATAATTGATTTGTGGAAAGGTAAAGATGGCACAAGCAGGTGTCATGAACCGGGGAAGCAGGTCTAGTAGGAGCCCAGGTGCAGGGGATACGAGGGGCTCTGTCTGAATCCCACGATGCATGATGGTTTGGGGTCGGTACAGACAGGCGTCGGAAAGAACCACAGACAACAGATCAGGAGATGCAGATTAAGAGTTGTATTAGATACTATGGTACAACAATATATATATGCGGGGCACACGGCAGATAAGCCCACTTGCGGGGCACACGGCAGATAAGCCCACTTGCGGGGCACACGGCAGATAAGCCCACTTGCGGGGCACACGGCAGATAAGCCCACTTGCGGGGCACACGGCAGATAAGCCCACTTGCGGG
>VKOC01000172.1:524564-541365 GCA_009364415.1 Spea multiplicata
AAATTATTCAGATCAGAGTAGGGGAGGTGAAGAGTAGGGGAGGTGAAGCACAGCAGTAGGGCAATGGGTAGGCACTGTCAGAAAGGCACAAAGAGCCACACGGTATGGGACTAAATTTTCCCAAAATCTTAAAAATTTTTATAAACTCCCACCGAGCAAAGAAGGCAGCTGCACCTGCAGGACAGCAATCTGCAGGCATTGGCAGAAAGTATATTTTTTAAAGAGCCCTAAAATAATCAATTAGTAAATCAAAAAGATTGAAGAAGAAAAAAACCAACAGCCTTCTGCTGTAGTCCCAGTAGGACAATAAAATAAACATATAGTCTATCCAGCCTTTGCAATCTACCCTCAGACCAGCACTAAAAGTAAATTGAAGGTAATTGCCATTCAGATTTTCTGCACTAGTAGTACACTTTTTGCAGTAGCACACTATTTGTAGTAGTACAGAAGATTACCCACTCAGTCCCTGTCTAACACTTTCTGTATTGCCTAACAATATCTGACACTGGGGTGATCTCTCACCTGTTTCTGGCTGCTACTGACAGGTTACAATGATGTCAGCAAGCTTACATGACTTTGCATGCCTCTGCCACTTGCAAATGCTGATGGGCCACAGTAAAATTGTAAAAACACACAGACTGTTGGTACCAATAATCACATCCATAACCAATATGGCTGTCCCTTTACTTCATGCCAGGATTGTTTGGTCTAGCTATCCATCTCTCTATCTATATCTCTATCTATCTAATATTTTATTTGGTGAAAGAGCACCAAAATGGGTTGTAATGGCATAGAAACTGAATAGAAAACAAATATCTTTTCTTTTCATTTGTTTTGTTAGAAGTTTTTGAAGATGTATATGCATGGGTAAAATTCAAATGCACAAGTCCAAGTGCTAATTTTTTAAAGGAGGTTTCTTCGGAAATCTGCTTGCACTTGACTTGAACCTCCAGCCCTCATATGCACTTTAACTTATATGATAGCTGCATGGCCCCTGAAAATGCATGGGGTGATTTTGCAGAATTTGGCACTTCCACCCCCCAACTACTTTCAGGGCTGAATGCATCTCTGACAACAAAATGTCATGGAAAAGGAAGGTAGCTCTTCAGCAGGGCTGCAATGTCTAGGACAGGTAATTTTTTCTTCTATTTTTTTACATTTTTCTTTAGAAGGTGTATCAAGGACAGATTCATTAATGTAAATAAAAGGTCAGTTAATGTCTCATTTTTACATATGCTATTTAATACGTCAGCCATTACACTGAAGATAATTAAATTATATGATCATGCAACATTCATTAAAGATGATTAACGAGTGGTTGTTTGACACATTTGATTAATACAAGACAAGGTCATTTTCACCAACAACTAAGTGAACTTCTTTGTTTTAATCTAATATCCAGTGCCTAAACTACTCACCAATGTGCGATTTACAATTGCATTTACACTTTTGGAAAATGTTGGTTCTTCGTTCTGTCTCTTAAGATTTTGTAATCTCTGATATACATCTGAAATACAAACACATAGCACTTTATAAATGTTGATAAATTGCTCTATTGCTAGTAATCCTTTATGTCTTGCATCCTAATAAGTGTGCATACATTGCATACACATCGTGCATATCCATGATACATGAATACGAGGTCCCCAGAACACTATAACACTAGAATTATGTATAGCTTACCCTAACAAGATAAATCTAACAGTTTATGTATAAATCTCACATTTTATGTATATTAAAATTTAACTACCAAACCTGCAGTTTTTACTATTTAAAATAATGACTTGCATACCATGGGTGTAATAGCAGACAAAGGGTAACTTGGCTACACAAGGAGCATAATCCAACCTCTCTTCATTGGTGTTCAATATCCTGCACTCTTTCGAGTTCCCTAGAAAGAAAAAATATATATTTTTGGAAATATAAGAGCCCCAATATAAAGCTATTAATTTGAAACTGATTCTCCAAAAAATGAATTAAAGATGAAATTATTTCCCCAGTGCTGTCAAACATTAATTTTATGAAATGTAATTAATAAGTCCCAACTGATCTCCTTATCTCTATTTTTATAGAATGAGCCTATATTTTGCTCTTGTTTTTTTCATGATCACTTTTCTTGAGGACTTGACTGTCAACAAATGTTCACTATTTGTTGCAAGCCAGAGTGTTACACAGATTCCTTTTCTAGATTTACAACCAAAATACAAGTCCTCAAAAATAACACAAAAAATATATTCTTCCATAAAAAACATATTTGAAAAGTAACAAATAATGACAATCATTGTTGCATATTATAGTGTTTCAGGAAATATTTCATGGATCTCGTCTGTCATTTCCATTTGTAGTTATTGGTGCGACTGCAAAAACAGAACTGGCACTGCCTGTCTTATGTCTTATCTATTACTAGACACACAACAAAACCAAAGTAACATAATATGGTTGGTCTAATCACAGGTTGCTCCAAACATGTTTGGGAAAATGTTTTTCTGCTACATTTCCTAAACACCTCAATGCGCCGTGAAGACAACGGGAAGACCATAATAGTTTAATACACTTCAACAAATACCGTTGGCACCAGTTACATATGCATTACTTATAACCCCCAATCATACTATTCTCTTTCTCCTTCCTTATATTTGTATTTCATATTTTATACTTAATTCATGCAAAATTAGTAATAAAGACCCTTACCAGGACACACAAAGGGAATTTCAGTTTCTTGCAAAGTGGGTTCTATTTCTAATTGTTGTTTGTTCCAACTAAATATAATATCTTTTTCCAGTAGACGGCAGGATCTGACCTGTTCTATCTCATCATTATTGAGGACCTTGCTCCATATGTTCAAGCCTGTAATATTACCACTGAATGACTCTTTCTTTTTGAAGGTTCCTCCAAAGGAATCTTGATCTTGACCAACAATAAACCTTCCGCCTTTTATAATGTCCTGGGAGGCAGAAAGTTTGGTAGATGTAGCTTTCTGTTTTCCATCAGCATAAAGGGTCCATGTACCATTTAATTTTAACCAAGTGACACAAAAGTGATGCCACCGACCATCTTCTTCAAACATGACTGAGTACGGGGTGTGTTGCCCATGCACTATTATCGCAAATCTGATAAATCCATCCTTGTCAGTAATCCCTCGTAGCTGAAACTCATTGAAGAAATCTGGCACAGCGTAAGAAAAGATAGTTTGAAAGTCTCCGTTTGTGCTTTTCCATTGGACGTATGCGCAGACCGTAACTTCTGCTAAAGGCTGAAATTCCACCAGTAACCTTGCATATTTAGTATCAGTCTTGCTCTTGAACAACAGGGCTTTGAGTGGCATGATCCCTAGAAATAAAAATGGAGACTTTTCACAATGTGATCATGGATGGCAACTGTCTTCCTGCCTTACAGGGACTGTGTCTTAAAGCATTTGATAGAGGAGTTAACAAGGAAGGAAGCTGTGCTGGATTTAATATTTACAAAAGAAAACTTGATTTCAGATGTCTCTGTAGGAGAATGTTTGGGCTCCAGTGATCATCAATAAGTGCAGTTTAATAAGGAGAGAGGTTATGTTGCACCACACTAAAACCAAGTTTTTTTTTATTTTAAAAACATGGATTTCCCTAAAATGTAGAGACTGGTAGGTGAGTCTTTGATGGTCTGGACAACAGGACGCAGTCCAGGAGAGATGGAACTGTTTAAGAGATGTCCTTCCAAAGGCAGTAGAATATTGCATTAAACTTGTTAGCAAGAGTAAATGAAAAAGGAAGCAGCTGTGGTACTCTGCAGATGTGAGAAGAAGCAAGCTTTTAAGAAATATAAACATACTCAAAGTGAGGAAGATGGGAGAAAATATAAAGCTAAGCTTAGGGAAGCAAAGTGCATTATTAGATGTGCCAAAGCACACACTGAGGAGAAAACTGCTGGGTTTACAAAACAAAAGTTGATAAAACCTTTTTTAGATATATAAATGAGAGAGAAAAAACAGAAATTAATATACTAAAGACAAATCAAGGAAATTGTATAAATGAGGATAAAGATCTAACCAAATGCCTAAGTAAATGCTTCTGTTCTGTTTTTATAGAATAAGATAAAGCTGAGGGATCCTTGTTAGCCAAGACAAATAGGATGAAACGTGAACCAGTTGTATTTACAGAGGAAGACGTTCTACTTGAACTCTCCAAAGTAAAAACAGATAAATCTATGGGACCTTATAGAATACACCCAATATTATTAAAGAGCTTTGAAGTGTCCTGGAAAAAATGCCAGAAGACCTATTTAACCAATCACTAATGATAGGACTAGTTCCAGAAGACTGGAATTTGGCAACCATAGTACCACTGTAGTAGGTAAGGATTGGCCAATTACAGACTAGTAAGCCTTACGTCAGTAGTGGGTGAATTAATGGAAACCATGCTAATGGATAGGATTCTTAAGTATTTGGAAGTAAATGGTTTGCATGATCAGAAACAGCACGGGTTTACTACAGGAAGATCTTGTTAAACTAATTTGTAGGTGTATATTCTGAGGAAGGGCTTGTCACTACTGGGGTACCTCAGGGATCAATATTGGGACCTGTACTTTTAAATATTTGTATTAGTGATATTACAGAAAGGTAAGATATGTCGGTATTATATATATAGTATATTATGCAGATAATACAAAGGTCTGCAACATGGTACACATTCCAGGTGGAACAACTCAAACTGCAAATTACTTAACTAAATAAGAAGAATGAGAGTGTGGCAGCATTTTAATGTTGATAAGTGTAAAATAATGCACTTGGGAGGTAACAATCCCAAGGCACGATTTAACATAGAGGTACTGTTCAGAAGAGATTATTATTTCTGATTATTATTATTTCTTATTTCTTAAAAGTAAGCAGAAAATGCAATAAGCATGGCGGGGGGGGGGGGAGCAAGCAGGGTGCTTGTATAACGAAAGGCATTAGTAGCTGGAAGAGCGAGGCTTTATAGTTCTCTAGTCAGGCCTCACCTAGAGTATTGGGTACCGTTCTGGAGATCCCATCTCCAGAAAGATATTGACACATTGGAGAGAGTCCAGAGGAGAGCTACTAAAATGGTAAGTAGTTTGCAGGACAGAAATTATGAGGAAATATTAAAGAATGTATGTATGTATAGCTTGGAGGAAAGAAGAAAGTGGAGGGGATGCAATAGAAAAAAATAAATACTTAAAGTCATTTAGCAAAGCACAGAGGCAAGTGTATTTGAAAGGAGGAACATTGTTGGAACAAGGGGTCAATCTCTAAAACTAGAGGGTCAGAGGCTTAGATGTAATGTAAGGAAGCTCTACTTTAGTGAGAGGGTGCTGGATAAATGGAAGTGGTGCAGGCAAATACAGTGAGGGAATCTAACCAGTAATGTGATAGACATCAAGCTATCCTCACTATAGGACCTGACCAAAGGTTGATAGGGGATTAAAACCCTTACATCAGTTAAAATGGGCAGACTAGATGGGCCAAATGATTCTTATCTGCCATCAAATTATATGTTTCTTTCTATGTTTCTATCTCTAAACTGGTGGTCTTGAAGCAAACCATGAATAGCAAAGATTAAGTGAACTTAATTCAACATTTGATGAAAATTTCTCACTTTATGTAGACTTACGTTCTTCAGATGGATTCTTTCTTTTGAGCCAAATGGGGTGTTGCCACTGGTAAGATAGCAGCATTTTTTTTGGAAGCTTGTGACTACCTTCTGATTCAGACAGTAGAGAAGCAAACTTGTGCTCACAGTATTTTTCGGCATCCCCCTGGTCAAGAGGTTTGTTGATATATTCATACACCCCTTGATATGTTTCAATGAAAGCCACATTTGTGTCTGAACCTAAAAACAAGTAGTGCATATTCAGTACAAAACAGGGCAGGTTATAAGGATGGGAATGCAGGCAAAAGAGCAGGGCTGCACTCGGGTGGTTAAACCATTGACCTTTTTAATGATGAAGTACAGCCATGTGCTTCCACCTTTTCTGATCTTTTCTTTGCAATCAAGTGTGCTAGATATGACTAACCTTACCTCCCTCAAGCCAGCCCTTCATGGCCTAGCATAAAGATGTACGTTTATTATTATGATTAGAACTTTTCCTTGTATATTCAAACTAGATATTCAGTGATGGTACATCCAAAAAATAGGATTATGTGTCAAAGAATCATTTATTTTTTTCTTGGACTTGGCCCTCTGCTGCACAGACCCTGGTTACTTAGGAATAACATTTTGGACTGTACTTGATATTATGATTACAATACAAAGAAAGAGAAAGAAGAAAACTTACCGATACTTTGTGAATGGTTGTAGCCCAAAGCTGTCCAGGAGCTGCTCAGTCCGCAGACCTATGAGTGGAATGGAAAGTTTCAGTAATAGTATAGTCTCCTCAAGTGACTCCACCAACACTTAGACAACAATCCTGGGCAACGCTGTCACCTCTTTTTATAGGCTTACCACACTACACTAATAGCTTACTAATGTACTAAAGTCTGTTTTATCAGTGTTTTGAGATATTTCAATTAGTGTGCACTTGTCCTCCACTAATAAGTACATTAAGTACATCTACAATGTAGTGAGAATTACATAAAATGTTTACAAAATGATTGCTGTAGCAACACTTTTGGGGGGATACATATATATATCTGCTAATTTAGGTAGATGTGTAAATGTACGTACCTGAACAACAATATTAAGGATGAAATCATAATGAGAAGTTTTAAAAGTGATAAAGATATGCAATGTTACTTTCCTTATTTTGAACACAAGCAAATGTGTTCAAGTGGCTTTTTAGTACTGTAGACAAACTGACAATTCATTGCAATGTTTCACTTATGATATAGTTATTTAAATTAAACAACAGATGGAACATGACTTAACACTCAGACAAGGAACGTTTTAATTTTTTACTCACAGGATATTATTTTTACAACATATTGGATCATTGAAACACCACTCTGAAAGTATATTTCCTTCACTGGACAGTGAGTTTTATTGCGAGCTGAGAAGGTTTACTAAGACGTGACACACTGGAGAACTTCCCATTCAAGAAAAAGAACACTTTACATATTTTACTATCCCATCTGAATGATGTACCAAGGTAGAGGTAGGAAACCTGGGTTATCCAGGTATTCGATAACTTTAATACACCATTTATAGGCTGTAAGACTTACCAGTAATATATGGAACAAGTGTTTTTTTGTACATTCCCCATCTTTAACCATTCTCAAAATCCCTAGCTTGTGCAATCTATGAAAGAATGAAAAACATTGTTAAACAATAGTACTTAAACATAACACTATACATTTTGAAGCAGATAAAACCCCATCTAGTCTGTTCATTTGTCCTGCTACATTTTCAGCAAAACATATTCAGTCATTGATCTTGTCTTATATTCGGGATAGCTATATATCCCCTGATTGCTCACATTCATTTATTGTATTAACACAGTTTTTTCTTAAAACCCTTCTAAACAACTTGTGGTGATGTAGGTGGCGTTTTGGAGACTTTTTCACCCCAAAACACAACTAACTTCTGCAATTCTTCAGCCGTGATCCTTGGAGATTTCTTGGCCACTCGAGCCATACTCTTTACAGTCCGTTGGTGCAATGTATTATTGCTCTGATGGTGTAAATGGGCATTTGTAATGCTTTTGCTATTTGCATATAGCCAACCTTTTTTCCCACACATCACGGCTATATTCCTGGGTTCCTCCTTGACTCCCTGGCCCACGTCCTTACACATTATTAGGGAAGGGCACTGTAAGCTCAACCCATCTACCTCTCCTTCCTTCTTTTGATTAAAAAAATACAACCCCTCAGTTAAGCTATTTTTCATATTCTGCCACTCAGTGGGAAAATTCCTTCTTGGCTCCAAAAAGCCATTTCTCTTTGGATCAAGAAGCTCTAAAATATTAATGTTTATTCTATCATTTATAGCCCTGTATGTTCTGCTTTTATATATACTCCTTTTTGAGTCTATTGTGTTTGATAGCACCTACTCTCTTGGCAGTGAATTCCATACCTTTATTGTCCTTACTGTAAAGAATTCTTTCCTTTGTTGTATATGAAATTCTTCTCTTTCAGTCTCAGACGATGACCTCTTGTTCTTTGTACATTTCTGCTAATGAATAGGTCGCTGGAGTGCTCTTTATATTGGCCCTGCACATATTTATACAATAACTCCCTTAGATTTTGCTGTAGTGATTTTCAGGATGACTTGTAGATCTATGATTTGGTGTTTGAATGTATTGTAGTGTTATGAATCCCTAGCAACCATAACAACTGAAAGTATGATTAATTTGAAAGCTTTTCAGTGACTGACTTGTCCCCATACAAAGCCATGCCTAGTGAAAGCATCAAACATGACCTCACTTCGCATTCAATTAATTAGTTGGGTATATGGCTAGTTAATAGGCACCATATCAATGCTGTCCCGTCATCTTAACTGAGGCGCCTATCATTTTTGTAACTCCAGCATGCCCACCTTGCAACACCAAACAGCTAAGCAGTTGTCCAACCTCTGCCCACACCCCTCCTTGGTGAGATCACACACCCTCCCCACTTCTAGATGCACACGCCAACACAGGTGTCACATGATTTGGTCACATAAAATGTTGGGGGTTAAACAAGTCTCAAAAAAATGCAAATAGTCAGTCATGGTTAGCATTCTTGTAATGAATGAACCTTCATTAGACACACACACTATTGATTTTAATACCAACGTCTTCAAGACCCTCCAGTTTTGAATATCTCGGCTTGAGCATATAGGTCTTAATTAAAATTAATTAACTTGTTTTTTGGCTAGGATATACAGCTCTATATTTAATATTAATAAAAGTAAAATAATGCACTTGGGATGTAAAAATCCCAAGGCAGAATATAGCATTGGTGGCATAGTGCTGTCAGTAAAAACAGAAGAAAGGGACTTTTAATTATTTATAGTAATTATTTCTGATGACTTAAAGGTAAGCAGACAATGTAATAAAGCATCTGAAAAAGCAAGCAGGATGGATAGGGAGAGGCATCAGTAGCAGAAAGAGGAGGGTGATTATGCCACTTTACAGATCTCTGGTCTCACCTAGACTATTACAGTTCTGGAGACCCTATCTCTAGAAGGATATCGACACATTGGAGAGAGTTTAGGGGAGAGCTATAAAAATGGTAAGTTGTTTGCAGGACAGAAATCGTCAGGAAAGGTTAAAGGGTTTTAATATGAGGGACGTTTGAAAAGTTTCCACACTTTTATATATATTTTTATATTAAAAAGTGCCGAAACTTTTTTCGAACGTCCCTCTTATGTATAACTTGGATGAAAGAAGAGAGAGGGGGCGAGCAATTTAAATACTCAAAGGGATTTAACAAAGTACAGGAATCTTATTTGAAAGGAGGAGCAATGTTAGAACAAGAGGTCATGGTCTAAAGCGTGAAGGCCAGAGGCTTAGATGTAACATAAGGGAGATAAATGGAAGAGTCTCCCAGCAGCAGTGGTGGAGGCTAATATAGTAAGTATGGGATAGACATAAAGCTTTCCTCTCTATAGGACCTGACCAAAGACTGCTATGGGTTCCATCAGGAAACATGGGCAGACTAGATGGGCCAAATGGTTCTTATCTGCCTTCAAAGTCTATGTTTCTGTCCACTTTTTGGTGTACCTTTAAAGCAAAGAGGATACTTAATCAAAGTTAATAAAGAAAAGAAGAAAAACATTATTTAAATTATCTGTATATACCTATAAACTATCCGCTGGAAATAAAAAACATCTCTCCAAAAAAAATATACAATCATTAGCAGTATTACAAATTAAAATTGATAAGAAATTAGAGGCTAATATGAATAAAACTATAAAAAAACAACTTAGATTAAGAACATACTATAGAGGTAATAAAGCTAACAGAGTATTAACAAATACATTTAAAAAAAATTCTAATAACAGAGTTGACAAAATATTAGAAGGTGAAAACATATATAACAACACGGAAAATATAGGCCAAGCCTTTAATGTATTTTACTCTTAATTATACAATCTCCCTAAATTATTCTAAATTATACAATCTCCAAAGAAGTTTGAAATTATAGGCCAATCTCACTCATCAATCTTGATATGAAGATTTACGCATCTATTTTAGCTGAAAGGCTAAAAAGTGTTATTCCATATCTTATCCATTAAGACCAAGTGGGGTTGGTTCCAGGTAGATCTTCTGGTAATAAAAATTTCATGTGACTCTTAAGACAAACTAATACATCTTTAAAAGTATGGAGAACGACAGAAACTTTGTGGTGGGGCCAAATTAATATTTTAACTTCATATATTATTGCCAAATGGGAATATCTTTTTAGTATGCTCCCGTTATCTGTCCGAACACCTTGGTTAGATATGGTTCAGACCACTTTTTTTACATTTGGTTGGAAAGGTAAGAACTAAGAAACCTATATTTACAAATTACAAAATTTAGACCTTCTATCAGAGCCATGGAACACCCTTGAACTGGAAGCAGTAGGGATTAAGAATTTAGAATATTACATATGGCTGAATAGTGACAAAACAAACTCAACTTTATTGTTGAATAAGAACTTGATAATGGGTCAACTAATGGTGCGGCATTTAATCAAAAAGGAGATGGGCATCCAGAATAAAATTCCAGACACATGCAGATTGAGATGCTTAGAAGATAATGTATGGGATATTTCATTGAAGGAATGGTATAAATTGAGAAACCGCTGTATCTCTCAAATATTAGATGACCATGACATGGTTTTGTTTCCAGAGATTGCCCGAAAGTGGTCATTACCTAACAGGGAGATATTCAATTATTTAAGGGAACACTTAAATTTCTCAAGAATTATGGGAGAAAAACTTACATCTGAAAAGTAGACTATTTGTTGAAAATTAGTTTTTTGCATATGGACAATATCTAACCAATCAGAACGTCATAAGGAGCACAGGAGGACATTCTGTTCACGTATCTGAGGAAGCAACAAACAAAACGCGTTGTACCTGCCAATGTCAGGAGAGGGGAGGAGTTTAGGAGTCACTATTCTCCTTTTAACGTTTGCTGATCGCAAAGAGACGCGGGACGCTGCGAAACCCGCAATTTTAACTACATTCTGGATGGTTTTACTTTTTATGTAAGTTTTAGCTTCATTTTGTATTAAAATATATAATTTCTACTTACCCTCAACTCTCACGCTGTGCTCTTTTGGAGTTCCACAAGGCAGGATCGTTTTAACCATTTATAGTCCGTTTGGAAGTAAGAAGGAGGAGGTCATCTATGTCTGATTTGAACAACACACGAATATACATGGGGTAGAGTCCACCTATTCATTACCTTTACACATCTATATATATATATTTTGGATTACACTTTTCTTATTTTTCATGTTCTGGACTTGATCATACATTGGACTGATTTTGAAGATTTCGTATTCCATCTTTTGGGTATCAATTTTGTATATATTTTTTTCACACTTATTTGTGTGTGTGTGTTTGGACACTGAATTTGTTTTGTTTTAACTATTTTAGTGAAACAACAGTGGGCTTTTGTTTCTCTAGGTGCACAGCCAGCACTATATTTTTATTTTTCATAATTTTTATTTTTAATTTTATTTTTATATCACTTTGCGCATCACTTGTTTTTTTTGTTACTATTTAAAAATAATTCCGGAGATTAAGAACCTCTTGTCAAAACTTTTCTGTTATAAGAAGGTTAAAAAGATATTAAGTAGCTCTAAGGAGCTTATTTTCTTAATATATAATCCAGAGATTAAAGCAATTAGGTCTTGTTAAAAGAATGAAAGAGTAAGATCATAATTGATAATTGGACTAGATCTTTGGTACGAATGAATAAGTCAATCCATTGTGGAAAATCAATATAAATTAGCAAATAAAAGGGATTTTGTCCAAACAACACAGTATGGAGCGCATGTACATGAGGGGGAAAGCAAAAATAAAACACAATAGTGCAATATGTAAAAATGAAACTGTTTGATTTATTGTATCCCTCGACGCGTTTCGCCGATCGAGCGTCGGCTTCTTCAGGAGAAAATAAAATCATATAAAATACAATGAAAATACAATGAAACATAACGCTCGATCGGTGAAACGCGTCGAGGGATACAATAAATCAAACAGTTATACCAGTTATTGGTGGAATTTTATTTATACGCATATGCACTGTTCTATTTGAGTGGTGCCACCGTAATTGTAAGTGTATCTCGCTTTATTCATATCCGACTACTGAAGATACTGCGCCATTTTCGTTTACTTCTATTTACAGCATTCAAGATCCGAGCAATGGATTGTTGACGAGCCTATCATTTCCAGTCCACTTGTGAGTGGCACTTTAATTTATACATTACAATTTAATTTTTACATATTGCACTATTGTGTTTTATTTTTGCTTTCCCCCTCATGTACATGCGCTCCATACTGTGTTGTTTGGTCGTATATACCCTTTAAGGAAGAGTGGTTTTTGGAAGCTGCAATCTTGAGGGAAGCATCAGTATTCATTTGTTATATCACACGTGAGATTTTTGGTTTATTTTTTACTTGTGTAAAAGGGATTTTGTTGCTAACAAACTGACTAAAATGTACCCAAAATGTGTGGCTAACTGTTTTGTCTCCAAAACACTCCTCCGTTCCAATTTGTTTCTCGTAGATTTTCTTGTATTTGCAACTATGGATGAATCCCAGATTAGATTTGTTGGTATATGGAAGTTACAAGTGGTGTATTGTATAAATGTTTATTGCATATGTCATTGTATTGTCATTCTTTTATCTTTTCTATTACTTTCTTTCTTCTGTTTTGTACAATATATTTGCAATAGTAAAAAATAATTAAAAAAAAAAAGAAGAAAAAAGAAAATAGACGCATATTGTGATGGCTAGACGACTGGGTCAGAGTATCTACAAAAACTGCAGCTCTTGTGGGGTGTTCCAGGTCTGCAGTGGTCAGTACCTCCACATCAAAACTGGTCCAAGAAAAGCAGTGAATTGGCCGGGAAGGCTCTCTGAGGCATGTGGGGAGCAAAAGCTGGCCCGTGAAAAAAAATGAATGCTGGTTCTTATAGAAAGGTGTAAAAACATACAGTGCCTTCCTTGTTTGTTGCCTATGGTGCTGCGTAGACCAGTCAGGGTGCCCATTCTGACCCTTGTTCACTGCTGAAAGCGCCTACACTGGGCACATGAGCATATGAACTGGACCACCAGGTCTGATTAATCACATTTTCTTTTACATCACGTGGATGACCAGGTGCGACGCTTACCTGGAGAACGCATGGCCCCAGGATGCATGCATGGAGGCCCTACCTTGCAACTTACGGGACTTAAAGGATCTGCTGTTAACATCTTGGTGCCGGATACCACAGCACACATTCAGAGGTCTAGTGGAGTCCCTGCCTCAATGGGTAAGGGCTGTTTTGGCATCAAAGGGTGGACCTACACAATATTAGGCAAGATTTGTGTAATCCTCTCACTGTATTAATCTCTAACACTACCACTACTGCTTCTCATCTTAGACTATTGCCTCTCGCCCTGGCATTTCTCCTCCGTCATGATTGTTTTTTTTTCTCAGTCATACCCCTTTTGTCTATCACTGCCAATGTAAGACCAACTGGAATATTTCATGCTTTTGTGACACAGTATTGCAATTGCTACCTCCTTTTAATAACATCGGGGAATTGCAACTTACCACCACAAAATTATCAGGTTTTTTTATGTCTCATCACTACGTCTTCCTTACTCAAAAAGCAAAACAGAAATAGGGTGCAGGTTAAGATATCACCAGGTAAACGGGCCCAGGACTCATTTGAAGTTTAACACCCATGACCCTTGTTGTTATGTTGTTCCAGTACCAACATTTTATGTGTGCAAACCAGGACACCTTCATTGGGGGGCATCACTAGAGGTGAAGCAAGGGGTGGGCTTAGAGGTAGAGCAGAATCAGCTGCCTAATTTACCCCTCCTGCCAAGTGGGAGGTGTGATAGAAGTAGTGCTGCAAAGCAGACCTCAACCAACGTCACAGCTTGCTGGGCTGGTCACGGGAGATAAGATCCACATCCTCATTATGATCCCCACAACCAGCACCAGTGGGTGTCTGCCCTGTGAAAAATGGGGCGGCTGGGCAGTATGGAATCGCACAAAGTAGCCAAGTGCATTCTGATAAATATTTCATCGTTAGGCAGAGATCAGTGATGCAAATAACTTACAATAATGTCTGAAAAAACTATAGAATGGTTTAAAAACTGTGAATAATTCATTTTTGATTGCAGCAACATTTTGTCATCAATGTAAGCCAAAAAGAATAAAACACAACACAAATACAAAGTGGTAAATGTCACTTAATTCCAACAATACATTTGCTGGGCATGATATTAATTCTCTGCAAAATGCTAGGCCAGACAACCCTATATCCCAGCAACCAGATGCCTTCTGTGTCGCAGAACAAAAAAAAGATGTGAGCAAATAAAATGAACAACAAATGAAAAGAAGACACTGAAATGTTGCTGTGAGATAACATTTCCAACTGACTTTCTGCCCAAGTCTGTTGTCAGTTGTTGTTGTTGTTGTTGTCAGTAAGGGATCGAAGTTTCATAGAAAGTAAAGGGTTTTATGATATTGAGACAGAGCGGGCAATAATATGGCAGAACGAAGGAATTGGTTTTTCTTCACTGTGGTGGAAAACAGCAATAAACTTTTCAGTGGAATTTATATGTTACAGACAAAGTGTGAAACAAGGATTTTACTATAAAATGTATAAATAACACCAAAATCTTGGTTTTGTAAAAAAAAATAAGTAGCTAAGAACTTTAGGTTGTGAAATAAGTACTAAAAATAAAAATAGTAAAACTTTTTTCTATTATTTTTTGCCAAATGTCCACATATTTTATGCTTTTAACGTATACACAGAAGTTGCTTCAAATAAATAAAGCTGCACTGGCAGACAATGTAAAATTAATGTTGTTAGAATAGAAATTGCATAAATTAGCTATTTAAGGATTTTTTTTTACATTAGTAAATATTTGTAGCCAACTAATCCACCACCGCCAGATCTTTCTTCATTTCCTTAAACCACTTTGCTTTTTATTCATTTTTGGCTTAATGTTTAAGCAAAATATAATATCTGCTTAATGTTTAAATGCCATTTAATGACATTCTGACGCCAGAGCTACATCACAAACAGTTAAGCATGTGCATCAAAATGATCACTCTCAGCTTTGTATTATCACCTTGGTGCACAAACAGGAGTTTTTCATTATAGCTGTAATTCAGTGACAATACAAAGGGTCAATAAATTATTTACGACTGAGCCATTGTTTAATGTAAAGCCGCTTGCTTTTGTGCGGGTCATAAAAATGGACGGCAAGCATTAACTATGTTATTATCATGCTAATGATGCGTGAAAAACCTGTTAGTCATTACATTTGCAGACGCATGGAATTTACCAACATTTCAAACCCAAAAGCATTATATTATTTAAAAAAAAAAACATTATTGGGTCTCATTAAACTTATTTGGAGTCAAAAAGCTAAATGTGGAGCAAAAAAAAAACAACAAATAGTTTCTTTGGTGTCGCTTTATCTTATATTTTGTAAATACGTCTCAATAGCTAAAACGTAACAGAGCAGTCAACAGGAATGTAGCACTTCCATTAGCCTTAAAGGAAAAAAATATAGCTTAATCCTTGACAATGTATTGTGTTACAAATAAGTGCAGGGTTAATGCAGCAAGATGAGACTTTGCCACTTATTTACAATCAACCTCGCCGCTTAAGGACTTTGCATTATTAAATTATTGCCTTAATGGTTTGCACACTTAAAAACAATGCAATAAAATGCATTATCAAACCAAATGGTCACAATTGAAATTAACACAACGATTATAGTTTTATTTAGTCCCTTACTTATCAGACCACTCTACAAAGCAAATCTGCTATTAGAAAGAGAGGTAGTGTTCATCTACAAGGTAATACATTTTAACTCTTTATACCCCTATTACTATATAAGGCGCAACAGTATTGTTAGATACCAGGTACATTAAAACCATTAATTGGATAGTTTATACACATACCAAGCTGCGGACCAAAACTCCCATGATATCCAGCCAGCATTTGGCTGGTTCGCATAACCCGGAATGCCCTACCGCTGCTTTATAGGTAATACTCAAATTAACAACACACAACAATTAAAACTGATAAAGACCAGCAATAATTAATAATCTGTATAAAGGTGTAATGTATCCCAGTCTTGAAGACTTTCCAATTCTTAGCTGATGCTCTGTATGATGTAGATCTACAACATGGATGTATATAGCTGCCATGACCCAAAGTATATAATTCCGAGGTACCCTGCCTAGGAATCAACAGTCAGGCAGTGACTTGCACAAGGTTGCAATATACTGTTGGAATATTGTTTATTTCACTGAAAGGGTAGAAGATAAGTGGAACAAACTTCCAGTAGAAGTGATACAGAATAACACAATAAGGAAATGTAAACATCAATAAGGTTATCATAAATACATGACCAAGGGACAAATACATTTGGGGTTGGAATAGGGCAACAAACAAATGGGCAAACTAGATGAGCCAAATGGTTTTCCTGTTCCATCAAATTCTATGTTTCTATTTGAACCTCAATGGCGGTGACAAATGTGATGAAAAGCAGACAATTTATACCCTTTCCTTGTTGTAAATTCAAAAATTAATCATGCATACATTTTATCAAAAGCTTAGTGAAACCAAATAATGAAAAGAAATCTTCTAGGTATCCCCTATATACAATAGATTGTAGGATAATATGACATACATACCTAGAATTGT
>VKOC01000172.1:546543-574497 GCA_009364415.1 Spea multiplicata
TCACACATGTTGTACTTCAGGTATAAATGTATCGCTCCTGGTATATGTCCGTGTCAAACAACACCCCAATATGTGTTCAGTAACATCTCCTGAGCGTAGTGATACCCCACATGCATGTAGGGTTATTTGGGAGGTAAAAGGCCGCCTTTGTGAGGCGTGTATTTTTATGCCATTTAGACATCTGATCCTGCTGCCCCATGTCCCATATTTGGGGACTGGATAGGGTCCCTGAGGGCTGGCATTAGTGCAGAACCTAGTAGTCTGAGGTTTGGTTTCACTAACACAAGTAGATAAGAGTAGGGAACACCGTGGGTTGCAGGGAAGGTTATGGCAGTGCTGTGCCTTTGTCAGTACATTCAGGGACCCCTGATGCTCATTAAAATCACATCAGTAACAAGGTCCGTGACAATACCTTAAGCACGATCATTTCTCGGGGTATTTACTAAGTTAAGACCAACTTGCCCACATGGGACAGCATTGTCAGGGTCCCTTATACAAAGGCCCCATACAATCTCAATCTATGACTTCTGGTTTTACAAGACACATGGCTCTTGTCACAATTGCCACACAAGATGCCACAAAAATAAGAAAGTTGGATGCGAATCAGTTCAGTGCCGTATGTCTACAATTTCTATTTTTCACTGTCTGAAAATGTAAAAAGGCAGACGTAAATAAAAAGGAAGCTAATTAACACCTTGACAGAAAACACACTCTGTAAAGAGTCATTGTGTAAGGAGGAAAAGATTCAGCTGGATTTATGACACTCGTGCATAATAAACAATGGATGACTGAAATCATCAAAAGGTGTTCACAACTGTGCCTTTTCGTAGTTGAATAGCTGTATGTGTATGCCTTTGATGCATTTTCATTTATGCAGGAAGGGAGGCGGTATCTATGTTTCTATGTATGTGAGCACGAATGTCTATGTATAAATGTATGTGAGCATGTAAGTGTATGTGAACATGGATGTCTGTTTTATCCACTAAATAAGGAGGACTTTATTAAAACAAAAGAGCAATTTGTATGCTCACCATTAAATGCTCTGTGAGACCCATATTAGTGTTCTGGATAACCAAGGTGCCTCTGAAATAGATAGAGAATGATATACCAGGTAGTTATAAAATAGCCAAGTTTAAAACATTAGAATCATAAAAACTGCAGAGTTGATCTCTTAGGAAGACAAGTAAAAATGCTGCATTAATTCATTTTACATAGTCTATTTCCTGTATGGGCAGTCCAAATGTGATGACCTCAAAGTACACAATTATTCCAATTACTACGCCATTCCACCAATACGTACAAATAAAAATATAAATACATTAATATTAATATATATATATATATATACATATATATATATATATATATTGCACAAATGGCATAAATAAAAATTCACATTAAAGGCCCTATCAACAGGTGTTTTGACAGTGCTACCAATTCCATCTGCTCCTGGCCTATATTTGTGATAAAAAGTTTTTTTCCGCTTTCTGAATCTTCGTAAAAGAAAGATATGTAGAGTCAAAATTATGATAGTTCTTAAAATGAGCTGAGACTCGCCTATCCGGACATGTAGGGGTCTAACCCTCCCCCTTACATACTGTATTCTGCAGGTGCACTTTAAGAGATAAATCAAATTTTTTGTGTCACATTTTTTGTCCAGAAGCACTATTGCAGTAAGAAACGGCTCCCCCACTGACTCAGGAAAACCACTTACCTATCCGTATTTTGAAGTTGATAATGACTTATTATATCGAGTTGATAAAAAAGAGGCGACAAAGTTGGTGCCACAAAGTTATAGGCACACAGTGTTAAATCTTGCACATAGCCATGTCTTAAAGGGTCATCTAGGAGTGGACAAAACAAGAGAGAGGATACTCAGAAGATTCTATTGGCCAGGGGTGATTGCAGACATAATAAATTACTGTGCATCCTGTCCTGATTGTCAGCGCACTGCCCCATTTAAAGCATTCCGTAGTCCATTGGTGCCCTTGCCCATCATTGAAACCCCATTTGAACGTAATTATTGATGTTACTTTGTGCTCCTGTTTTGTGACCTCTGATTTAAACACTTAAGGACCAGGCTGTTTTTTGTTTTTTACCTTTGTGACCAAGGCTGTTTCAACACTTTTGCGGTGCTTGTTTTTGGCTGTAATTTTCTCCTTATCAATTTAGTTATATATATTGGGGGGGGGGTTCAGGAAAGAATGGCTTCATTTGATCATACAATCTAATTTTCTATAAAAAGAAATAATAAAATATGATTAAAAATTGAAAAAATACACTTTTTCTCACTTTTATTTGAAAAATATTTTACCCGGCCAAAAAAGCTAATGAATAAACCTTCTAAATAGATTCTACTATTTGTCCTATTTTGAGTTTAGAAATAGCCAATGTTTTTTGCTTTTTTTGCAAGTTCTGGTCAATAAGTACAAGTAACATTATGCTATTTGAAGAACAATTTTTTTCCAAATCTGGTCATTCTGCCCCATGTACTATTTTGGGTATCTTTTAAGCCGGCCACTGCAATTTACCCTATCAAATCATATATTTTTAAAAACTAGACACGCCATTGTATTTGAAATGCTTTTCATGCGCTAATTTCACCACCAGCCTTTGTCACAATTTGTGGTGGTATTTTATGTGTTTTCTTCCACACACTGTCACGTTACAATGGCTATTGGAGACACCGGAGTCAGACAGCACCCAAGTAAACAGTAAGTTCAAAAAAGCCGAGGTCAGGATTCCGGGGGACAGGATAAACGGAAAACACTTCAAAGTCAGGATGCCAGAAGATAACGTAGTCAAAAACAAGCCAAGGTCAAACACGAAGATCAGGAATATATAAACGCAGTCTGTGGAACTAACACAAGGCATAGAAGACCATCAGAAGGCAAAGTTAATTCAGTCTGATGGGTTTAAATAGGAATCCAGAGTGGAAGTTCGAGTTTGCCTCCAAAACAGTCATGACGTCACTTCCATGTCAGGAATTGCAGCTATCTTGTGTGTAGCGTAGTCTCCCCTCATAAAGTCCTGCAGTTCATGAGAGCTGAATCGGATTGCTGCACAGCAGGAGGTCTCCCTATCCTGCGTGGCTCTTCGGAAGACTGCGGCAGAGGATGTGCTGTGGAGGGGGTCTCCCTCTCCTTCTTGGCTGCTGCGGAGGTGGCCGTGCGGTGGAGGGGGGCCTCCCTCTCCTCCGTGGTGGCTGCTGTGGTAGTGGCCGTGCGGTGGAGGGGGGCCCCTCTCTCCTCAGTGGTGGCTGCTGCAGTGGTGGCCGTGCGGTGGAGGGGGGTCTTCCTCTCCTCCGTGGCAGGAGCTGCTGCGGCGTGGGGACAGGCGGCAGGTAAGAAACATACACATTTTACTTCAGGTATGAATTTACAGCTCCTGGTATATGTCACTGCCAAAGAACACCCCAAAATGTGTTCAGCAACATCTCTTGAGTACAGTTATACATGCATGGGTTTGTCAATTTTTTGGGGAGGCTAAAAGCCACATTTTGGGATGTGCGCGTTTTGGAATTTTGACATGTTAAAAATTCTGCCCCATGTCCTATTTAGTAGATCTTTGAAGCCGGTTAGTTCAATTTACCCCCGTCAAATCATATACCGTATTGGCTCGGATATAGGCCGTACCCTTAAAGTTTGGTGCTATTTTAAAGAACAGGCATACATGTAACATTTTTGGTATCTATTTGTCAGCATATGTTATATATAAACATAAAACCAATAGCCATTTTAAGGTCCCCCCCCTTAATTTATAATGCACCTTACTTATAGGGCCAACCCTCTGCCCCCCTGATATGCCTACTCTGCTCCCCATTTATGATTTATTAACCTTGATATTGCTTTATGCCCCAGATATGCCACTCTCTAGCTGACCCCCAGATATGCCTTTATAGAATGCCCCTAGAATAGCCCACCTGCCGCCTAGAAATGCTCCTGCCCCCAGATATGCTTTCTGCCCCCTAGGAAAGTGCCCTACCCCAACTTTCCAATGCACCCCCAGACTCCCTGATGTCTAATGGGGCCAGCCGGTGTGCGATGCTCGCAGACAACTGCTGCACTTCCACCGGGGCTTCTATGGTGGAGCACCGGAATGTCACGCCGGTGCTCCGCCATAGAAGCCCCGGCGGAAATGCCGGCAGCGGAGGTTGTCTACACACATCTTCCACGGCTGACGGAGAGGAGGATCCAGGTCCCCTGCTTTTTTTTAAATGAAAGAAAAAAAACACCCACCCGGCGATATCCCCACACCAAACCCCGAATATAGGCTGCACCCTCACTTTAAACACCTAAAGTAGGGGGGTGGCCTATATTCGGGCCAATACGGTATATTTGAAAACTAGACACCTTAGGGTATTTGAAATGCTGGTATTTTAACTCTTTCCATGCGCACATTTTACCACCAGCCTTTATCAAAATTTGCAGTAGTATTTTGTGTGTTGTTTTCACACACATTCTACATTAGTTGTGAATTTACAGCTCCTGTTATATGCCGCTGTCAAACACCCAAATATGTGCATTATACATTTTTTTCAAACTAGACACCCCATGGGCATTTTAAATGCCAGTATTTTAACTCTTTCCATGCAAGGATTTTTGTGAAGACATAGCGCTAATTGTAGAACATTTTTTCTATACATTTTCTATACATTTTGTTGGACCTGGATGGTACCCCTGATATCAGTTGGAAATTATTTTTACATGTTAACAAATTTCTTTAACTATTGTTTCTATTTATTTATTTTACTAATCACATTGTGATTTCATGTACCTATGGATTTTACAACTACATTTTAGATGTTTTGGCAATAACTTTTATTTTATGTCATGACAGCAGGAGGGTCTTGCAAGAAAATGTGGAAAAGATCAGTTTAGCAGCAGGGGAAAGGAAACTTTCCACTTTTTCTACATGCGGGAAAGAAATGCTATTACAGAACAATGCTAGATCATGGCATACTATGTATTACCCTCTCTTCATGACACAGAGCACAGTCAGGATGGACGGCTGAACTTATAGGGATTGTGACAGCACAAGCTTATGATGTGTCCTGGGTAGAGACACTTCTAATACTCACGGGTGGATGTGGGGTATAGTGCTGCCTTCATATGGTGCCCTCACGGGTAAGGAGAACGTCACACATATTATTATGGTTATAATTATTATTTTGTGTCCGAGTGGTTATGTGCATAAATGTATGAAGTGAGTTTTGGCGGTTGTATGGCCTTAAGTTTTATCGCCTTAAGTTGAGGATTCCACTATTACCAAACCCAGAACATTAGCTACGTGATCAAAAATAAAAGCAGCAGGCATTGTTAGCAATGGGCATTTTAAAATCTGTTTATAGCATTTGCAACTCATGGGCTTAAAATGCCAATATAAGTCTAAATAATGGTTCATTTAAGGCACAGTCAGTATCGGCTAGGATTAATCCTTTGTATAGTTGTGGCAATTGGAATCATTGAGGTTGATTCAATGTCCCAACTAAAATGAAATATGCAACAACAGTTGTAAGAACACCAAAGTAAGCAATTTGATGACCTCGCTAAACAGCAAGCAACGGTCTTACATCTAACAATATGAAGCACAGAAACTGCCCCATTCTAACCACTGATAATCCTGAAAGCTATTCACTAAAGGTGTGCAGCTTGTACAAGGACTAAAATGGATAAATTTTTGCATGTGTACCTCAGCCCATTAAACTTTGAGTCTAACCTTGCTAGAGCCAAGGTAAATGTAGACACTATAAGAGAAATGATGAAACATTTGCGCACTAATAAAAAAAAATAAACTGCAGCAAGGACATTTGATCAGAACATACGCTGTGAGTAGTCAAAACTCCTTAACAACCAATGAGATGAAAGGAAAATGAGGTTGATTACAGAATGAGTATGGGAACTCTGAAAAGCCTTAAACTGGCCACCTAGAAGTTATTACAGAGCGGATAGAGTTCTCAGAATACTGTAATCAATATTTTTTTTATCTCATTGATGGTTAATTGGTTTCACCATTCTCACAGTGCATGTTGTGGTGATATAGTTGTTTCTGACTTTTGGTTCAGAATACCTGTTATTGTCTATGTAGCCAGGGCCCTTAAATCATGTTGTACTTTACAATGCCTATATGGATGCCAGAAGTGTAAAGTTGGATCTAATAATGCGTGTTTTGAGGGGTGGCATCCTCCTCATAAATTAGGCAGGGATATCTCCCTAGTACTATACAGGAGACCAAGCTGTATAACACCTGCTGGGATATCTGATCACTCCTACTGCTGGCCGATCACATACATTGTCATTGCCAATGCAAGTGAATGGGGACTTGCTTGGTGACTACAGTATGATCAGTCCAGGGGGGGATCAGAGGGAAGAGAGTGAAAAACAACTTTTCTCCCTCTTTCCACAAAGGAAAATAATAATAATAATAACAAAGTGCTTTTTTTTATGCAGAATAAAATAAATAAACATATAATGTTACATCAGTGGCATGCATAAAATGCACAAGATATCCCTAAAGGGATTTCTATCAATATTGCACTGAGAATAGTGCAAAGAAACTAAAATAAAATAATAAAAAAAACTTATATCCTATTGCCCTAGCACTACATGTAAAAAGTATAACCCCCCAACTCCCGTTCACTACCACCAAACCCCTTAAAAATACTAACATATAGGGTACTTTGTAAGGGATTGATGTGGTCCTCTAGAACTGTAAATATTTATATATTTATATATATTTATCCTTTACCATATGATAAATGGTCATCAAACTGTAAGATATATTTTGTCCTAGTAATAATGTTTGTTGATTTGTATGTGCACAGCCCTATTTTTAGACACAGTTTTCCAGTGCCGCATGGTATTCGTCGTCTCCCAGCTCGTAACAACCTTTACGACATCCTCTTCCACAGAAAACGTCTTTCACTTCTTGCAACACACATGAAGAGCGAGGGAGATGGCTACTGTGGAGAGTTTGATCACAGGTACTGTGTATATTTTGCAACCTGTTACTGAATGGCAGAGAAGCTGTACTGCTTCATGTTAACATATCAAAGATCAAAGACCTCAGTAAAAATATTCAGCAAAGCAACTATACTTTTAATTAAAACACTGTAAACGTAGCATTAGCCTAACTCTAACCAATACAAATGAAAAGAAAAAACAAACAGTACATTTAGTTTTTAGCTTACTGAGTGCAAAGGGATGTTAATGATCTACCGTTATATCTTCCACATACACTGTATTTTTTGTTGTTACTGTTTTCTCCCACCATAAACTTTAAGTGACATTTTTTATTGACAAGAACAAAAACATAAGCAGATATGGTAATAATGTTAAAATATCATGACATATATAATATCACTCAGTTAGGATCCACAGCTGTATTAAAATAAATCTGAAATTTCCAATACTATAGGTTAAATACGCCATCAAATCCTCTTTTTACTTCTTTTTTTCCTTGACAGGCAGCATTATTGAAAGTCACTCTTTGAAAAGTCACCATTTTTAGATTGCCACCAGCAAGCAATCTCTTTAGGCTACAGTCAGTTCTCAACGAGGCCACTCAAGCACGCTTGGCGTGGAGCATTTCAATTAATAAGTTGTTGCATGGAACTTCCCCGCTAAGGTGTTTGTGGTAAAGGTACTCTTCTGCTTGCATACTGATGGATCGAATTTCAGTTAACCTCAACAGGAGCAGGCGGTACTTGTCTGTACATTGAGGGTAGTGGCACATTGTGTATTCAAGGAGGGCAGAGTTGACTTTTTCTTGTGCGCTCTTGGCTAGGTTGTGGTTTTCAAGGAACTTTTCATCTGTTGGTAAAAAAACAGAAACAGTAAATAGCCTATCAATGGTACAACAGAGGCATTACATGAGCCTATACGTGACATGAACTTATGAATTAAATAGTACAGATTATTATTTAGTTTGATCTCATTAAATCTACTTTTCTGTTTCTTCGAAGACCACATGATTTCTTTACTTAGCCACCAAATCGAAACAAATATTTTTGATAAATTATACTCAGGTCATTTTTATTAGAAAAAAAGATTATTAAAGAAAAATGTTTGGAAAAGAATATCAATAGCCCTAATAGTGACAGAAACAGTTTTCTGTGTCTATTTAGATGATCCATGTGGATTGTTAAAAATAAAAATTCTGCACTGACTGGTATACTTTTGACGGCCCAAGTATGCTTACCTAGAAATCATATCTCTTTTTGTCAAATGGGAGCTAAAACAGGGCTGAGCAAGATATTGGCCTCAATGAGAAGATATTATTGTGGAAATGGTAGGGAACCAGTTGCCTCCAACTGAGATCAAAGGACTGTATTTGAGCCCCAGTAATCATACCTGGAGCCAAATAGACCCTAGTTTTTATTATTACGCAAGTGTACCATGTGTACCATGCTGAAGAAATACATACCCTTGTGGAACTAATCTTAGGGTCTTCATAGGGATGGCTGAGCATTATTAGGGTTGTGATTACATGGCAACTGGAGAGCTCTACCTCTTTGTTGCAGGAACCCATTAATATTAATTAAATCAATAAACTATAACAATAAATAACAGATTGTATTTCTGCTCTGGTTGGCATGCACCACTTTGTATAATTCATATAATGAGCAACCATAACCCAATGAAGGAAGGATAAAAAGCCTACATGCAAATTGTAACTAAGACAAGAGGAACACAGTACAAACACAATACACAGTGTCAAGGCAACTGAACACTGAAACAAAAGTAACACATTAGCACATTCTGAAATATTAAAAACACTGTGTAAGTTGTCATCTGTAATTGAACGGGAAAATTTGTCAGAATAGATTGATCATTTATTTGAAATATTTCTTGATGAGCAGTTTGTGAGACTAAGCAAGGCACGGCCATATTTTTTTTTCAATTGTAAGCAAGTAATAAGCAACGTCCTCTTTTAGTGGAATCATGCAAATTCCTGCGTAAAATTCCATCCTTAAGAATCAATCTATGTAAATGTATACCCAAATCTATGTACGGAATTGGTTAAAATCTGAATGCATTGCTTATATGTCTCTTTGCTCTATATATCTTTGACTCTCTACTATCAAACTCAGGCTGTCCTGAAGTATATCTCGTCATCATGTTTACTGCCCCTCCCTTACATTGCCGGCTTTTGATAAATAAAAGCCAAACATCTTTATATTTCCTGAGGTTAATTCATAATAACCATAAAGACGTTGCATTGATGGATTTCAGTATAATACACAGGGCCCCCGATCGGCAGTCGTTTTCTAACTCACCTGATTCCCAGAGAGGCCCTATTCAAAATTTAATTGAATATGTGAATAATCTTTTCATTCTGTCAAGCCACAAAGAATGTTGGCTAAACAACATTGATTCGTTTCATACAGAGGCAGCAAAGCAGTTGGTCGTGTCACAAAGGAACCCATCAGACATACAGACGTGCCTCGGATTATTTCATTGCCCTCAAGTGTTCTCCTCATTCAGAACCGCTTTTGTTTAGGAGAAGCTGTTAATAACTTGGAAATGGTTAGGGGAATGTGCTAGATTATAAAAGCCATTTCCCCCTTTTGCAGTGGTAGCACAGTGAATGCCAGGCATGAAATCGAATGACAGGTCAACCCATTAAGGCTCTATTAAGTCCTTCTACAGAATGGATTCTTACCTGAGCTATCTTCATAAATATTGCTGTTTTGAGAAGCGCCAATATTAATTAAAACACTTTACCTGCTCAGGAAAGAAATCTATTTAGCAGCACAAATAGGAGCCTCTCTAGTCAATGCCTCTGCTTTGATTGTGTGGTAAATGTGGGAATTCTCTCGATCAAAGCAATTGTATCGTGACGGTGAGATGAAGCCCAGCTTTGTACAGCTGAGCCTGCATCTATAGAGTAACGTGCAAAGAAGGTGAGGGGAGAAACATTTCAGTTCCATGTAATATTTATACTACACAGACCTGTGTCTTTATATGTAAAGAATTACAATAGGGCATGGGAAGAATAAATATGGAACCATGTAGGACAGATAATTGCATTTGGAATGGAGATTAATGAGCAATAATATGTTAATAAAGGTGCAAAGCAACTTTTGGGGCTACATTTAAGATCCAAAAAATGAGCACATAAATGACACGCACACCAGTCGATGCAAGTAAAATGCACAAAGGGGTTCTGAAAATGGCCCCAAATGCTGAAATCAGAGTATCCCAACCAGTATGCCTTCCACCCAACCATTTGTGTCGTTTTCATGCTCTCACACACAATTGCACATCCATTATTCCAGACACGCACAGTTTACACGTCCCTGCTCAGACACACACAATTACACATCCATGCTCACACGCTTTCACCCTTCCAGTTTGGATGAGTCCTTTCTAAGCAATTTTGAACTGGTATGAGCAGACAGCAACAAGGGGTCGCCCCGGGGTAGCATAGGGTCCCTAAGAGGCACAGGCCCCTGCTGCGACTGCTACAACCCTTTTAGTTACGCCACTGGACGTATAGTTTGTCACAAATACTGCATATTGGAATATGTACGTCTCATGTTAAAAGGGAGTAAAGGAACCTACCTAAAGAGTTAACCAAATATACTCACCTTTTTTCTAGTTTTCTAGATATTGTATCATTTAAATATCCCTTTAGTTTACATACCATTTGTTGACCCTATCCTAAAAATGATAGAACATCCTGGGGAAGATTACTGTTGATTTATGTAAATTGGGTAGGTGATAAAATGTGGCTAATGTATGATATAAATAAACTAGATATTGACCTTTTTTATTTAATAAATCCTGATGTATTTGCTTGGATCTTTTAATTTAACACATTTTTCATGATCACGTAAATGATGCTCTACTTCAGTTATACATTTTTTCCTATTTAGTGGCTTTTATTTCTGCAGTACTCTGATCAAAGTCAGGGTTGTCTTTAAATATAATTAAATATAATGGACCCTGTTCAAAGCTCTGTTTTTGGATTCATAAATATGTTTTGCATGGACAGTACATAGTAACATAGTAACAGCAGATAAGAACCGTTCGGCCCATTCATTCTGCTCAACCTCTGAATTCTTCGTTTGGTCCATGGCCGTATCTAGCTTAGCCTTAGCATATCCCCTGCTTGCTTAAATGCCTCCGGATCTGCAGCCACATTGGCTTAAATTCAAACACACATACCACTCAAATTAATGCACACAGTATTCTCAAAGAAACACGCACCCAAGATATACACATCACACATCCTGACCACACTCAACCACACACACACACACACATTGTCTCTCAGTCACATACACCGATCAACCGTAACATCATGACCACCTGCCTAAAATTGTGTAGATCTCCCTTTTGTCACCAAAACAGCCCTGACCCGTCAAGGCATAAAGCCCAACTAGACTTCTAAAGCTGTGCTGTGGCCATCCTCACTGGGCCATCCAAGTGAGGCCACCTTCTTCCATTGGTCTCATTCTATATTACAATCTGTCAATCTCAAAAATTAAGGGAACAAAACATTCCGAACAGTTACAGTTAGAATGTTTACAGCCAATTACTTTAGCTGGGGTTGAAGAGATATTGCATCCTTTCACATTTCATTCATGTACCAGCTCCCCTGTAAAGGCACAATTCCTATACTTAACGGCAGAAGAATATATCATTCTGGAAGCATTTTGCCTCTTTGTTATAACTCAGGAATTTAATGAACCAACTCATAAAAGTTGTAACTATGAACCCACACACAAATTACACTTCAAGGGATAAGTCATTTTCTTGACTGTCAGCTGAATCACTGAGCTCTGACTAATTGGCCTTTTATGAAGTGATCCAGGAAGCTTCAAATGGATCATAAGTGCCTCACTACATTCAGGCTCACTGGAATGTTACAGAATGATGCTCTTAATTCAGTCCACGCGGCTTAATAAAAATACAGCTGCAATGTGTCATGTGCCATGAAAGTGTTGAGGAGCTAAACCCAAATTTATGAGCATTAACTCATAAGTATTGTTCTATACATAATAACTACTTATGTCCCTTGCAATTTTCACATTATGTGAAAGTATACATCTACTTTAGTAAGCAGTTAAAATGCATAAGACTTAAAACTTCGATAATGTGGATCAGCAGTATGTTTTTGAAGGGGACATCCCATAGAGGAACAATACAATACAGGCTTATAACACTGGGGGCACACCAGTACATAAACTTGCGCAACCAACAGACATTTTCAAACCATCGGTTGAAGAAGAATTCCTAGTTTTCTTTTTTTGGGGGGTGGGCTTTTTTAAAAAATATATATATATATATTTGAACTTGCGTGGCCTTGCCCGGAATTCACCTAATAAGTGGGCATGTGAAAAGAGTAGAGTCAAATGAGTTAGCTCTTCACTTAACTAACCACTCAAGCTATTGAACAGACCCAGAAAAAAATCAGAAGAAAGAGGCATTTGCACTCTGACACCTAGCCTTTTATGGCCTGATTAAGACAGAACAGAATCCATCATTTAAATAACTAAAGAAAGATTTTGTAGGGCGCTCACCTCCATAGCATATCACATGGGTGCAGCAATGTGCAAAAAAACCCATCCATTCAACACCAAGACAAGTGGTGAATAATGTAAACATACACGCTATAAAAATCCAAAAACAGGAAATAACACTAATTAATGGGATTTATAAATCACAACATGCACTGTGAAGAAAAGAGAAATAAGACAAATAATAAGAATAGAAAATGGCATAACTAATTTTGGAGACCATGGGGACCATCCAGTCTACTGATCCACCCGACTTCTTCTTGTTTGAACATTTCTTTTTATTAGCACTCACCACCGCAACTTTTACTTATTTACAGAAGCGAGCCCAGTTCACTAAATTCTTTCCTATACAATATAATAATTATACTTTTGCAGCATTATAAGAACTATAAGATTTGCTTTTTTCGCTTCCTATTGAAACTGTACCTTTGCCCCTCAAAACACCCGTTACATTGTTACAGCTGCAGTTGAAGGAATTTAATTTGAAAATTTGGTCCCTGGAACTGAAGAGTCAAACTGCAAAAAGCAAAACATTAATGTTGTTCTAATTAACTGTAATCTTGGAGAGAGAACCACCAAAGACGGCCACATGAACGGAAATCAGATAACCACTCGGAAAACACAGGTCCAGTATGTGTAAGACTAAATATGTATCTTAAGGGACCAAAGTATTTTTACTTAGCAGTTTGAATGTGCTTATGGACATACATGGATTTTTCTCTGCTTGTTATACCCGGAAAGTGTAAGAAAAGTAGAAGAAAAGGAAACACACTACTCTATCTCTAAGCCTGTGGTGAGATACCCTTCTTTTCAATGGCAGATTGATAAGAGCTTCTCTATTGATGCAAAGTCAACATTGTTGCCAACGGTTAACACCCAATCACTCTGGTCAATAACAGAAATTCTATGTGTCCCAGAAAATACATAGCATTTTATCAAAATCCAAACTGCAATGTCAGATTAAACAGTAACTTTTTATATGTTATTTCACGTAATACAGTCAGTTTTATATAAAACAAAATTAAAATAATACAAGGGACTACCTGCATCACATGGTGAAAAGGTTAAGAGGGATTGTTCCAATGTATTTGTGCAAGTATGTTTTTTTCATATAAAAATCCTGCAAACAAGAAAGCTGAGGACAGGGAAAGTGGTAAATACATATGGAGGATTCTGTAGAATCCCTCCATGCAAGTGCAAGGGGAACCACATGTAAATGGGTTCAAAGGGTTAACTCAGCTTTCCCAGTTATAAAGAGGCTCAAAAACCACATCTAGAAGAGAAGATGCGCCATGTTGACAACCCATTCCTGTCCCAAAATATATCCACAGTATATGAATGTATAGAAAAAATGTGCAAACAATGGATGCAGTCGATACAGAAATGCCATCTAATGTACTTCTTACACTTGATAGCCTAGTGGCTATATGCAGAATTGCGATAAAACACTTATTACCCCAGGGACAACTGTCTACCTGCCCCTCCCACATACACTCGCTTATCAGCCGTGATGGACTGTTTCTACTCACTGAAACGCTCTCTTTAGAATAAATGTGAAAACAATTCCTTTTGCCCGAAACTACTCTACATATCAGTATTTCTATCACTATTTGGATAAAGCCTACAATCAGAGCAGTAAGGATTGCAAAGTTGTTTTTTTTTAATATCGACAAATATTACTATTCTTTTGCTGCTTAAAAAAGCAGGTGACCTAGAATGTCCCCCTTAGAGAGTTCTGAAAATTGTTCAGCTCGTTACTATCTCCTTTCACTTCTTGGCCTCATCCTCTTCCCTCTGTTTTGTCTAAGCAGGAAACAAATGTGTTGAATAGTCTAAGCAGGATTTATCGGAGACTCTGCGGTGATGAGAAATCTCTTGTTCCCGTGGAGTGACAGTTTCAATGCAGCCCGTATGACGTACATTCTAATGGTTATGGCAGGACCTTATTCCAAAACTCACTGTCAACAGTGGTGTTATGCTGAAAGGTATCTTTATTTCCTCTTGAGTATGGATTTAGGATTAAGCGTTATAAACATGGTCTATTTTGGAACAAAAATTCACATTTGAATTCCCACAGAAACAAAATGCTACACATGCAGACATGTATGACCACAGTGATATGGTTCCCAATAAGTTACAAAAGAAAAAACTTACTGATTTTTTTTTCTTTTTCTTATAATTTGCTCAGCATACACTGCTTGCAAAGTTTGAAATGTAAACTTTATTTATTATTATTAATATTACAGCTCAGCCCATTTAGACTATGGAGGCCTCCAAAGAATGTATTAAAAGGTGCTGAGCACCTTTATGACACAGATCACTGGAAAATGATGTCATATACCGATGCTCTGAGGGCCCAGGGCAGCGGCAGAGGTAAATAGCATGTCTATATCATGTGACACAGCTTGTTGCATAAAGATAGCATGTGAATTTTTTTTCACATCAGTGTAATTATTTTCTAGATATTTAAATAGGATGTAAAGATTTTTTTTTTCTTACTGAAGCCAGGGGTTAATACAATGGGGGCAAAACACAAGGGATTCCTTCACATCTCCTGTCATGGGAGGCATAATCATGCTAAGGTATATATATAGTTAAGATGGCTGTTGTCAGAAGAATACACATAGACAGATTTCCGTACAATGTAAAAAAAATGGATCATTAGCACGTTGTAAATATTTATGAATATTAACCACGGCCTACACAATCCTGTTAAACACAAAGGGCAGTGCATTAGTGGCCCCCCAGCAATGAATCCTTTGAGTGTCATGAAATGTTAGGTACGCACTGGGCAACAATGTTACAGTGTTCTAAGTGTGGAGAAGTTACCATGGAAACAAACTGAATATGCCTGCTGATTGTTTCACATTTACTCATTACAAATATTAATCTTGGAACTCAAACAGTTAAAAAAAAAAACGATTGTATGATTTTGTCTTCAGTTTCTGCGGTCTATCTCTCTTTTTTTTTTTTAAATGTTGTTTTCATGTTCTTGACAAATTACAAGTTGATGCCTCAAGCCTTTCTTTGTGTTAATTAACATTTAGTGAGTGAGCTATCTTACAGTGTCTGCAGACTAAGTTTAGACTCCACTATGTAATCGGCTCTCTGTCCTCCCACCGAATAATGGAGATAAATCCACAGCAGAGTTTTCTTTTCTCACTAAACTTTATTTTCTTGGTTGGAATGCCCTCCTATTAAAATATCTTGGTTAGTATAACAAAACAAATTCATTATACTGTATATCAAGCAAATTAACAGGATACAGCTTGATGATAAATAATATAGAATGTATTAACTATTATTAGCGCTGGACTAGGGATGACACTAGGGATGATACCGTATATCAATAAAATTTACAAGATACAGCTTGATGATAAATAATATAGAATGTAATAACTTTTATTAGTGCTGGACTAGGGATGACCCCGGCACTTTAAGGCCAGCAGCTCCAGGGTGGGTATGTGTGGTTGAACGTTACATTTTTCCAGGCATGTTTAGGTATTTCAAGAATTAGTTACTTTTAATATATAGATCCAGTGTATATTTTGCTATGCTCTAGCTAGCTTAGTTATTACAGTATATGCAACCTTTTTCAGATACACAAAAGTTTGTTAATGCATAGAATCACACAAGAGACCAATCTCTCTTCACATTGAAAGTTCTCAGTTTTTCAGATCCATCTTGTACTCACCCAGACTGAAAAGTATAAGAAATTTGAGGCAAACAAACTCCTGTCTGTCCACCTGTAGAGAGTGTAAAAGGAGAACCAACTCTTGCGCTCTCAGAACCAAGTTATTTAGAGTAGATCCAGCCTGAGAGGAAATGCTCGACATATCAATCTGAAAAAGGGCGAAAGAACACAACAAATTAGTTTTTCTGACATCCATTTTCCCAAACAAAATTCTGCACTTTTTGCTCATGTCGAGTTTGGTTCTGCCCATGCTGAATTAGGTTCCATCAGGCTTCCAAGAAGGTTAAACAATACATTGGAGGTGTTTGATAGCGCCCACTGTGTTCATTTTTATACACATACACCTCTTATAATCCTCATCCAAAACATGTTACATATATTAAAAATCCAGACACATCAGTATGTATTTGTCCATTCAGGGCTCACAGTCAGAAGAAAGAGGCCACGAACCAAGGAGGAAGAAAATGTTAAATATTGCTAAGGGTTCCGTAATAGTACAAAAACAACGATCCACTACCATAAATCAATGGGAATCCTGAGCAGCTATTTAGCCTAAAGAATTCTTCACCAACAGGAAGAAAAATAAAAAGACACATAGCTGAATAAGAAACTGCAGCTCTGTAGCTTCACTCCAGTTCTCTGACCATTTTTCTCATTGACTGGCTGTGCATGCACACTGGAGTCTGAACGGACACCCGCCCATAGTGTTCACAGAGCCAGCGCTGGAGCTGACTCCAACTAATTCAATCAGATGCATGTTCAACCAAACACAAAGAGCTGCAGGGTTCTAGGGAGGCTAATCACCAAAAAGATCTACCAACCTCTAGTGAAATTCCCACTATACTCACAACTCACAAAGCTAGCCACATGCCTAGCTCGTCCTGCCCGAGCAAAGCAAACACCTCCGAAGAAGGAGAGCTCTGCGCAGACTGCTTACTTCCCAGGCATGGCCCCCGCTCCCCACATCTGATGCCCTAGGCAGCCTCGGCAAGAAAATGCTACTTTTGTTACATCACTGTGTGGCCCAATATGCAAATTAATTTGAATCCACTCTGCAGTAGTTAATTTGTTCATTTAGTTCTTCTAGGTAATCTCAACAGAGGGCACTACAAACAAAATTATTATACTTTTGTTTGACATTCTTTACAATGTACCAATTATCTTTAATGCTCTTCAAACTAGATAACATTGAAATCCTTAACACAGTTGTCTTAATATGCATTTCACATTGGCACAGAACCAGGAGCAGATTGCCTTATTGGGTCATCAGGCTCCTTTGTGTGGGACTCAACAATTGGTTGGTTAAAAGGGTGATCTCTAGATTCGTGCATACTTACTGAATTTTGGCAAATTTGGCGATTCGTACGAATCTACAAAAATATTTAGCACAAGAGGCCTATGCCACCAATTTAAGCAACTGCTTCCTGACATTTTACTGTATTGATGGCTGAATTCCTAGTTTATCTGCTGTCCTGGTATTTGATCTGTTTTTTTAAATCTATCCTTAAAAAGTATGCCTTTTGTATTTATTTCACATTATAGAACTCTGAAATTGGTTGCACAACTGGTTATGGGGGTGTCAGTGGCTGTGCCTCATACTTTGCGTAGCCGGTTATGGGGGTGTCAGTGGCTGTGCCTCATACTTTGCGTAGCCGGTTATGGGGGTATGCCTCATACTTTGCGTAGCCGGTTATGGGGGTGTCAGTGGCTGTGCCTCATACTTTGCGTAGCCGGTTATGGGGGTGTCAGTGGCTGTGCCTCATACTTTGCGTAGCCGGTTATGGGGGTGTCAGTGGCTGTGCCTCATACTTTGCGTAGCCGGTTATGGGGGTGTCAGTGGCTGTGCCTCATACTTTGCGTAGCCGGTTATGGGGGTGTCAGTGGCTGTGCCTCATACTTTGCGTAGCCGGTTATGGGGGTGTCAGTGGCTGTGCCCCATGCTTGCCATTCTCTCGCTGCTAGCCTGCTGAAGCTTATCAGTTCTGGATAGTGTTTCCTTTGAAGTGAATATGTGAATTGGTATCTAAAAGTATTTAACAAAACAGTAAGAGCAAATATGTTGAAATGAGTGTTAAGAAATGAACTAAACAAAATATACTTTTTTATCATTGTTAATATAGATTATATGTATGAGAAACTATTTTTACAATAAACTACTGCTTTTCAGATGTAAAATCTGCTTGCCGTGGAAGTGGCCGTTAGTTACCTACTACTTATTCTGCAGCCAGTTCTCACAGATCTTTCTGTAAATACAGACGGGGGATGTATCTTCTCCTGAGAAACACGCCGCTCCTCACCACACTGTCCCCCTATTGAGTGCCGGTGAAAGGCTTGACAAAGCCCTCCCTGCCTGTGTTTGTGGACACTTTGTATCTATCTGCAAGATCGTTGTTTGTGCATTTTGTGTCAAAACAATTCTGAAACCTAGTGAAAAAACCAAACTAAACAAGATGCATCTGCTTTAGCTCTGCCCGTGTGCACCCAGCATTTACAGTAGTCTGCCTTGGGAACTAAGGGTGATGTCATTTATCAATCCTCTGATGCCTTGGTGTCACTGTTATATCATAAGCAAAGAAATCTTATGAATTTGATGGAGACTTTAACAGCACCCTCTTGATACATGTATTGAACAAATGTAGCACACATATGAAAATTCAACAAGCAGCTCACTAGGCGCACAACATATCACAGGGTAGGCCGACAGAGGAATGGCAAAATCACTCTTTTGCACCCCTAGCATCCTACTATTGAGGCAGAAAACTCTGTCTGCGGGTGATGGAAGTTGTAGTCCACAAAAGCGCCTACAGATTCACTTCTTAAATGCATTATTAGGGATTGTTATATCATCCGAATCATAGTTGGGCCTTATAAGCCCAGTTTGCAATGAGAGGTAAGTGTGGGTGGCATATATGTATATGCGTTTGTATTTATGTACGTATGTATGTGGTTATGGATGTGTACTTGTGTGTGTGTGAGCATGGATGTGTACTTGTGTGTGAGCATGTGTGTTTAATTATGCGCGTGTGTAAGCATGGATGGGTAATTGTGTGCCTGTGAGCATGGATGTGTAATTGTGTGTAAGCATGTATGTCTACATGTGTGTTAGTTAATATGTATATAATTTGTGGAAGTGTGTTTACATATATTGTATGTTGGAAGGAGGCAAGGGGAAAAGAAGGCATTGGCAAGTTGTTTGGGGGCAATGATGGCACAGACCAGCTGTGTTGGGGGGTTGGGCAGCTAGCCAATTAATACATAAGCGGTGGTTTTAAATATAATGTTGATATATATGTCACTCTTAGGGGTAAGTGAGGTTACCATTAAGCCCCCTTCTTTGAACTATTGCCCTTAAAAAAGTTCACAAGCCTGTTCAAACCATGCAGAAGGAAAACTGGCTTTACCAATATTAGTATGTGCTTATATTTTACCTCTTGGCCAGTAACTAAGAGGATACTGTTCTCCTTGCTGTGTTGCATTTGCCTGTAGATATGATCAAACACCAACAGTTCACTCCAGCAATTCTGCAGCAAAATCATTTGATCACTGACCTGTTGAACAAAAAGATGTCATTTAACAAACAATGTAACAGTATCGACATAAAAAATTAGTTTCATTTGTTTGTATTGTGTATTCATTACAACATGATAAGACTCTCTGAATGAAGTATTTCAAAGAGTAAGCCATATTAATTGTTGGCTATCTCTGGTATCAATGGCACAAACATAGTCATCATCATTGATCATGATATCAGGGAAATCTGAGCAGTGGTTGCTGAGAAATACATCTGATTCACTTAGCTGTCTGTTGGCAGCCTGAGTCTCTGTACAGCCATGCAAGTTATTTAACTAGAAGACATTGGGAGTATGCAGACTTAGGGGTCTTGTTGCCTAGGGAAAGGGTAAAGGTCTGACCCCGGGCTGACATCATACCTGCTGCAGAAAAGGGTACAGGGGCATTGCTACCTGGGGCAGCCTCCAATCTTAGCCAGGGCAGTAGCTTCAATAGGGCATGTGTGCTCATTAACTTGAATTACATTCTCATGTAGTTCCCATGATTGACGCATCATTTCATTGGCATGTTGGCTTAGTAGGAAGGATAAAATGCAATTTCATTTAAAGTACCCAGTGATATGGTCTAATATGGTCTAAAGCAAAAACCCAGTTTAAAAATCCTGTCCTCACAGTGGAAATCTTTCCTTTAATTCATTGTGTTGCTAGTCCCTGGAGCCTTTTCTGTTTTATGATAGCTTTTTTTCAAGAACTGCTTCCCAAAACTATACCGAATATTCCAGGTGGGGTCTAACCAATTGTATATAAAGAGGGAATATAAAAGGGTGAAAGTGATGCTTCACAAAATAGAGATGAATGTGAGGAATATACTTTATAAGCTCACAGGGTTAGGATAAGTCAGCTCTGACTTTTAAGCGAGATCAATCATTTGGCTATAGGCAGATAATTAAAAAAAAAATGAGATAGACAAATTATTTCTTTTTGTATATCCAGATATTACATTTCTGGCTTATCAAATTGTTATGTCTTGGTGGAATAATCATTTCACAAAATGAATTATTATTATTATGGAATAGTCACTGCAATATTGTGTTAATTAAATATTGTGTCAATTTGTAAAGCTACAGTCTAACAACAATTTCCTTAAGGGAGTTACTTTTACTTTTTTAAAGTAGCAGAGGAGCCTGTTTACAATAAGAAATCTCTTTTTACATGCCCCTTACTTCTATGCTATCACTGCTGTCAGTTACAATAAGGTTCTTTTGCAATGTAATTGTCCTATAAAATATTAAACTGATAACCTTGTATTGTAAGAATGAAGTATTTAACAATATGACAATTTGCCTATATAGAATGAGAATAATAAACCCTGTATCTGAATCAATAGACATTTGTCCTTTGCCACAAGGTTTTCAGAGCATAATTTAAGAATATGATTCAAATTGTTTGGTTAACCAATAATAGCTTTAATACAATTGTATCCAATTTCTTTTTAGTATTCATTACATATTGAACATACTATTTATATATGGATTAGATGTGCTGTAATAGATGCCGACAGTTGTTTTGAGACTTTAACTCTTATGATGCTTACTTAAGCTACTTAAGCCTGGACAATAATCCTAGGAGTTCCAGTTTCGCCATTAAGGGAATGATTACCATTGATCAACACAAAATGCTTTTATGGAGTTTTAGCATGTGGTTGGTGTACAGGTACCATAGAATAACACTGGTTTTAACAGTCTTCATCTCTTCACATCTAAGTACATTTTCTATTTAGTGAGTTCCAAATACGACATAACATAGGGCTATATGACATAATATTAACTGCTGACGAAAAGTATGCTACTGTAACAAACCATACATGGGCAAGACAACAGAACCTGGAACTGATGGAGCACTGCTACCACAGCACACCAAATGGGAGGAGATATATGAACCATATGAGAAAACTATGGATGGATAGGAGTAGGGCTGCAACTAACGATTATTTTAATAATCGATTTGTTGGCCGATTATTTTTTCGATTAATCGGATAAAAAATGCAATTTTTCTTCAATTTAAAATAATGTAATAAAAAACGTACAATTTACACTTTCATCTATTTATTGCAATGGCCTCTCTCTATTCACCTTCTTATTTTACTGACATAATAAAAGCTACAAGAACCCAAACACGGTGTTTCTCAAACTAGGTTTTAATACAAAGTTATTAGTAAATATTAATTCATATGTTAACTATTTTTCATATTTAATAAAAACTATGAGAAAAAAAGCCTTGTTTATATTTTCTTTTATTTACCAAACTGCCCCCAGTTATGCACATCAGACCCCCAGCTTGCCACTCTGCCCACAGATATGCCTTATACCTCCTATATGCCAGTGATATGCAACTGAACCCCCTGACATACCTTATACCCCCAGATATGTCTTATGCCCCCCTGATACGCCTAATGCCGATATGCCTCATATACCCTAAATACCACTGTGGCCCCTGATATGCCTTATAACTTCCAATATGCCACTCGCCCCCATTTATGCCTTATACCTCCCTATATGCCACTGTGCACCCTGATATGCCACTCCGTCCCTATAAATGCCCTGCACCACCCTGAAATTCATTATACTCCCTGATTCACCACTCTGCCTCCCCCAGATATGCCAATATGCCACTCTGAAATTCATTATACCCCCCATACACCACTCTACTACCCTGAAATTCATTATACCCCCATACACCACTATAACTCACCCATACACCACTCTGCCTCCTCCCCTCACAAGACACCAGGGAGCCGGGTAGTGAGGCAGAGTGGTGTATGGGAGGGTGGCTCCCATACACCCCTCTGCCTCCCATGCACCGATCTGCCTCGCTACCCGACTCCCTGGTGTTTTCTGAACCTCCGTTGCTGACAGGCACTTTCACTGGAGCTTCATAGAAGCCAGAGCGGAAGTGAAGGGGAATAACGTATGATGTCTGTGCACATTGCGCAGACCCCCACCATCTGACAGGGAGGATGATGCTCTGCAGGAGACCTCGATTCTCTGTCAGCCGGTGGGGGTCTGCACAATGTGTACAGCCTCAGTTATTCCCCTTCACTTCCGCTGTGGCTTGCTTCTACATCATGTGATGCTGGCGCTGCATCGTAGGAGCGGAAGTGTCGGGGAGAGGCGGATGTTGTCTGTGCGCATTGCAAGGACACCCACCGGCTGACAGTATGGGGAATCCAGGTCCCCTGCAGCGTTGCGGGGCATCTGGATTCTAGTGTTATAATCCGATCTCTGTCTGAGATCGGATTATATAAGGAGAGGAGTATTTCAGAGCGTTTTTTCATTATCAACGATTTTCATTATCGATTATTATCGATTTTATCGATTAGTTGTTTCAGCTTAATTAATATTATTAAAAAAGTAAGAATATTTTTTTTGCTGAAGCAATACATGGTAATAAAAAAGGTTTTGCAAAATTAATAGATTTCTGGTTTTCAAGAAAAATCGATCTACATAAAAAGAAAACTTTCACTCATGTATGACACATTAAAATGTAAATATTTTTTTTCCCAAATACTGTATTAGTTTGAATGATCTTCATTCATGTTGCATTGTTAAATATACCGTAATCTGATTTGTTGTAACTGTGGTAAAGTTAACATTAAAGGGTATAGTTTTTATGATCAATAAATACGGGAAAAAGTAATAAATCAAGAATACTGGATACATCAATGTTCACATAAGTTTGATTTCTTTTTTTTTTCTTTTCATCTGGCTGTTCTATGGTGTTTTTATACCACTGTGCCTTGACAAATAGATTAAACAGGTTAAGATTCCAATTTATCTTATAAAGGTGGCAGTCTAGAGTAAACTAAACATTAGCTTGACAAACAGCCTTGACACACAGGACACTGGAATGTGTGTTTAATATACAAAGAGACAGACCTTCCAGATATGTACTCTTATGTACTGTTATATTAGTTCAAGAAAACTGGTTGAATAGAGGAAGTGAATTTGGCAATAAAGGAACAGTAAAGAGTTTAAAATGATTAATACATTAAGGAAAACAATGACACATAAGTTGTGCTAATATTTTTAACACGTTTACAGATTGTTTACATTATACACATTGTAAACATTAGGATTGTATAAAGTTGTATTTACAACTTTATCTAAAGTTGAATTAAAAAAAAGTGGTGATGGCAAAGGATTTTCAAATATTAGGCAAACGTGATTAAATATGATGGAATTAAATGTACATCTTTTGTGTACCTGATATTCAGCAAACATAATACGATTTTGAAAAGGACACAATATTAAGTTATGGTTGTCACAGATCATTAGGTTTAAAGTCAATGTTTACACAGCATTTGTTTTAAATCATATGTATATCCACCAACATGTTAAATAATGGTTAGATGTCTTTGTTTGTGTGAACAATTGTAGGATAGATTTCTCTGAAATGTGCACATTGTTACAATACATGAAAATAGTATGATGATAACTAGGATATATCATTTCATGTTTTGTGTACCAGAACCAGGGCCAGTCTTAATGCCAGGCACGTCACACAGCTGCCTGGGATGCCTGGGCCAGAGGCACTGGCAGTTATTTTAGAAAATGCCCCTCATCTGTGGAAGTCAGTCTGGTGCCTGGCAGGTGAAATGGAACCCCTGCACTTAGTGTGTAATGTGGTGAGTGGGATAGATATGTGTGCCTACATAGCATATATATACGTTTTAACTGATCTTTTTGTGTTTTCTCTCACATTCCAAGATATGGTATCAGTACATGGTGCCTTCACACACAATATGAGTTTGGCCAGCATCTAACAAACTTTAAAAGCAAAGTTGGCTCCTACATAGTTCCAGGAACCACCATTGGGTTCCAGAAAACAATTTAAGACTATTGATTGTTGAGGGAGCTACACTCAGCTTGGAAATGTAAAATAATTTTAGTAAGGTGTAGCAGAACAAGCTGGTGAAATGTCTTGGAAGATGCAAAGTTATCACATGCTGTTTGCTTCCCTCAGAAAGAGAAGATAATGTCCGGCATGTAACCTAGTGCAAGTCACAATTTCCTTCACAGTACTGTTACCATTTGATTTTTCAGATATTCTGTGCCTGTAATTAAAAATACTGTGTAGGGTTTTTTTTTATCGTAGTACAAATTCTGTATAGAATAATAGCTTCTTAAACATATTATATTGGTACACATATCAACTATAGAAACTATAGAATTATTGCTGCCAGGGTGCATAGGTATATAGAGCTGTCTTCCTTGTAACAAAAGAGTTCTGCATATAGGTTTACACACAATTCCTGGGGGCATTGAGGCATTGTTTGTACCCAGTAAACCAAACATCTATCCATTGATTGGAAACATCTGGTGCTGCTTGGAATACAAACCCTCATTTTCATAACTGCAGTATTACAATAAGTATATATTGTTAGGGATATTATATATGATACTCCATGGCTCTTTATTCTAACCCTTCTGGTAGAATGGTAGGATCTGGAATTAAATCTGAATGGTTTAAGATTAAGAATTAGGTCAGACGGGGCTGCAGATGAAATTAGAAAGAATTCCAAGATTTCAGGATTTAACCATCGAAAGGAACACAGTAAACTTAACCTATATGCAGATGACATCCTAGTTAGGATGACAAATCCGGTTGTCTCCACAATAAAACTCATGGGGGTAATCACAAGATTTAGTTATTAGGAATCAATGTCCCTGCAAACCATGCCAAACTAGTGGAAGTCAACATACTCCCCTTGATAAGGAACATAAATAGACAATTAGGTCAATGGAAAAAATTGAGATATCATGGTAGGGAAGAATCAACACAGTGAAGGCTTATGTTATGCCCAGATTTGTTTATTTACTAAGAATGGTTCCTCTTACAATTCTGAGTAGTTGGATTAAGATGATCCAATCCTCTTTATAAATTTATATGGGCAGACAGCTGCCCTAAAATTTATATGAAAATACTTGTTAGAAAGAAAAAATAGGGAGGTCTGGGAAGCCCTTTGCTAAAAGACTATGCTCATGTAGCATTATTAATAATGCAATTATCTCCCAGTCATGCTGGGCAGAGAAAGAGAGATGGTTTAACTTCGAATTAGCTATGGGGAGGAAGAAAGAGATATACCTGTATGACCCTAGGATATATTCTTCAGGAATGGAGACTAATAAAGAGACAACTTGGGCTTACAAACAAACCTCTTCCAATCCTCCCAATAAAGGTGATATTAAAAATGTTAATAATATAGACTTAAGAATCTGGACACAAGAAGGCATTAATAATATCTCCAATTTAATTAACAATACGAAAACTTTCCACGAATTGTGTGAAAAATCTGAGCTACCCTCGAGTCAATTGTTTAATTTCTTGAGGGTTAAAAATGAGATAGAAAGATATCTGTATATAGGGGACCAGACTCAAAGCATTTTAAATCTAGAAAAACTATTGATGACAAAAGAACATAAAAAACTCTTGAGCGGCTGAATAGAGATAATCAACCTGAGTAAAAAATACCACTATAAGGCATTTGATCAGATGTGTAACACAATTCACTGTTTGAATATATGTGAGGTTGAATTTAAAATCAATAATATATGGTATTTAGTGCCCACCATATTGGCTAAAATGTTTCCAGACTCTCCAACTGCTGGAGATGTGGTCAACAAGTTGGAGGCTCCCTTCATATATGGTGGAGCTGACCCTTGTTAATTATGGGAAGAGATATTCTCATCCCTGAAGAAATTATTAGGTCATCACCTTACTAGGTACCATGAACTGGCTATCATCCATCTAAATCAAGGCACAAATAATCTACCGGTGCAAAATGGAAAGGGGGGTCGCCTCTAACTCCTAATGGGGTATTTCAAACATTTCAAAGTGGGATAATTAGTTACGTAAACGCAAAACTTTATAACTGGGTTTCAGAACCCCCTCTCGAACTAGGTAATAACAAAATAAAAACATAAATAAATATTGAGTATAGTAATGTTGTGCAGATGTAAATTAGCAATAATAACTAAAATAATTCTACTAGATTGACTATATAACTATGGGATCAGCCTTATTTGCCTGTTGTATATTTTTCTTTACCGATTTATTTATTTCCTATTTAATTACATATTGCTTTTGTGTCGTTAAAAGGGGTTAAAAGTAATTCTAAAAAAAAGGGTTGGGGTTAAAATAAGCGAGAGGAACTTGAAGGAAATGGACGATAGAATGACAAAAGCCGGTGGGTGTCCTCGGCCAGTGTCTGACCACATTTAAACAAGGAGAAATGTCATATTTAGACTTGAAAGCTAACATCATTCAAGCACAGTCAACCAAAATTTGAGTAGTAAAAATAGATCTAAAAATAAAAATCTAGAGAATTAGTTACATTTTAAAAAGTTCTAAAATATAATTTAATCATACAAAAAGATTACTACCACATTTTGACAAAGGCTAATAGTACTTTACTGTATGTAAAGTGTTAAATGCCACCATTTGAAATGCCATCTGGTGTCTGGTTTTCAAAAATATATGATTTGATGGGGTAAATTAAATTGTCTGGCTTCATAGATGTCCCAAATAGAACATGGGCAAACGATGAGCAGATTTGAAAAAATGGTTTTGAATTAGCAAAATTCACCATATTTCAATATTTTTTTTATAGTAAATTAGATGATATGATCAAAATGGTATGTACAGAAACTCTGTGTTCTGCAAAAAAACAAGGAATATTTTATTTGTGTTGGTACACCAAATTTGAAGAAAATTACAGCTAAACACAAATGCTGCATAAATGTTAAAATAGCTAGGTCACAAAGGGTACAAAAATAATAATAAAAAAATTTGTCTGATCCATAAGGGATTAAAGGTTATTTACAGACTAATACACCCTTGAAAGTGATCTATGTCAGACATTTTGATTGAGTTGCCAAAAAAACCTTTGAAGACTGTAGTTTTACATCCCTCTATTAGTCAAACACAAATAAAATGCTTAAATATCCCCAGACTTCATGACGTTCCATGCCGTCATGAAAAAAGTGGCCCAGAAACCTATCATGGAACATCATGTAGAAAGTAGCAGTGTGCTCTCTCCCGTGCACAGCGCCACCTGGAGATTCCCTGTGCAGGGAACTGCCTCACACCAGAGGCAATCCTTGGGAATCCCCATTCATGATCCCCACGCTGGCAGTCTAGCTGAAAGACATGTTCTGAATGAATGC